>CM044437.1:96367175-96405294 GCA_024363595.1 Xenopus borealis
TAGAGTATCGAGCCAGAAACCTAAAGGTCCCTGGCTCGAATCCCAGCAGAGCCTGACACCCATAGGCTAAAATGCCAATTCGGTGACGAATAGTCTAATTCAAATTTTTATAAAGAGACAGTACTTCAAAATTCTAATTTTACATTTTTATTCGATTCAAATCGAATTTCGGGCTATTTGATAGTTGAAGTAGCCCAAAATTACTTCAAAATTCGAATTTAAAAAGATCCCTGTTTTTTCCTTTTTAAATACATACACTTGCATTTTCATTGTATTATTTAGACAGGGGATTATTGTACTTGTATATGTTTTTATATGGCATTAGGAGTGCACTCACAAACCTCCTTTTTTGACTTCACTTCCTGTGCTACTTTCCTACCAATCCCAACCTTCTTCTATCAAGCCCCTTTTTCCTGCATGCACTTCCTAGCACTGTTAAGGCTCCTTCCCTTAAATAAGCCTCCTTCTAGACTGAAGGGGTTATGAATTAAAGGTCATGAAAAGTTTAAATATACAACTTGCCATCTGAGCTGGCAAGGTCATTGTCAGGCTCTGCTGGGATTTGAGCCAGGGACCTTTGGGTTTCTGGCTCAATGCTCTATCCATTAGGCCAGGAGAGCAGCCTGTAGGCCTGCTCACTATAGATTTCCTGGCCTCTGAAGCCCCAGCCCAGCAGCAGCCTGATTGGTTGCAGTCAGCCAATCAGGGCTGACTCAGCCCTATTTAAGGCCAGCCCTCCGTGCACACCTGGCCGGAGCATTACTAGGCCTTAGTACTGTGGCAGTGTCCCTGACTATTGCCTTTCCCTAGCTCTTGCCTTGTTCTTGTTCTTGTTCTTGTTCTTGTTCTTGTTCTTGTTTTGCTTTGCCTTGTCTTACCTTAACCTTGTACTGACCTTGCCTTGCCTGTTCCTGATTCTTGCTTCCTGACTCTGTTCCTTGTATCCTCTTGCTTTTGCCCTTGCTATCCAGTCCTCCTGCTCTTGCCCTTGCTATCCAGTCCTCCTGCTCTTGCCCTTGCTATCCAGTCCTCCTGCTCTTGCCCTTGCTATCCAGTCCAGATCTACGCATCGTCCTGTCCCATCAGTCCGTTCCTGCTTTGATCCAGTCTGTCTACGCCCTCATCTTCCTGTTCCAGTCTATCCTGACCAGTTTTCTGAGCACAAGACACCCTTGCCTTAAGGACTTGCACCTCTCCCTTCAGACTCTACAGCGCCCCCTACCCAATCCTTGACAGTCATGCAGAAGTTAATGGGAGTGGTCCATTGAAATTTGTTACTTAGTAATTTAGATTTAAACTTTTTTTTTAAAGTATGTACTGGCATGATTTTGTCCTACTGCCATGATTTTGTCACACATTTATCTCTAAATAATTATGCAACAAATGATACAGTACATGCTAGGATGTGTTGTGCAAGAACAAAATTCACAAGAAATAAAAATACCTTAGGATATCTTAATAATTTTTAGTCTAACCAGAAGACTTAAAGTAAAAAAAAAAAAACCTTAACTATGAAATGTCAGAATAATTGTTTTAGTAATATAATAATTAATTAAGACCCTGCTCATATGGCTTTCATAGCCTGGCTTAACAAAAGTTAAATAAGATTATTTCAGTATTCAAGAAGGATTCAAATTAAATCATTTAAAATGGGATTTTATTTGTATGCAAATCATTTTGTTTTAATACATTTTCCTTCTCAATTAAAGGACATCATTAAGCTCTGTATTATCTTAAAAGCAGCAGTAAAACAGGAATGGTTCACCTAGGAGCAAAATTATATATAAAGTATGTCTGACATGATGTACCTGAGCATTTTCTTATCATTTAATATTTTTTTTAACTACAACTCCTAATATAAATGAGTTGATTTTTAATCCATATTTCCTTGTAGATATTTGCTATTAATACAACTAAACCAGGGAAAGGTACCTGAAAGCAAAATGTACAAAAGCAAAAGAAACACATATGCTCTATCTGCTAACAAACACATGCACAATTGGCAGAAACCCATGTATTCTGCCTAAGAATATACCTTCTCATACTAACAAGATTAATATTTTGAACAGTTGACTTGATAGTTGTGAAGTCTGTTTGGTCATCTAATAAGAAAATATAGATATCCTTAAAGGACCAGTAACATCAAAAACTGAAATAGTTTTAAAGTAATACAAATATAATGCAGTGTTGCCCTGCACCAGTAAAACTGCAGTGTTTGCTTCAGAAGCACTACTATTGTTTATATAAATAAGCTGTTGTGTAGCCATGGGGGCAACTATTATTATTATTATTAACATGTATTTCTATAGCGCCAACTTGTTGCGTAGCGCTGTAACTAGCCCAAATGAGAAAGGGCTAAAGTTACACAGCAGATAGCAGATAAGATTTACTATTGGTCGAATTTCGAATAGAAAAAAAATTTGAAATTGAAATCAAAAATTTTTTGGTGGTTTTTCAATCAAATTAAAATTGTTCAAATTGTTTCAACGCATTTTTCGAACGATTTAAACGATTTTCTTTACTTTAAAACACTCGTTTTTTGGTGTTACTGTTCCTTTAACTAATCTGTTCAGGGATGGATCTCTGCTCTCGATGATCCCAGGTTGCACAGTCTTAGCACCTGCCATCCTCTTACGAGTCCCCCCCATGAACTCTGTGTTCACTGATCTGGATTCCGCATTTTCTACACTGATCTTTCTGGTATGTCTAGCACAGTGATCCCCAACCAGTAGCTCGCGAGTAACATGTTGCTCTCCAACCCCTTGAATGTTGCTCCCAGTGGCCTCAAAGCAGGTGCTTATTTTTTAATTAATGGCTTAGAGGCAAGTTTTGGTTGTATAAAAAACAGATGTCCTGCCAAACATTCTCTCCTGTAGGCTGCCAGTCCATATAGGAGTTACCAAAAAACCAATCAGAGTTCTTATTTGAGATCCCGATGGACTTTTTCATGCTTGTGTTGCTCTCCAACTCTTTTTTAAATTTAAATGTGGCTCACAAGCAAAAAAGGTTGGGGACCCCTGGTGTAGCATGTACTTGTGGCTTTAATATGCTTACTACCATTGTATTACAGTAATTTAGTTTTTTTTTTTACTTGCTGGCATGTGTGGGTATACTAATAGTCAATGGCAGGGGCAAAGGGCCTAAAATGGAGGGACTGTGCTCTTCTCTGTGCATTTATTTAGGCAAATAGCTTCACTTTAGCCTTAGACCCCTTGTTTGTCAAGACAGAAGACATAATGAGGCAGATTCCCTAAAGGGCAAAGTGGCCATTGCTAGCAAAAATTCACCAGAATTCCAATTCGCGGGGTCAACACCAGTTCCCTAAGAGGTACAGATGACAATTCGCTATCACTGTTGTTTGCACTTTTCTTGTCTTTTCTCCAGAGACTGTGCCCTCTCTAGTCAATAAAAAATTATGCTGCCAGGCTCATGCACCTTAGCAACTGCTCCTATTTCCTGTTCTGACATGCCAGCTTCTGCTAAATTTTAAGATAAAAACAAATGATCATAACATTTAAAGCTATTAACAATTTTGTTCCACCCTACATTTCTGAAATTATTTTCATGAACTAACCAGTTTGCGTGTTATTAATCTACTCCTCAACACCTTGCTCCTTACTGCTTTGCATATACATACAACGTACAACTAGGGTTGCACCCTTTCTCTAGAATTCCCTTCACATTCCATTGTACTTTCTTCCAATCTCCTAAAACCCATTTCATTAAAAAGTCTGCATCACTCACATTGCTGATGCCTGATCTTGGCCATCCCCCCAAAAGCTGTAGGGAAAGAGAAAAAACGATTTGCACAAATAAGAATAAAAATGTGATTTTAGCAATGTAATATTTTTCCTTAGACTAGTATTGCATCGCACATTTTAGTTGTACCTTGTGCACTTTTAAGAAGGGCTTAAAGGTGTCAAACTTTGCACAGCATAGTTAACATATTTGCCCTGTACATGGTTATATTTAGAAAGCTAGATAAGTGTGGTGTACTTAAAGTGCAAACAGAACTGCACATTGTGTGTCACAAATTTGGTGGTGGAGAAAATATTCTAACAGCTGTTACCACTATTTTCATGCATAACAATCTCACACCCACAACAGTGCAAAATTTCAGCATTTAGGGAAAACCATGGGCAATAAAACCATCTGTGAAAAAATATGTGCTGTGCAAACTTTATAAATGACCCCTCAACTTTTTCAATAAGTCGTTTTATTATATAAACTGTTCACTGCCGCAAACTATAAAATTAGCAATCTTTCTTCCCCTGTCAGAAATGGTCACTAAACTGTTTCCTGGTTCACAAAAGCTACATTAAATTTGCACAAAGGCATAGAATATTGCATTGCAGTTTTTCCGTTTCTGGCTTTTATTACATTAGTGTCTCTTTTTATATTCTATTATTAACTGGCAGGGCTGGATTTCCGTTTTTCCACCCGTAGGCCGCCTGGGTCCTAGCGCCTGCTCATGCACATGCCCCCTTTTGGGTTACATGAGCTTTCAACCAGGTGTCCTAGTGCCTGCCGGTGAACTTGCACATATTCTCCCCCTCCGCAAGCGTGCAAGCACATACAGCTCACAATACATCTGTAGATGCGGCTGGGCAGCATGCCATCCCTCAAATTTTGCCTATGTGGCCTCGCCACAAATTCAGGCCTGTAAACTGGTTGTATTTGTGTATGTAATCTGTATGTTCAAGATATACAACTATTAAGTGTACACCATTACAGAGTATGATGGCACCTTATAAATGTGTTAATTATTTGTAATGGTCGATTCTGACCCGAATTTGACAAATGCTGTTTTTTGTGTAAAATTATTTTACTATACGTTGGATCCTATGGCAAACTGTGCCAAAATATTCTGTTAATCTTTATTATTATAAATTATAACAATAAGACAATTAGTATCATCTTAGGGGCATATTTATAACTGTTTTTTCCTGAGGGGCAGTTTTACTATTTTTTTCATACAGGTTTTTATTTTTTTGCATATGAGAAGATGCAGACAAGATTTACCAATTTATCAGAATACCTTAGACATGCATTTAGTTAAAACTAGCACAATTGTGAGATTTTTCTAAATTTTTTAAGAATTGATTCAGAATTGGAAACAATTGAATCTATCAGTGGAAGAAGGTGGGAATATAGTGATAAATAAATGAAATGGTTAAAAAAAATCCAGAATGTCAGGAAAAGGTTAACACATGTAAAAATATTCAAACAGCTGGTAAAATGCCAGGAAAATTATAGAAATTCCAATCTGACCTTTTATAAATATGCTCCTAAGTCTTTGCTAGGTTGACATAATTGAACAATGCAGACTTCCTGATCGAAGGGTGGTAGTCCAATTTTAAGGCCATGGTAGTCAACTGATTTTCAAACTCTTATATAGATTTCTATCTGCAACCAACTTATTCTGAGTGCTTTTCCGATAGAAAAGACATCCATAACCTCATGTAACAGAGCCACTGATGTAGAATTCTAAAGAAAATATTGTGTTTGTGCTTTAAGATGGGAAGAGATCTGCCAGATCAGAAATCAGACTTGTTTGTTTTGAGTTTAGGTGAAATTTATAGTAATTGCGATAAACATTGTAAAGAGTACAAATAATATTTTTGTATAGGTAGGCTGGGGTTTTCAGTTCAGAAATGGCTGGTAGGGAACCCCGATTCTTAGCAAAGTAGACAATGTTGTGGACCTGCTCAAAGTATCAAAAAGAAGTTTTTGTGTCAAGTGATAATAATCTTGTATTGTCATTGCAGACACCTTCAGTATGTGGCAAAATAAATAATAATACAGCTGCTCTGCGTTCTTGGGAGAGACTGTATAGTGATTTAAAGGGCAATTTTTTTAGTTTCACCAGAGTTTTTAGTGGGGAGTTTCATAGACTTGACTTGTTAGCTTATTAACGAGGACCTTGAAATTTACATTGAGGTTGAGTAGCAAAAACAAAAGCCCTACAAGCAACTCACGCAAATTGTACCTCTCTGGGGCTGAGAGGGAGCCAGCAAGTGGAGAGAGGCTGAGCCAAGCAGAGCATGGTACCAAAGGCCGTTCTAAAGTCATGGTCCAGGACAAGGCAGGTAGGTACTACTTACAGTACCACACTAACAATTTGTTAACTAGAAGGAGGAAGGCTGAATTGCTCTCACTGACAAGGAGGTCCAGAGGACATTATGTATTCTCTCTATGGCGTCATGGCGATATAAACCTCACAGTTATCAATGGTATCTAAGGGTTCCCCTGCTATACCTTTACTTTGTGGTGCCGAAACCCCAAAATATAATTTAGAAGGAAAACCTTCATTTTCCATTAGTTCTCTTAGGAAGCTACAGATGAAGCCACTTTGGATTGTGCATTTGACACAGAAAAACTTAACTCATCTATTCCATTTATCCCACTTAGCACAGAATATTGTGTCACAGCATCCCATCCAATTAAAGAGTTCACCATTGAAAACAATGGGGCTTTGGTATGCTAATGAAAAGGTTAAATGCATTAAATGAGTTAAGATAACGTTAGATAACACAGTTTATTCAATTATCCCTGAGACATGACGCATTTATCTCACAAATCCCAGTGGCTGCATCTGTATGATTTTACATTCTTTGGTGCTCTTGCACATTCTCCTAGTCTTTGATAAATGTAATAAATACTTAAAACTTAAATGGGCAGCTACAATATACCATAGGGCCAGAAAATTATTAAGTAGCACAGATAATAAACTGGAAATTTTAAAATTTTACAAACTGGAAATCAAATGTAAACCTACCCTCTGGAGTGAGCATTTGTTTATTTGAAAACCAATAGTGATGGGCGAATTCATTCGCCAGGCACGAATTCGCTGCAAATTCCAACGATTCGCTGCAAATTCCCATCGAAAATTAGCTGGTGTAAAAAAACAAAAAAAACAACGCAACGTTGTCAAAAATGTGACGCGACTCGTTTCGCTAATTTTTTGGCAAAGCAAAATAGATACATTCGCCCATTACTAAAAACCACAAGCCTTTGAAAATAAAAAGATTTCTTTCCAATGGCTTCAGTTTAAATAGGTACTGGCAGTCCTTAAATTCTCAAAAAGAAAATTTTTTGTGTCATTAGTGATTAGTGATGGGCGAATCTCCTGCGTTTCGCTTCTCCGAAAAATTCGCGAAACGAGTTGCGCGTCGTGTCAAATGCATCGCGTCACTTCCGACGCGTGTCGTGTCAATCGCGGCGCTGTGCATTGTTTTCGGCGCGCGGCGCGTCGTTTTCGAATCGTCGTGTCAAAAACGACGCGCGACTCGTTTTTCTGGGCGAATTTTTGGTCAGCGAATTTTTGCTGCCGTTTCGCGAATTTATTTACCAGCGGCGAATCGCGGGAATTCGCCGCGAATTCGCCCCTGGCGAATAAATTCGCCCATCACTATTAGTGATCGTCAAAAATAGCCCTGATTTGTCCTCTGTAACTTACATACTGACTTGCATGGAAAACATTTATAAAAAAGAAAGCAGTACTAATTAAATTTGGTAGAGATATCGGGTTCATGTAACAAAATGATTAACAAGTAATGAAGTCCATAGCTCAATATGTATATTGCAAATATATATGTATATTCTTTGGTTACAGCCATTAGAGTGGCCAGGCAATGGGTGGGTTCAAGGTATAATCTATGTACAGTACTTTATGTATTTTTGCCTCACTGATAATTCCACATATTCATGTGTATTTTAATGGAAATAGCGGTTTTTGTTACTTTTATTTTATTCATGTTTTATACGTAGGTGTTGACCAACCCTCAATGTTACATAATTTTTTATGCTGGATAGGAAGGAAGATCAATAATCTCCAAATACAGTGCTCTGTTTGCATACAGTAAATCAATATGTTCAGAGTAGTGATGGGCGAATTTATTCGCCAGGGCCGAATTCGCGACGAATGGCCGCTGGCGAATAAATTTGCGAATCACCAGCGAAATTTCGCCCAAAAAACGAGTCGCGCGTCGTTTTTGACGCGACACGCCGAAAATGACGCGGCGCGTCGGAAACGACGTGACGCGCGTCAATGTTGACGCGACGCGCGTCAAAGCGTCCCGCGACTCGTTTCGCAAATTTTTCGCCGAAGCGATTCGCGGGAGATTCGCCAATCACTAGTTCAGAGTTACATAAGTCATACTGTATGTGTTGCTGTTATGCATTTCTGACATATTGTGATTAGGGTTGCCACCTTTTTACAAAATACTTACCGGCCGGCGGGGGGGCGGGACCAAAAAGGGGCGGGCTGTGATGTAAAAGGGACGGGCCGTGACGCAAAGGGGGCGTGTCATGACGCAAAAAGGGGCGGAGCCACTGCAGCGATCAGGGTGAAGACGCAAAAAAGGTAAGTTTTTTTGGGATTTCAGGCAAGGCAAGGGCCTTTTTAAGGGGTATTACAAATTTACCGGCAGCTACATTGCCGGTAAATTTGTAATACCCGCCCCGGCCTTGGCTGGTGTTTTACCGGCTAGGCCGGTAAAATACCGGCTGGGTGGCAACCCTAATTGTGATCTGACATCTGTGGTTGTTGCAGGTCTTTAGTTTCATAAATATGTAGTCATTTGCTGTCATTTAAAAAATTCCATTTACAATACATACTGTAATACTCTCAGTTATAATGCACTGAATTTATCCTAACATCTGCAAAGTAGTGTAGAAAAGATGCAATAAATACAATATTTAAAATGATAGCAACACTTAAGTGCTTCATTTTTAGTGATTGATGAGGAGTCATTTAGGTTAGGGGCACAACAGACTCAAAAAACTAAATTAGCAAAGACTAAGTGGGTGTTATCAGCTGAAAGGAAGAGTAGATGCAGCACCATCTCCCCTTCAATTCCAGCATATTTATCAACCATTGCAACCATAGTTTGACAATGTGAAATTCTGCCCCACCATTCATTTTTATGGGATTTGTATGGACATATTTATCAGAGGATGAAAGTGAGAGTACACCCTTTGATAAATAACTCTACTTTGATAAATGTTCTGTAGGGGTCTTCATTTCACCTTTTGATAAACATACCACAATGTTAGGGCAGGGAGGTTAAAAGTATTTTGATCTAGAGGAGCAATAGATGGAGGTGGAAAGCATGAAAAAATACATTCATTATTAAACTTTCATTGAAGGATTTTTTGTAGTGATGATTGATTTTGTTTGCCAATTTTCTCAACAAAAATGACACCCATAGCCTTGTTCATTAAAAAATTGTTGCGCAATATGTCACACATCAAAAAATGTTGTCCAAAGAACGCAATGGATTTTGGTGAATCTTTGCTGTTTTGTTAATTTTCAGAGAAGCAAAAAGGATCAGATTCGCCCATTACTATTTTAGACCTGTTCAAATATTAAAAAAGTAGTTTCCATGGTCTTCTTCTGTAGCTTCCTTTGTAGATTGCTAAGAAAGATTCACTTATGAAAGGTCACCTAAGAAATGCTCCCCCAACTGGGTGACTGTAAATTACATTACCAATATACACATACAAAAAACATAAGAGACTCTCCTCAACAGCCATTTATTAAGTAGAATTAATACTTTGAAGGAATAATCTGTACCAGGATCCATTTGCTTAGGATACCCTAGACCACCACCCACAGAATTTTAAAGCACAACAGGGGCAGCAATGCTGAATGGATTCCTAAGTGCAGAGTGGTGGGACATTGGGGTAAGTGTAGGGCAGAGTTTTCTGATCCTACCTAAAATTCTTTCTGCTTTGCATTTGAATGGTGGCTGTTTTTCATGTCAGATTATGACGTATTCTCTTGTGCAAATGTATCTATAATTGGCCCACTTTCTATACTACATATGGTCAACCAGGGGAAAAGGATATCTAAATTAGAGTGACCACCTGACTAGATGTAATTCAATTCTTAACGTTGTGGCGTGCTCAAACCCTTACTTGAAAAACCCAAATGAAGGTATCAGGTACTCAAACTAGATGACCTTTGCCTGCCCTTCAGGTCCAATATTTCATGAAAAACAAAACCAGTAGCACTCTAATAAAAGTGAAAAAAGCTATTTTGATTTATTTAGCCCATGTGCATACAATAAGAAGGCCTTAAGATGTGACATCATATTGCCTACATGAAATAGTAGATGAAATATAATTTCTGCAGGCACAGTTCAAAATGCAATGAGGCATTAAAGTATCAAAATGTTACCAATATTACTATTTAATCCAACAATGCTTTAAACTTTGTTTTGAAGTAAAAAAAACAAACATTTAAATGTGCAACTTCTATTCATTATTTCATTTTAGACATTATAAAGTGCATTCCTGATTGCTAGTGGAAATGTTAAGTACTACACCAGGACCAGCAATACACCAATATATAATGTGATCATTGATAATTGGCATTGCATTGGGCCCTAATTTGCTGGTAGGATGAGCATAATATTTCACCTTGTTTCACTGAGAACAAATTCCCAGAGACATTGTGAAAGACTTACTAACCCATGAAAATTAGCGTCCGATTCGCACCCAGTGCTACAATTTTGCAGAGTTATGCCCTGGATGACGAACGATGGCAAATTTTCACTAGTGTTACTTCATTAATGCGAGCATTTCAAAACGAAGATACCATATCGTTAATTTCTGCCTAGCGAAAATTTGCCAGATATCTTGCCTTCAGGTTAATTGCAATATGGTGAGAAATTTAATTCCATATGGACTTTTTTATGTTATATGTTGCAGCAAATACACTGTTTATTACACATGTCCAGGAAACCTTAATAAAGACAACAGAGTTGTTATAATGTCCTACACATGAGCCCACTGCAAAATTAATGTTCCATATGTTAGAAAATGTATAGAGAAAAATGGTTAAAAAAAAACTTTGCAGCCTATTACTCTGAAAAAAGGAAAAGTTTCCAGCATTTTTTGTACATTGAAGCATTTTCAGCTCACAGAATATGATGTAAGCGACAGAAGATTGAGGAAGATCTACATTATGTACTGCATTGCACTTCGCCTGTTCTGAGCTGATGAAAGCAAGTCAGGCAAAAGAGGTAACGTTCAGTAAAATCCACATTTTAGTGAATTTGTGGAGTAATGCCCATTCACCAGAGTGAAAAGTTGACTGACGATACAGTGCAAGTGACCACTAGAATCTCTTTTGCGCCTGTTTTGAATTGGCCTGTGCCCATTAGTAAATTGCCAATGTTTTTGTGGGCGGTAATGCTAGCAAATTGATGCTAATGTTAGCCACTTCACCCTTTAGTAAATCTGCCCCTATAATGGTTAGTAAAAAAGAAAGTTACACAGTTTAAAAAATATCGCTCTGTTTGAAAAATTGCTAAATTTTTAAACATTTTTTGCACTTTCACACCTTTGTGGTTGAAGCAAAATGGATCAGACTTGCCCATCACTATGAGTCTTGTGTAGAGCATCATGGTAGCTACCACCTGCCTTGACAAAAGGTCCATTTGTGAGACACTCACTGTTGTACCAGTTAAGCCCTCTAATATGCTGGATATACTGTATTAAGACTATTATACAGTACATATGTGTATGTTTGGACAGTATTGTGTATCCTTGTAGCCCTTAATAAAGATGCACAAACATACAAACATACTAATATACGTATATTACAGCTATTTCTTATTTTGATACAGACACATTTTCTAAATTGACAAGACAGCCAGTTGTTTCTGTTAGTGGGAAGAAATTGGGAATGGTACTAATGGTCCCTATGTTATGGTCTTGTAATAACGTGATTTATATTTAACATACAGCTTTTTTGTTGTGAAAACTTGAAGGTCTCCGATGCAAATTTTAGAGTGCAAGTTTTCAATGGATTCAAAGGATGATTAAGGATTTTTTAAGGCGAAGGATAGCTTCAATCACTGGGCACCCCCCAGTAATTTTAATCACATACTTAATACCTTGGGAGGGTGCTCCTGTTAGCAGAAAACTGCACCACCCCAGAGTATAGCTATATGAGCTCCATGGAAAAATCTTCTTGCTGATTCTTCTTTCTTTGTGGGTGGTGTGCAGTGAGTGAAGAGACAAATTTTGACAAAAACGCCTTTCACTCTGCAGTGCATGCATTGGCCTTGGGATTTTAAAGAAAGAAGTAGTGGGAAGAGGATTGTTAACAGAAGCACTAGCCCAGGTTATCAGGTAAATGATTGCAATTACTGGAGGTTGCTTAATATAACAAGCTTTCCTTCTCTTTTAATATGTATACTCAAAAGACTTTGAAACTTGTCTGGTGAACACTTAGAATTCATTTAAGTGCACTGTAAAAATTTAGCTTTCCGTGAAGTACTGTTTTGTCTCAACCTGTAACATTAATATATTATACATTGTTCTAATAAACCCAATGTACAATGCGGCAGATTTAATAAAGGGAGAAATGTCCAACGTTAGCTATATTTTGCCAGAAATCCCATCCGCCAATTTACACAGGTGTAGGAAACAGGTGTCGGCAACAATTCGCTAGCAAACAGGACCATCGCTAGTGTAATTTCAATTTGAAATGCTTGCACTTCCGAAGTAACGCTGGGCGACATTTCCCAACTTAGCATTTTGGTGAAATGGCGAAGTGGTAATGAATTTTCACGTGGTGAAATGTTGTGAAATGTGCAAATCGTTTGTTGGTGACAATTCTCCCTTTAGTGATTTGCCCCAATGGTTCAATTATCATTGAAAGGATTTCACAAGACTAAATTTACATGTATAATAGTCACTTATTTTTGAATATTTAACTGATTAAGCCGCAGAAAAATCTGACCAAGTAACGGTTTGGTATGTTTGCTTGTCTTAAAATTTAAAAAAGCATTTCACTTCTCTGTCAGGCAATCTTGTAATATGAGCGAAGTTGCAATGCATTCTGGGAAAACAAGATTGCATCGAGTGTGTATTAGCTTCATTAAGAAGCAAGTGTTTTCATGCTGCCTTCCACTAATATGTTGGATTAACCCATATCCAGAAAGAGAAATTATGTTCTTATATTGAAAAGCCATTGTTGCCCCCCTCTGGCTTCAGCTGAAATAACTTTCTGTCTAATGATTGGAAAAATGTTCTACTGTTTACAAATAACAAAGGATAACAATCTTCCATTACTATTTCCTAAATGGATTCTTAGGAAATACAGCCAAAGTGATCAATGGTTAAAAACAATACTACCATACATACAAAAATATCTTTATTTTTATTTTATTTTACAGTATAAACAGATCTGTATATTTTTTCTGCTACAATGAATCCCTGCCACACAGAGAATATAATATAATTTTGGTGCCTGGGGCAGTGGGAAATAATGCAACATGTCCGAGGTCAAATGGAGTTGACATAGGAATTGAATTCAACTTGCTTGCTTCAGAGGTAATGTCAGTGTCTGCTCTTTAACCAACTGAGACTACATTGATTTCTACAGAAAAATATCATGCTTCAGATCTTGTGATCCCTTTTCTTAGTGGAACAACATAACATTGGGGGTTGAAAACATTTCAAAGCTGCTTGTGTCTCTTCTTCAGGTGTTATTAATACATTATCAACTAAATATAGCGAATATAGATTTAGCCTATGGTTAAGCAGTGGAGAGATCACAATACAGTAAAGAATAGAATGTACATAGAAAATATATGTACTTTTATGAATAAATTAAACCATTTACTACAGATAATTGCAGGGTTGCATTTTTGTATGGGACTTTGGTGCTGCCCTTTATATATAACTAGATATAATTTCACTGAAATTTGTTTCTAATCATTATATTGTGTTTGTAATCATTTATTCTTCTTTCCCTATCCTAAACAAACAACTTGCCAAAATATAAACAATTAATGTATTTTACTGCATGCAATGTTTCAGTTGATAATGTTAAAATGTTCTGGTTTCTGTTGTACATTGACTCTAAGGGTAGTATTATGTTACCAGCTTCATTCTTTGTTGTAGGTAGGTTTTTTTAGACGTGTGCAGGTTTATATTTTGCCCCCCCCCCCAAAAAAAAATCTGTAAAGAATAGTAATGGGTTAATTTATCCAGGTTTGCTTTGCCAAAAATGTGCAAATTTCCCATGAAATTCACAAAATGACAAAATACGCAAAACAGCGCCGGCATCTCATTTTTGAAGCCGGTATCCGTTTTTGGACACGGGCATCCATTTTTGGATTTGTTGGTGAAAATGCAGTGGCGTCTGATTTTTTTGGTGCTGATGAATTTTTACCACGGGCGATTTGCAAATTTATTCGCAGGTGGCGAAATGTATGAATTTGCTGCGAATTAGAGCCTGGCAAATAAATTCGCCCATCACTAGTAAAGAACTAACAAGGACACTCTTGTGCTTTTCCGACAAATTAAACACATAGGGCCTATTTACTCAATTTGTTCTGGTCAAGTTTTTAAGGAAAAAATCTGAATAATTCAGGTGAAGAAAAAGACTTTCATTTTTCCGTTGGGCAGGAAAGGGTCATCCAGATCAAGCACCTGATACCCTACAATAGGGTTATATTTCAAGGGTTGAGCACTCCAAATTCTTTGAAAACCTGAACCAAAGTCACGTGAAAGTCAATGGCATGTGTCTTTTACAATTTGAAGATTTTTTTGTAGGGTTACAACGAATCCAGGATTCAGCTCAGGATTCGGCTTTTTTGAGCAGAATTCATATTTGGCCAAATCCTTGTGTCTGGAAGTCTAATTTGCATTTGTAAATTAGGGATGGGGAGGGAAAACTTGAATTTTCATCACAAAAAAAGGAAGTGGAAAAAATTTTGCATATGCAAATTAGGATTCGGATTCTGTTCGGATTCAGACGAAACTTTTACAAAGGATTCAGGGATTCGGACGAATTCCAAATAGAGGATTCTGTGCATCCCTAGTTTTTTGCCTTCATGATTTTCAATGGTTGTGGGCTGTTTGACACTGGTTATGATATGAAAATTCTAAAAATGTGTGGTTTTCCAGTGTCAATTCAATAAGTTGCACAATTCACAACTTTTTCCATCATACATTTTTTCAATAGGATTTTTTTGTAAATTACGGCAGCTCGTGGTTGGTAGTAAGATCAAATTTATTTTAATAAAGAAATTAGAAAAATGGCAGTTTTTGAATAGGCCCCATAGGGTCATTTATTAATGCCCTGTATGCAAGTGCAAGAGTAGTAATTGCAATATTTAGTGCTCAGTTAAACTATGGCAAGCAAGCAAGGCATAAATATGAGGTGCGTGGCACAAATCAGTTCTGTACTCATTGCCTCTCATACTGAAATCAGTAGAGATAGTCCTTCTTTCCACCATGCTATGACTTGTCTAAATAACTCACAGGTTGGGAGAGCAGCACTGGGATGTCTGCACGCCTGCCCTATCTGTCCTCAATGCTTCTAAACTCGATTTTGAAGAGTAATGAGCTTTGACTTTGGGTGCTCACTGCAGGATGGTACAAATTACACCATGTACCACTTAGTTGTGCTTTTGCATGATTTATTTTAAACAGAGATTTTTTTTCTACTACTCTCCCAAATAGGTCACTGAAATGCAGAGTATACTATTGGCAAAAAGATACACACGCACACCTGGCCTCTCGAACAAAATAATTCACGGTGCATGGAATTAGGAGGACAGCACCTCCAGTTAGACAACCAACAAAAAGATCCAGCACACGTGTAATGCTTCAGGGATTGCTCCCGTGTTTAATGTCTGTCCAACAAGACAACATTTCGGGGGTGTACCCCTTCGTCAGGTCTATACAGTATACTATTGGCCCATACCAATAGTCAAGTAAAATATCAAATACTATGGGTTTGCTATTCATCTGCATGGTGCAGACATCTTGATAACACCATGAAATATGGAGAGCCAGTTTCAGTCTGTTAATAAAAACTAAAGCTTTAGCGAAGTTCATTCTTCTGCAGGGCAATGATGTCTGACACAAGGCCAGAGTAACGTTGTGATAGATTAGAACAAGCATCATCTGATTATCAGAAACAATCTGGAACAAATCTGGAACAAATCTTACAATTCCATATTTATGTACACATTGTTCCCAAAGAATCTGGGGTTGTTGCTGCTAGAAAAAGTCATTTGATGCATACCTTGAAATACAATACAAATGTTTAGCTTCAGTGCTTTTAAATAAAAATATCACAGATTCAAGCAAGTGTGCCCAGCGGCACCCCCACACAGGCGTGCTGAGCCCGCTCACGTTGTAAAGGTAGGTGGGCAGGGAGGTAGGATTTGTCATTCAGTAAAATTAGAGAATTGGTCAAGCAGCGCAATACTTTTACCAGTTAATGTATACAAGGGATTTAGTCACTGTGCTTTATCAATAAATGAGCTCGTCTGAACTACCTCAGATTGACTTCAAATATGATGAGGAGAAACCCTTTGCTACACTGGTGACTGTCAGTAATAACAAAACCAGTTTGTTGCATTCTGATTAGCAAGTAGCAGAGCTGGGGGCTCACATGTTGTGACTTGACATTGGACGATTTTCAGTTTCTGCCATTGCTATAGTCATATCCTGTACTAATGGAAACATGACTTAGCCCAAGCTATATATAAAATCCAAACAAACGGCACTCACGATAACGTTGTCAAACTTGCCTGGGTGCAGGTGTATAGATAGCTGTTCAAACAAAGAAGTTCAGTCCGCACTCACAGGTCTTATATCCAAAAACGATATTTGCACAATAAACTATCGTTTTTGGATATAAGACCTGTGAGTGCGGACTGAACTTCTTTGTTTGAATATATATATATATATATATATATATATATATATATAATGATCGAAGTGAAGTAGGCCGCACTCACGGGACTTATAGAATACAAAAGTATTTATTGCACAAACAGTGCAGCTGCAGCTGCAACACCAGCCTTTTTCAAAGTGGCACATAATATAAAATCTGGTGAATATAAACATACGGTGGCGGGAAAACACAAGAGGATGTGAGAAAAAAGAAGTGTGTCGGGTATAAATAAAGATCTTAGATCACATGTGTTTATTGCAGAGCTTACAGCCTAGCCTCATCCGAGGCCTTTCTCAAAGTGTAATAATCACAAACATGGATGCATAATATACATACGCTGGCAGGAAATTGCGATGACAATGCTCGGTGGGAATTAACATAATCAAGTACTCCTATGTTACATAAGCACCCCCCTGCATATATTTAAATTACCTGTATATAATCATGACCCTTTCAGTGATTCATTTAACCCCAAACTCCCCAATACAAAACAAAACAGTTACCCATTTCCAAACTCCTTATGTATCATTTTTTGTTATTACTTGGGCTACTAATGTTTTCAAATATGAGGATGTAACAATAAACGTGTGGAAATCTTTCCCTCTTTGCTCTTTCAATTTAAAAGCCCCATGTAGAGTGATTGCCTTTTCTTAAATGTGTTCAGTGTCTGTATAATCAGTATGACCACAGCCCCTGTAGACACATCTCACTAATCAGTCCACACCCAGTATGCATAATTAAACAAGGACCTCCTCCACAGAGACGTCACAAATTTCACACACTGACATACCACTCCACTGAATTGCTGCCCCAAACAGGCTCATCCCACATGTACAAAAAGTGTCACATACATTGCCATGTGTGTACACTATATATTCATGAATAACCCCTCATTTAACCAATTAATGAATGACTCACACATTACGTTTCTATGCTGTGAAGTCTTAGAAACTCCTTTGTGTGTAGATTTAAGATAAAGTTAGTGAATTCAATTCACCTCAGTGCTACATTCAAATATAATTGTACTCCATATAGAGTAGATGCTATGTAAATTAAAAAAAGAAAAAAGTTAATTTAGTAGGAAAACAATCTTAAATCCCAAAGCTTAAAAATAAATAAGACTAGTGTTCAATGTTTTACGGAAGTCCACCGATTGTGAGTAAAAGTTGAGTCCGTGGTCTTATTCAGATGTGGGTGGTTAGTTTCAGGTAGACATTAACAATATCACTTTTCACCAATGTTGTCTTTCATTAAAACCTTCTTCTTTAAAGGGATACTGTCATGCAAAATGCATTAGTTAATATTGCTGCTCCAGCAGAATTCTGTATTGAAATCCATTTCTCAAAAGAGCAAACAGGTCTTTTTAGATTTCATTTTGAAATCTGACATGGGGCTAAACAAAGCCCCCATACATGGGCAGATAAGCTGTCAAATAGATCTAAACGACCGACTTTGCCAGTTTTATCTGCCTGTGTATGGCCAGCTTTACTGCTGTACTGCAAGTTGGAGTGACATCACCCCCTCCCTTACCCCAGCAGCCTGACAACAGAACAATTGGAAGGTAACTAGATAACAGCTCCCTAACACAAGATAACAGCTGCCTGGTAGATCTAAGAATAGCACTCAGTAGTAAAAACCCATGTCCCACTGCGTTCCATTCAGTTACATTGAGAATGAAAAACAACAGCCTGCCAGAAAGCAGTTCCCTCCTAAAGTGCTGACTTGGGGCAGCTGGGAAATTAACAACATGTCTATCCCCATGTCAGATTTCAAAACTGCTCTTTTGAGAAATGGATTTCAGTGCAGAAGTCTACTGGAGCAGCACTTGTATCTAATGCATTTTGAAAAAAAAACATGTTTTCCCATAACAGTATCCGTTTAATATTAGGGACTGGCAATTGTTGTGGCAGGTACCCCAGAATGTGTACATTAATTTAACTCATGCTGGAGTTTGCAAAATCCATTGAAATGACTGGAAACACAAATCTGTCAAGTTTTCCCATGACAGTATCCCTTTAAACTTACAGGCCTTGTAAAATCTGCATTTTTGTGGAGTTACCCTTTAACTGCATAAGAGAGGGAGGTTTCTGAAAGTCTGAAGTGAAGGGCAGCACATTAACAGAGTCAACTGTAAAATGTGCATTTTTTAAAACAGTTGTCTGGAAAAAGAACAAAAGTGCATTGTATAATTAACCTTTAAATACTTGCACTTGTGACAAGGTCAGGATATAAAGGTTTGAGAGTGTTTAAAGTGCACAGGCAATCTTTATAGGCAAATGAAATGCATCAATATACATTTCAAACCAAGGAAGCCGGAGCAGTTAAAAGTAAAGAAGAGGGGAAAAGGTAACTGATGCAAATTAATTCACTTTGCCACCAGAGATTGACTTCAATAAAGTACAAGTATGAAAGATTAGAGCTGCCACCCTGCCAGTACAAGTATGGGACCTGTCAGGTCTGGACTGAGAGTCAAAATAGGTCCTGGCATTCCAAGTACACAGAGGCCCAAACAGTCCCCCACCAGCCCACTAAATAGTGACTTTCTATGACATCTTTCAGCAGCATTTGCCAGAACACACAGATTGCCTATTTGGGCCTGGGACCTGTCATCCAGAATTCTCAGTAGCTGGGGTTTTTCAGATAAGATATCTCTCCTAAATTCATATATACATAAATTTAGGGACAGATTTACTAAGGGTCGAATTTCAAATTGAAAAAAATTCGAAATTCAACCAAATTTTTTTATGGGCTTTTTCGATCGGAAAAGGAACTTTTTCGTTTAAATAGGTCAGTTTTTGATCAAATAAAAATAAGGGAAGATTGTGTCATACTGTACTTACAGTGATCTTCCTTTCTTTGCGAACTCCATGTCAGTACTCATCAGGGATACCTCTCTCCCCCATGCTCCCATCAGAAGGACCCTCCCCAAACCTTTAAAAGGCCAACCACACCCTCCCCAAACCTTTAAAAGGCCAACCAAAGGCCTTTGTAACAAGCTTCTCAAATTACCAGAAAAAAGGGGCGGGTCATACTGACATGGAGTTCGCCAAGGAACGGAAGATCACAGTAAGTATGACACAATCTTCCCTTTTCCCTTGTCGAACTCCATGTCAGTACTCATCGGGATGTAGCAAGATCTGATTTTCCAAATGGGAGGGAATAGGAATAGGCTTTAAAAAGTAATCAGGAATGGAGTAACACTAACTAGATAGCCCACAATCACGCAACCTCTATAAGTTAGACACCAGGTGAAACCCCAGAATAATTTTACAAGGCTAAGAATAGCCATATATGAGAGAGAGGAGAGAGAGAGCCCACTATCAATGAGGAACCAGTGAATTCAATAACACCTGTAAGAAATACTTGGTAGGAGTAAGACAGAGGCATTGTAGGTATAACCAGTTAATAATGTTGCAACTAGCGCAGGGCCAACAATTCACAATGAGGCACCCGAGGCATGTACCATAAACATCTACATTTCGAATGGCTAGTATTCAGAACTGTCTTAACAGAAAACAGATCCTAAAGGAACAGGGACAAGGTCACCTGAGACACCTTGGATTAGAATTCCTTACATCGTCTCAGGTGCTGTGCTGAGGGAAACTCAACTAACAGTGAAAACACTGTTACCCATCACTTTATCCAGAAGATAATTCTCTGTGGAAACCAGAGAAACTAAGGTATCGAAGGAATAGAACCCTTGTTGGTTAATCCACCATGGTCTGTTTTTATCCCACCTGTAAGAGACACGTTTATATGTGGAAATCAACTATCCTACATATACACACATGCCGATGGCCCACCTATAGATGCATATGTGTAGCTTTGGTAGTCTCTGTATTATAGAGCATACACATGCTACAGTTAAGCATTCTACATTCTAAGCATGCTACAGTCAAGCATTCATTCTGAGGGGGGGGGAGGTTTCCGGCCTTCTTAGGCTAAACATGTATTCTACAGGTGACTGTAGACATCATAACCATGTAGGTGCAACAAAGAAGACTATCCATTAGAATCCCCCATGCAGGGTGTGGGCCAGGCCCGGACTGGCAATCTGTGGGTTCTGGCAAATGCCCGATGGGCTGCTGTAAGTTTCCATAGAAAGTGGCTATTAAGTGGGCTGGTGGGGGCTGTTTGGGCCTCTTTGTAGCAGTAATGGCAGGGCCTATTTTTAATCCCAGTCCAGTCCTGGTGTGGGCCATGGTGCTAGCATGTATTAAGCCGTGTGCTTTATCCCAGTAGATTATAACATATGCATTGGTCAGGGCCCTAAGATAATGGTTCTGGCAGAGTACACTGCCCAACCTCAGAACGCCAGCACTGGATAGTAATTATACTACTCATTTGAAAGCAAGAATTGCATGGCCCTCCATTCATGCAGGCAGTGATCTGCAATACGAGGCTGCTAAATCTGGGAACATTTACATTCATCAGGCCTAAATACTTTGTTATTGTTATCCAAGCAATACTTATAACCAGCGGGTTTCAGAAACTCCTGCTGTGTTTATCATGACAATATGTGGACTTACTTACCACAGGGAGAAACATTGCCATGTAACAAATCAAATTCCCTGCTCAACAGATACCCTATAATGGTAGCAATGCATTGGCATCATAAAACATTCAGATGTAGGTATTCATGTCAGTACTCATTGGTATTGAACCCAATATACCCCAGATACAATCACAACCACCTGTAATGCATTGTTTAAGGTAGCTGATGTTTAAAGTAAGCATATATCAGGAGCCAGTGGCATAACTAGATCTTACTGGGCCCCACAGCAAATTATTTTTCAGGCCCCCAAAATGTCCAGTGGTTGACCTGTTTTATCAATTTTTATTGTAATTGTATATGAATTAGGTACTTCACGGGGCCCCAATAGCTCCTGGGCCCCCCTGCAGCCGCAGGGTCTGCTTCCTCTATAGTTACGCCCCTGTCAGGAGCACATAGATATGATCACAGCAGCATGTAATACAGTTTAGATTAGCTGTTGCTTAGAGAAAGCATATATCAGGATTTAGCAGTCGGCCAGACCTGTACTCTACATCCATTAGGGCTACTTATTCCAGGTGAGCAATAGCCAGACCATATACACCAAAAAGGAGCACAGAAATAATTGTAGCAATATGTAATACATATTTTGGATTAGCTGCTGATTAAGCAAGCATATATCAGAGCCTAGCATCCCTCCAGCCCAGTGATCCACATTCAATAGGGCACTGCCGGGTGATGGGTGTTTTAATTTGGAGGGGTTGAACTTGATGGACTTTGTCTTTTTTCAACCCAATTTAACTATGTAACTATGTAAGGGATGTCAGGTATGCAAATGGCCCGAACTCAGCACACTGCAGTTCAGCATAAGTTCATGTTAAATTCCAGCTCACTTACTTATATCCATTAGGGTTATTGGATTAAGGTGGACCATTAGCCAGAGTCTAATATACACTACATGTCAGCAGAAAGCATGCTAGACCTTGAATCTATCTCTATTAGGGCTACTGGTATCAGACCAATCACAGTGCAGGTAAACATATGAAGTAATTAGTTAGACTTCATTATACTGCACAACAGAATATGGACATGCTCCTTACCTGCTTCTCATTATGCTGTAAGCAGACCCTTTAAAGCCACATATTGCAGGACACCAGGTTCAATGTTAACAGACAGTCCTCAAGTTTACTGACAACATCAGTACTTACCTGAGGCTGCTGGGCCAGAGTTCCAGTCTGCAGAGTTAGAGAGTGGGCAGGGCCATCTCCACTTGCTATAGCTGGGAGTTGAACAGGAATCACCTGATTAGACTCAGCTGGTGTCTGCATGGCCAGAGCAATCACATAATTGTACTCAGTAGGGGGTCACTTTACCAGTGGAACCCGCTGATTATACTCGGCTGTTGTCTGCATAGGCAGGTAACCAAAAGCAACTGCTGAGGTTACACAGAGGCAAATTGAACAATTAGTGTTGCAAAGGGCCCAAGTCCATGGACAAATTGGCTTAAGGCTATAGAGCAAATTTTTTGTATTTTTTATAAACTACCTTCACCTTGGGAAAGTATGTTGAGGGAGGCAGCTGGCCATGAAAAACCTGCCCCCATAAAACACAAGAAAACATTTTCTTTAATGATTCAATAAATAATAATAAAAAAGGTTCTTTTATGTTGAGGATTACCTATAGGGAAAATCTGTATATGTTTCTATAATCAGACCTGCAGAGGTCACTGTTGCATGACCTATAAGGAGGTGACACATTTGTGTCTGTGAGCCTACTGTATGATTAAGGGAGTCATTGCCGAAACGCGTCAGGTGATGTCGGTCAGTGAACTGTTTTCATTTTACCTGAGTGCCGCCTTTTTTTCTTTTCTGATACGGGAAGCCTTATCTGGAACCATGTTATCCAAAACGAATATCCAAAATCCTTTATGGAAAAACAATATTATTGGGTTTATATGTTGTTTAATGTTTTATAAGACATATGACATGATGATCCAAGACCCATTATCTGGAAAACCTCAGGTCACCTGAGTGCCACCAGCCCCTCCAGTTGTGAGCACCAACAAACCTCCCCCCACTACCTCACGATACATACCTTACATACAAGAATGGCACCCATAGTTCCCAGTAGAAGAAGTGGACCTGGGTCAGGGGGCTGTGAGGCCCAGTCTGACCCCTGTTGTAACCATCTAATTAAACTTCCTTATACAAACATAAACAGTGAATTGTAGTATATCTATTTTTTATAAATGTATAGATTAGGAGTGTTTAATGTAACCTAGCACTATATTAGGAAAGGAATAGTTGAAGATCCAAGCCAATGTAAAATTAAAAAACAAGAAATCATAAGGACACTTAATGCAAATTAGAAACGTTGATTGAATTGGTACATAACCCATATTCTAATTAAAGAAATTCTTGTCAGATGCTTTTATAATTACTAGATAACAATGTTCATCTTTTTAAGGATCACTACTCAGGTAGTGGAGTAGGAAGGAAATACAAACATGTAAAAACAAATTGTTGCCTCAGGGATTCATGACTGTATCACAACATATATACATTAGAATACTAATAAAATATTCAGATATTTGGATATCCCAGTGAGCATTATTAGTTCAATAATGAAACAGAGAAGCTGCATTATGCCAGGCATAACATTCCTAGAGAAGATGCCCCATATAAACTAACCAGATGAAACAAAACTGGATGAAATCAAAACATACAAGGAAGAAAATTCAACTTGAAGTTGCAATACTGTGAACTCCAAAGTAGAAAGGGAAAAGGTGTTGTCAATTGGAGAGGAAGTAATGCGACACATAAAAAAGTTATAGCTTTTGTTTAAAATTAGTAGCAAATCAAAAGAACTTACCCAGATATTGTTATGGATGAATTCGTCACAAAAAGGGGTGGCATGACATTTCATTACATGATTTTCCAGCTAATTTTATACCACTAGAGCAGGGGTCCCCAACCTTTTTCAGTCGTGAGACACATTTAAATGTAAAAAGACTTGGAGAGCAGCACAAGCATGAAAAAGTCCACTGGGTGCCAAAAAAGGGCTGTGATTGGCTGTTTGGTAATGCCTGTGGGGACTGACAGCCTACAGGAGACTCTGTTTGGCAGTACATCTGGTTTTTACACAACCCAAAACTTGCCTTCTAGCCAGGAATTCAAAAATAAGCACCTGCTTTGAGGCCACTGGGAGCAACATCCAAGGGGTTGGTGAGCAACATGTTACTCGCGAGCTACTGGTTGGGGACCACTGCACTAAAGGATAGTGGCGTGGTAAGGCTTTAAAAATGCCACAAGTATTATAAATGGCTAGTATAACACTGAGGTTCCTTCATACTGTAACAGATCCCATTGTAACACAGTGAATTTATGCATTTGAATCTTCACTAGTGATAAGCAAAAAATTTCGCCAAGTTTTGCTGGGAAAATTACACCCATAGACTCCAATGGGTTAAAAAAAATTGGCGCACATCAAAAACAATTGTTGCATGTCAAAAAGAAGTTGTCACTCTTATCTCCCTTTTCACAAATTTTTACAAAACTAAACAAGTGAGATTAGTCCCAACTCTAATCTTCAAATATTTCTGGTTTGCTAACTATTAATAACGTTTTGGGAGTTCTTGGAGGGTACGCCTGAATGGGGGGGGGGGTACTGTAAGACGAGTGTCTCTCCTAGTACCTCTGTGCACAGGCATGCACTTCCGAGTTCTTATCCTGTTTGATGCTGGTGTCTGATGCAGAGCATCATTATGCTCGAGTCACGATGTCGAGCGTGGCGACGTCACAAAGAGGTGAGGCCCAGTCCTCCGTTTTGTGAGTGCCCAAGCTGGTTTTATTATACTGTTCCTGCTGAAGAATTTGTTTGTGACTTTTGAATTCCTGTTTTTTAACTTCTGTCTGACCCTTGACTATGATTTCTGGCACTCATCTTGAACTGTTCACCTGACTTCGACTATGTATTTTCTAAATCACTACCGGTACTTCGCTTATGGACTTGTTATGCACTTCCTTGTTGGCTTCTGCAACAGAAAGCCCAGGCCCCAAAAGGGCGTCGATGAACACTGAAATCTACAGGGTCCACCTGTGCATTCAAAGGTACTGCCACTGAATAAGGTTCCTGATAACGTGGTCATTACACAAGACTATATCTCGGTAATGATCCCTCCCCAGTGCATGAAGATCTATGGGAGAGGTGGGCTGGCGGCCTTGCTGTGTACATGACAGTGGCAGTGTGTTTCCCTGCTGTATTACAGGGCTCCAGCCAAGTGTACTCTACCTTAATAAAGAGTTGAAAAACCCAGAATAACTCCAATTCCTATTGTCAGCAGCTGTGGTCTATATGCTGGGTGAGTGGGGATCAAGTACCTGCCCAGGCTGGTGCAGCAAGGCAGGTTACATCAGCAACAGAAATGCCATGACCTCTTAAAATATCATCTATTTTTTGCATTACCCAAAATTGCCAAAGTGCCATTTAAGTTAGGTCTTCTGATCTACAGGGTCATTTTATGTAGAGGATTATTAGGAGTCATAATATTTCTTTGCTGCAGTGTTGCAGTCTTAATTTATACTGGGAATTACTGATAAAGTTTTTTTTTTCATTATTGCAGCTGCTGGGAATCACAATGCTGTTCTAATCTGGTAGCCACAGTGTCATTTTATGCTGAAGGTTACTTGAGGTCAAAGTGTTATATTCTGAAGCTTATTATTAGTTATATTTACTGCTATATGTTAGAAATAATAGTACTTACATGCTCTGGGTTGCTTTGAGTCGCAGTACATTAAAGGTAGGATTGGTGGGTGCATGGCTCACTGGGGTTGCCATCCCAGGGGCCCCCGCACCCCCATGGGCCCCCGCTGCTCTTCCTGAAATCACATGGGGCCCAGCTGTGCTGTCCACACCCCCCTACAGTGCCACCGGACTGTGATGACTATTTGGTCGCCCCTATGTGGACAAGCAGTCTACTGGCTCTATTTGGCAGTACACCTGGTTTTATGCAACCAAAACTTGCATCCAAGCCAGGAATTTAAATATATACACCTGCTTTAAGGCCACTTGTAGCAATATCCAGGTGATTTTTACACCTCTCTGCAATACTGTTTTCTGTCTCAATGTTAGCTTGTCTGATCTTTTTTTCTTGATTTATTAGCCTACTTTTACCTGATAAATGTTTCAGCTGTCCCACCTAACTGAAATGCTTTAAAAGCATGTCTTTTATTACCAACCTCAATGCCAATACTTCTATTAAATCGCAAAGGTTTTTACAAGCAGCATTTTAAAGGTACATTTTTTCTCTGTTTATCCCTGTGAAAAGCATTTTCCAGTTAATATTGTTCAGAGATGCTGACAAAGTTTGTATGTCTAAAAAGCACTGGGGCAGTGGGGATTACGTGTACAGGAGTACACATCCCTGGTGGCGGTGCTCCTTAGGTTGTGGCTGGGAGGCAGACCATCCCTAAAACTTGCCGTCCGTAAGTGAGGTACTGGCAGGGATTTAGAGAAGACATAGGGGCAGATCCACTAAAGCGCGAAGCGTCTAACGCTAGGGCTAATTCGCCAGCGTGACGTCATTTCGCAACTTCACTGACAAGGACTTTGTCGAATTTTCGCTAGCGAAGTAGATAGACTTGCGCAACTTCGCACCCTTACGCCAGGCGAAGTTGCGCACTGACGAACTATCGTAACTTCGCAAATTCACTAAGATGAACATTTTCCTAAACGTTAGCACTTACGCTAGACGTTACTTCGCCTGGTCAGACCAGGCGAAGTTCAATACTATAGATAGGAGGTTGAAAAAAAAAATGTCCCAAAAAAATGCTGGCATATTTTAGCATAGGATGGTCATAGTCTGAAAAAGATCGTTAATTTTTTAGGGGGGGGGTTACCCTTCTTCCCCCCTACATTTCATAACATATCGCAACTCAACTATATAGGGGGCACATGTAGGGCAATAGGACAACTTTATATAATTTATTAAAGGTTTCCTGGGCTTGTGTAGTGGAATGTAGTGGCTGTAACATATACTTCTATTATAAGTTAAAGTTCCTGCAGTATGCAAATTAGGCTTCGCTAGCGTAACAGCACTCTGCCTAGCGAAGTAAAACTAGCGCAACTACGCTACCATTCGCCGACCTGAGCGTAATTTCGCACTTTAGTGGATTTGCATAGCGCTGGCAAAAATTGGCCTGGCGAAGTGTGGCGAACGCTAGCAAAGCCTACGCTTGCGAATTTTCGGATCTTAGTGAATCTGAGCCGTAGTCAGAGTCAGGCGAAGGGTTTAAGGCAGGCAGCAGACGTCAAGGGTCAGGCAGAATCAGAAACCAGGAATTCAAGTCACAAACAAACGCATCGGAGTAGAATTAGTGAAATCTAGAAAAAAAATATTTTGTAGTTACAAAGATGTATTTTTTTCCTTGGTAAAAACTTTTAGATTATGGATGAGAGTGCAGAATTTTAGCTGTGTAAAATACATCTACATACCATTTGTAATAACTGTACATGTCCCTTTGGTCTGTTCCAAACTCTGATACATGTAGTAAGTTTAGTTTCAAGGAAATTAATTCCCAGGTGGTAGCCTGTGCTTTTTTTTTTTTTTTGAAGCCGTATAATTGAAAAGCACAATGTGAGTCAGATAAGATGAAAAGAACTATATAAATGCAAATGATTATTAATTATTGTGTTCATGATAGCTCTCAAATCTCAATCACTTTATTACATAAGCTGACAAGCCATGAAGCTGAACTGAACTGCATGTTCCTTGTTAAAATATATCCAATTTAATATGATTTCATTATTAGATCTTTCAGATGATTAGAGCCTTGGCCTTCTTTGTTTTATATTTACATAGTGGTTCTCATTGACAGTTGACCCTGGTAGGCTAATTGTATTTGTTTTGAAATCCTGTGTTGATTGTTATGATGCTTCAGAATTACATTAATCACATTGCTAAACTAATACAGTACCGGGATAATAGATTATTATGCAGAAAGTCATACCCTCCTGTATAGTCCTGTCATGTTCTGTATCCCCAAATCCAGAACAAACACCAAGGGTCCAGTCCTGGCTCACTCTTCTGCTTATAACGGCCACCTTATTATGGAGTCCTTCGCTACTCGGAGTATGTGCCAAAAAAGGTTTTGGTTTTGAGAGCATCAGGGAATTTATTATGAAACTGACATTTTAGATGGTCAGCATGGACATCAGCGGATGAAAGTGTTAGAAATTTTTAGTTCAGGAGGAAGTTCTAGCCGGACAGTACTGGGATTAATAATTTCAGATACAGAAAATGGACCAATGAATTTGGGTCCTAGTTTGGCAGAAGCTTTCAATGGGATATTCTTGATACTCGGCTGATACTTATTATGCCTATCAGAGGTTCTCTTTTTGGCAGCTACTGCTGAAGATAATAAGTTTGAACCTTTTGCCAAATCTTAGAAAAGTGGTCAACCAGCAGCAACATCTGAAAATAACCAGAAAATAAAAAGGCTTTATAATGATAGCCAAAAACAGCAAAGAACAGAGATTCAGAGCATTATTGAGTGCAAATTCAGCCCATGAAAGAAATTCTGCCCATAATCAGTACCCATAAGAGAAAAAAAGACCTACCAGAACCTTAAAACAAACTGAACCCCCATAAGAAACAATGTTCAGTGGAACCCAATGAGGCTTAAATATTTTGGATAGGAAGAGTTCAACAAGACACTTAGCAGAGGGGAGGGTGGGAAGGAGAATAAAATGAATAACATTTTACATTATTTACAGTATTCCCAGCAGGTACTGGTAATTCCATAATTAAATCCATGGAGATATAGGGTTATGGCCTTTCAAGAATAAGAAGCAACTAAAGCAGACCCTCAGGTAAGGACCTGGATGGGTTTGAACCAGGGCTGGGCCAAGGTGTAGGCAGAGTAGGCACATGCCTAAGGTGCATAGCTGGGGGGCATCAGGCATGTACCAGCTTTGTCACCTACCCTATGTACGGTCCGCTCTCCCTGTCTTCTTCCTGCGCTTCTGCGCACTTCTTGGGCACTCAGCCGCCACCAAGGCTGGCCAGGTTGCCTGGGTGTGGCCCAGCTCTGTTTTAAATGCTAAACTGCACAAGAATCAATATATTTACCAACATCTAGTAACGTAACTAGGTGGGGGCAGGCTCAGGTGCAAGCCATGTAGCCGGGCCCCCTAACCTCCGGCGTGCTGATTTTCTTAGCAGCTGCAGCCTACTGCAGCTGGCTATAGCATGTCAAGATCTGCTGGGGGGTTCCCTGCGGGCCCTGGACTAATCACACCCCCTGGTAGTTACACCACTGCCAACATCCTGCCTTGATGTTGGCCACCAGAAGGTGTGGGGCAGAAGAGAACAGGTTTTACTGTGGCCCAAATGCCCAGCTACCTTAGAATCATGAGTCTCAATCAAAACAATCACAAATAGTTTAATAGTAAATAAACTGGGCTTCAGACAAAAAGAAATACAGATCTAGACTCAGTGCTGCTACAATAACTTCCTTAGACACAATAAAATCGGGTGCAGATTTTTCTTGAGGATTGGTGACAAAACTTCTGAAAAGGGCATCTGCCCTATAATTTCTTTCCCCAGGCCTGTAGGTTATAGTAAAATTAAAAATGGGCAAAAAATAATGCCCAGGCCTGTTTAGGATTTAAATGCTTAGCAGACTCAATATACAAAAGATTTTTAAGGTTGATAAATGTTGTGTTTTGATAGCCGAGAATTAGTAGAGTATAACAGTGCTTTATTTACAGGATCATGCAGCCATTACACAACAGTAACCTAAACTCTAATGCCCTAAACAGTATAGTAAGTATGCACAGTATAAGTTTTGAGCAGAGTGACATCTACAGACCATTTGTATAAACACCACATTCCCCCAATAGTTGGAAAGCATTTGGACAAATATAATAAAAAGTATGTATCTTAAAGCAATATTATACATTCTTCACATCACAAAGTCCTTGGTCCATGCAGGTAGTTTTCTGATTCTCTCAATATGCCTTATAGGTTCACTTTCTTCAGGCCTATTGCAGTTGGCATCAGGAGTAGTAAAATATCCTTCATCAAATGGAGCTTTTCCAAAGTCATATCTAGCATTCCATATGCGTCCATCAGACAATTGATATGTGTATGGTCCTCGCTGGCATCTCACTTAAAGTGGTGTATTAAATTTAGATTGTCCTTGTTTCAGTAGTCCTGGTTTCTGAATTCTGACTAAAGATCCAAGCTGAAAGTGCACTTCTCTTGCACCACATTTTCTGTCAGTATAAGCCTTGCATTTGGCTTGTTGACTTTTGACAATGTCAGCAGTAGATGATTTTCTACGAACAGTATTTTGTGCAAGTTTGATGTCTGCAACATTCAATTTAGTGTAATCTGTCATGCCATGTAATAATTCCTCTCTGTGGTCCATTATCTGATATAAACTCCTTTGGATTACCTTCTCTGCTGAAGACTGTAGACAGAAATGTTATTATTGTAGCTGATGTTATGAAATGCAGTTTCTGGCCATTTACTGTAATAATCTATCAGCGTTAAAGCAAATCTGCATTCTATAGGAGCATCTGCAAAAGGTCCCACAATATCAATAGCAAGTTTTTCTCATGCTGAATCAGGGAATGCTACTGGTGTATGTCAGGATTCTGACAAGTAACACAAGAATGAATGGCATTTTTCACATCAGTATCTATTGCTGGCCACCAGTATAGTTCTCGTAGTCTATGTTTTGTACGTACAATGACTCTCATGTGCAAGTTGTATGAGCTTTTCTCTCAAGGTCTCGGGTACCTGTAAGTGGTGAGCTCCATGGACAACATAGCCATCTACTAAGGACAGTTCAGGTCTAATCCTATAGTAAGGTTTAAGATCAGGACTGAGTTTTTTCTCAGCATTTGGCCATTTGCTTTGTAACATGTCTGTAGTTTTATTTACATTGGATGTGAGGCAAGCTTGCTTAAAATCAGCAGTTGTAACTGTAGATGATAGTAAATCAATCAGTGCTACAACTTCAGAGCACAGAACACAACATAATACAATGTGTGTACACACAAGCCAACTCCCTGCCCATCAATACACTTGACTTACAGCGCTGAGTGAAAAAGTTTGCATCAGTTTTATCTCAGCCTGTGTTTCTATGCAGGTGGGAAAGTAGCCTGGTGTGCCATTAACCTAAAGGAGTTGCCATAGAAAAAAAGGAGTCAAATTATGCAAATTATATTTTTATTTTTTGTTTCAACCATGTATTGCATAATAAAATATGAGGCCAAAGAGACTGCTCAACACACACCATTTCCTATGATAGGGTTTCCCACTTTGAAGTACTTTTGGAGTTGTGACAACATTTCTTATTTTATCATTTAAAAAGCACCTAATACATACCCATTACATAAGCCCGCACTCTGGAAAGAAAATCACACTTATAAGTGCTGCAGCTTTCTCATTGTGCGCATGAATGCAGAAAACAGATATTGTTTATTACAGACATACGTATTGTTTACCTTATCCTCTCCTTGTTCCTACCTCTAGCAACAAATGTAAAGCTACCCCTTCAAGGTTGCAAAGATGTTGGAATTTTGGGAAAAAAACATGTCAACCTTTATTAAGAATTGTACTTGGTAAACTGAACTTTTGCTCATTAAAGCCTTTAGAACAGGGCTGTCCAACTGGCAGTCCACAGGACCCCCTTTTGTGGCCCACCACATGAAATTCTGCCTGCTGTGTCTGCTTACCTTGTGTAAGCTTTAAAAGGTATCACTACAGAGATGAACTCGCCTCTGCATTGTTTAATCCTCAAATTTAGACAGCAATCCTCTGTATTGTTCACACCTGTGACACCTCTACTGTTCACACCCTAAATCCCTGTACTGTTCACACCCGAGACCCAGACTGAAACTGCCCACATTGTTCCCCTGTTCACACTTCTACAAACTGCTGAAGGGGCAGTAGCACTGTGTTACTGTATGTAGTACATCTTAGAGTGGTCCTGATGGGTTTCCCTGTCTCCTGCTCTGCCTGCCCTAAGCTCCATTTGTGTGCCATACTCTGTCTGCCCTATACTCCCAGTGTGTGCCATACTCTGCATGCCCTATGCCCCTTGTGTGTGCCATACTCTGCCTGTCCTATGTTCCTTGGGTGTGCCATACTCTGCCTGCCCTATGCTCCTTGGGTGTGCCATACACTGCCTGCCCTATGCTCCGTGTATCCAATACACTGACTGCCCTATGCTCCTTGTGTGTGCCATACACTGCCTGCACTATGCTCCGTGTGTGTGCCATACACTGCCTGCACTATGCTTCATGTGTGTGCCATACTCTGCATGTCCTTTGCTCCTTGGTTGTGCCATACTCTGCCTGCCCTATGCTCCCTGTGTGTGCCATATGCTGACTGCCCTATGCTCCTTGTGTATGCCATATGCTGCATGCCATATGCTCACTGTGTCTGCCATATTCTGCCTGCCCTTTGCTCCTTGTCTGTGCTATACTCTGCCTGGTATTTGTTCTGGGGGTTTGCTAACATTTGAAAATTATTGTTAGGGGCCCCAAAGGTGTTTAATAATGTGCTGGGTGTCTGTGTTATCCACAGGGGAGGAAGAAGAGGCATATGGATTTAAGGGTGTGTCTTAATATTACAACTTTTTTCACATCTGAGTGATAAGATATCCCTTCAGTGAGCACCAACCATTTGTTTTTTTTTGGTGTGTTACCACAATTAATGTGGACATGGTCTTGTGGTAACATGGGTGTGGTTTAAAAACAGGGAGTGGTTAACACTGGCTTCCATTCATGGCCCTCCACCATGTAGGCCAGAAAAATTCTGGCCCTCGGTACCACAGAAGTTGGACAGCATGCTTTAGGGCAATGGCACATAGGAAATTTTTGCCTGTGGTAAATTTATGCTACTTCAGGCAACACGGCATCCATAGTTTCCTTTCCATGCTCAGTAATGTGAACCGCAGGTTGTTAAACATGTGCATCCCTGTTGGAGCGTAGACAATGATATTATCCAAGTAGCATTGTACACCAGGTATGTCATGGAGTATAGAAGACGTCAGACTTTGAAAACAACTTGGTGCTGAAGCCAGTCCATAAGGTACATGCTGGAAACTAAACAAACCATGGGTGATAAATACAGTGAGGTCTCTGCTTTCCTCATGTAGTAATACTTGATGATAAGCACTATGAAGATCCAGGGTGGAAAAGAATTTTGCTCCTCGGAGTTCTGAAAATATTTTTTCTATGTGTGGTAAGGGATGATTAGCCATAACAACTGCTTTATTAGGTTCATGGAGATCAACACACAATTGAATACCTCCAGTTTTCTTCATTGTTACAACAATTGGTGAAACCCATTTGGAGGATTATGATTTTTTAATCACATCTTGATTTACCAGTTTATTTAGTTCCTGTGAGAAAGCCTCCCTTATAGAGTAGGGCAATCACCTCAATTTCTGGTGTACTGGTTTTACATCTGGTCTCAACTTAACTTTGTGCACAAAGTTCTTTGCACAGCCCAGTGAAATGTTGCTTTGTGGTGAAATTTTAGACACAGGCTGTGTGGCAGGCACTGGTGCTGCAGTAATGAGACTAATTGTAGGTTTAATGCAGCAAAGAGGTCCCTTCCAAGTATAGCAGTACCCTTATTCACTATGTAAAAGTCCCATTTTGCAGTATTTGATTCAAATTGTACAGTCACTGGCAAGCAACCAAGCACAAGGATTGGATCCTTTAAGTAACTGACCAGTCTCAGGGCAGGTGCAACAAGGGTGTTGTTTGCAAAGTATTTCAATAAAATATCCTTTGGTAGTATAGAAACAGCTGAACCTGTATCAAGCATCAGGTTAATGGAGTGTCCCTTGTCAGCAGAAGCAGTATTGACATTGACAGTGCATACAGTATAAACTTGTCTGGAATAAATGTGCCCGCTTTATCCACACTTAATACTGTAACATTTGTAGTAGTGACTTCATGAACATCTTTAGCAGAACTACAGCAGGTTTTAGCAAAGTGTCCTACAATTCTGCATTTGCGACACTGTACCACTTTTGCAGGATATGTAGCATAATTTGCAATGTGTTGTGTTGAACCACAGCAAAAGCTGTATTTTTTATTTGTATTTGCTGCACGGTTTTGCAGTGAATCCCTTTTCTTAGCACTGTATTTTGCCTGTGACTGTGCATTATAAAACCACAGTACTGGATTCACAATCTGTGCATTGCCAGCAGTTCCTTGACTGAGAGTTTAAGCCTCTGCCACTGCTGTTTCAATTTGGCTAGCAACTGTAATAACCTTTACAAGGGTTAAATCCTGCTCGAGGAGCAGTCTCTCTCTAATGGGAGGTGAGTTTGTTTTTTTCACTATTTGGTCTCTTAGCGTTTCATCTGTTAGATTCCCAAACTCACAGGTAACAACCAGCTTTCTCAAAGCTGCTACAAATTGTTCTGTGGATTCGCCATAACATTGTCCACGTTGGCGGAACTTATATCTTTCAGCAACCACATTTACTCCTGGCACATAAAAATTCTTTATAGCAGTAAGAGCAGTTTCATAAGTCTCATCAGGTAATGGTAATGTATAGAATATATGCTGTCCCTCTGCTCTCAGGCAGTGAATAAGTAAAGCACGCTTTCTAGCTGCAGAAATCTCCCCTTGGTCAGCAGCAATAATGTAATTATCAAACATACGGATCCAAGCAGTAAAAGGTATGGTAAGCTCACCAGGGTTTGGAAGAAAAGGTATAGACTGCTGCAGAGGTAGAAGAGACATCCTCATTGCCAATCTGTTGTGTTTTGATAGCTGAGTATAACAGTGCTTTATTAGTAGGATCACACAGCCATTACACAACAGTAATTATTCTATAGACGATGAAGCAAAGTGCCCAAAAATGAAAATGTATAATCATTGAGTAAATATATAGGGCTCCAAGTAAAAAATAGAAGGATATACTCACAGTTCACCACAGTCCATGGGTGCAAAAAATAGAAATTTTAAGTACTTCATCACAACAGTAAGCTAAACTGTAATGCTCTAAACAGTATAGTAAGTATGCATAGTATAAGTTGAGCACAGTGACATCTACAGGCCATTTGTATAAACACCACAATAAACATTGTAACCACATGTTTAGCTCCCCCAAAAGATGTCTCCACTCTTCAAATGCCCAATGACCAGCAATTCCCCGTTACCATAACTAATCTCTATTGAAAATAATGCACACTTATTAATTTTACCAGTAACAGGGTGTCGCTGTGACTAAACTGCTCCTGCACCAATCTCAGAGGCATCACGAAAAATTTTGTTTACCAATTCTTGGAAGATGCATGGGACATTACATAAGCCATAGTTTATTAATAAATATTCATAATGCCCATTGCAAGTGTTAAAAACAGTCTTCCATTCATTTACTTCTCTGATTCAAATTAGATTATATTTGCCCCTCAGATTGAGTTTAGAAAAAATCTGTGGCTCTCTATTCTCTAACAAAGAGTTCCAAAATCAAGGGAAGGGATTATGAATTTTTGACTGTGATTTTATTCAGTCCTCTATAATCTTAAGCCTCATCTTTCTTTTCTACAAAAAAGACAGGAAAAGAGAAAGGCCTTATGAAACATCTTTCCAGGTTTTCTGCAATATACTCCTCCATGGCCTGAGACTCAGGAAAAAAAAAAAAAATGGTATGTCCTACCCAAAGGAGGAGAGGAGCCAGAAATTAAGTCAATAGTACAGTCAAAAGGGTCTGGTTGCGGCTCAGTCTTCCATCTTTAACAGCCACCTTTCACTTCGGGAGGAGCCCTCCCCTAGGTCCCACCAGCATGAGAGGACCAGGGAGAAAAATTCTGGGCAGGCAAGGGAACCACTCGTGGAATGGAATTGGAGAACAGGAAGCATAGTATGAATCACAGGTCAACACCAAACAGGAAGCATAGTACAATATCAGGAGACAAATCGTGGTCAGGGTCACAGGCAGGGTCAGAATTCCAGACAAAGCTACACAGTAATGGGAGATTAGAGCATAGTCTGGGTCACAAGACTGGTCAGAACACCAAATATATATATATATCAACTAGATGGGATCCAAAAAAGTGGTCAAAATACAGGCAGATATAGGGACAGGCAGCTTACAGGACAAGATGAGGCAGTGTCAGAGAACACAGAATTAACCAGGAATCACACCCAGGAACTACGAACAATATACAAGTGCATAATGTGTGTATATATCTATATATCCTTTACTGTATAATAACACACAAGGCAGTCTTTCCACACTCTTTTAGCTTTTTAGTCTTTTAGCTGGCAGAGAAGTGCCTGAAGCTACTGTAAGTTATCGGGAAGCTGTATTTGCAGTTTTGCCTGCTCACCCACATGACACTACCAGCAGTGCTACCAGCCCATGGAGCTCCTAACAGTTCAGGCAGTCAACTCCTTCAGCAAAGGTGTCAGGGAGCCGTTATGTGGATACCTTACCATTGCTCTGTTGATGGACTGCTGAGGGGGGGATATCATTTCAGCTTGCAGCAAAGAGTGACTGAAGTTTATCAGTGCACAAGTCACATGTCTGGAGGCACCTGGGAAACTGACATGTCTAACCTCGTGCCAAATTTCAAAGTGAAATATGTATAAAATCTGTTTGCCCTTTTAAAAATGGATTTCAGTGCAGAATACTGATGGAGCAGCACTATTTTTTGATAGATTTTGCCCCGTCAGAACCCCTTTCGAGGTTTCTACTGCTTACAGGACTCCACAGAGCCAAATATTTCAAGGATGTTTTAAACCACTTGGAAGACATTAAAGGGCAAGGAAAGGCAAAGAAATAAAATCCCATTTTTACTTTCTTTAATGAAAAAGAAATCTATCTCCAATATGCTTTCATTAAAAAATGTGTACCATTTTTATAAGAAACCTGACTGTATGCAGTGAAATTCTCTGTTCATTTACTGCTGTGGATAGGAATTGTCAGACAGTCCCTAACTTCTGGCAGGGAAACAATCATACTTATGAACAGCAGGGGGAGCACTTGCCTTACTTACCAGCCATGCAGAACTCAAGCAGCATTGTTTTTTTATCATTTATGACGATCCCTAAGAAGCCCAGACCACATTGAGCATGTGCATGTAATCTAGTCTTGCAAAGATTTATAACAAAGTTACAAGATGACAGCCCCCTGTGGCCAACTTTGAAAGCATAAATCATTTGTTTGATTAGGCTTGTGGTGCAGTAGGTTCATGTTTATGTTTAGTATACAAAATACAGCATTTGTAGCCTTATTCTATTTTAGAGTTTTCTTGTCCTAAATGAGGCTGAAAAAAGACTCGTCCGTCAAGTTCAACCTTTTAACTTTTTTTTTTAAACTGCCTAAATGCTAGTTGATCCAGAGGAAGGCAAAAAAAACCCCCATCTGAAGCCTCTCCAATTTGCCTCAGAGGGGGAAAAAAATCCTTCCTGACTCCAAAATGGCTAGTCCCTGGATCAACTTGTACTGTGAGCTATCCAACCCCTTCTTAAAGCTATCTAATGCATCAGCCTGTAAAACCAATTCAGGGAAAGAATTCCACATCTTCACCGCTCTCACTGTAAAAAATCCCTTCCGAATATTTAGGCGGAACCTCTTTTCTTCTGAACGGAATGGGTGACCTTGTGTCAGCTGGAAAGACCTACTGGCGAATAAAGCATTAGAGAGATTATTATATGATAGTTATCATATCACCCCTTAAGCGCCTCTTCTCCGGCGTGAACATCCCCAATTTGGCCAGTCTTTCCTTATAGCTAAGATTTTCCATACTTTTTACCAGCTTTCTGCTTCTCTGTACTAGTGATGGCGCGAACCGCGGATCGCGAGCGGTTCGAACCCCATAGACTTCAATGGGAAGGCGAACTTTAACACCTAAAAAAGACATTTCTGG
>CM044437.1:96405394-96438698 GCA_024363595.1 Xenopus borealis
GAACACCTGATGTTCGCGCGAACAAGTTCGCCGGCGAACAGTTCGCGCCATCCCTACTCTGTACCCTCTCTAATTCAATGTCCTGTTTGATTGAGGGAGACCAAAACTGTACTGCATATTCTAGATGTGGCCTTACAAGTGCACTATAAAGTGGAAGAATGACCCCCTCTTCCCGTGATGCTATGCCCCTTTTAATACAGCTCAAGACCTTATTTGCCCTTGATGCTGCTGATTGGCATTGCTTGCTACAGCCAAGTTTATCATGTACAAGGACTCCAGTGTCCTTTTCCATAATGGATTTGCCTAGTGCAGCCCCATTAAGGGTATAAGTGGTTTGACTATTCTTACATCCCAGGTGCATGACTTTACATTTATCAATATTGAATCTCATTTGCCACTTAGCTGCCCAAATTGTCATTGTGTCAAGATCCTGTTGCAAGGATGCCACATTTTGGATGGAATTAATTGGGCTGGATAGTTTTGTGTATTCTGCAAACACAAACACCCTCCGCCAAGTCATTAATGAACAAGTTAAATAAAAGTGGACCCAATACCAAGCCCTGAGGGACCCCACTAAGAACCTCACTCCAAGTAGAGAACATACCATTAACAACCACCCTCAGTCAGTTTCCTATCCATGTGCAAACAACTTCATTAAGACCAACAGACCTTAGTTTAGAAAGTAATCCAAGGAATAATAGAAGATGGAATAAGCAGCTTCAAGCAGTTCTCAGTCTGCAATTTTTCTTTTATTAAAGCAGTGTATATATAATACACTGCTTTAATAAAAGAAAAATTGCAGACTGAGAACTGCTTGAAGCTGCTTATTCCATCTTCTATTATTCCTTGGATTACTTTCTAAACTAAGGTCTGGATTACTTTTGGGGTTGCACAGCCCTGGGAATATTGTCAGCTACTTGAACCACATACACGTAACGTCGGAACCAAAATTCTGTTTGCTTAGTTTAGAAAGCAGTGGTTTATGGGGCAGGTATCAAACGCTTTGGCAAAATCCAAATAGATCATATCTACTGCACCCCACCCCCCACTGTCCAGCATCTTACTTACCTCATCATAAAAAGCAATCAAATTTGTCTGACATGACCTATCCTTCATAAAGCCATGCTGATTGCTGCTCATAATGCCATTCACTAGGACAAAATTTTGAACACAGATGTCAAACTTACTGGCCTATAATTGCCAAGCTGAGATCGCAATGCCTTTTTAAATATTGGGATGACAGTAGCTTTCCTCCAATCCATAGGCACTATACCAGATGAAAGCGAATCTGAGAAAATCAGATAGATATCTGTAGTTGTGCTCTTTCTTACTTACTTAGGAAATGCCTACAATTTTCTAAAAATATTTCAGTTAAATTATTGTACATTGTTCATCACAGCCACCCCTCAAACATAATAGCAAAGTCAAACTAGCAATGATCCATGTGTATGTTGTAAAATGATACTGTTCCATTGCATTATGCAGTATATTTTAAAACCATAAACAGTTACAATTATGTTCCTGAATTATAATGACCAAACATAAATGCAATAATATTACTATGTTTAATTCACTTGCAGGAATAGACTTATATGCAAATGCAAGGTTGCCTGCTAGATTTCTTTAGTTTTGCAAACAATATAATGATAAAGTTATGAAGTACTGTATCTTAATAAATCCACATAACATTTAACAACAAATTTAGAGAATTAAAATCCATTTGTGTAATTGGTTATTATCTTGAATGCAATATTTTATCATATAAGTTCATAAACTACAACAACTTATGAGTCCTTGGTTTACTTCCAAACTATGCTTACTGTAATTGTGTTTTCAGTGTGCATTTTAGGTAAAACATAATTTCAATATATAAAGTAATAATCATGAAATTTAGGTAAACAATCATGTAGTTTAGGTATAAAAAAGACATCTTGGATATAAAGAACTTACACTTTCATTTCATTTAAATACTTTTTTAACTGAAATCATTAGGGCATTTTGATAATAAGCATTAAGGACCTATGTCCAGCATACCACTTTTTCTATGTGCTTAAAATTCCAAGTGTGCACTGTCGCTTAATAAATGTTAACTGTATGTTAATAGATCTACAAAAGAAATCATTGTGCCTTGATTATGCCAGATGGCAAAAATAGTTTCAAATTAGATAAATATGTTTAAAACACGCTGCCAAATGTAAATTAAAAAAAAAAAAAAAACAGTCAGAATTTGAGACTTAAAGTAATACATTTGTAGGGACTTGTAGGTCTAAGGGAATTTCCCTGCCTCATGGCTGAGAATGGGGTTTCTACCCAGAGTTTCCAGGAGCTGAGCCTTTTCATTGGAGCGTGGCTGATCCCAAGAGCAGCCAAAAGGTGTCGCTGTGCGCTAATATAATAGGAGATTGCCATATGCTCGCAGTCAGTACTGCTGGAGGATTCCTACTTTCACTTTCATGTACAGTAGGAGGTGACCAGAATTAATGCAAAGATGTAGGAGCTAAAGGGAGTTCGATATCCCTGTGGGCTGATGCAGGGTACTCCAAAAAAGCTCAACCATGCCGGTTTGGAGTTTACTGGACATCTTTCGTGCTTGCCCTATGGACAGAGTTGGGAGCTGTAGTTCTGTTTTGGATTTTGCAAACGTATGCTCAAGCTATAGACATTGTGGAGAGCTGGATTAATCGGATCCCCAGGGTAAGGTGTTCCTTGGGGAGGGTAGAGAAAGAGGATACAGGATGTTTTCCGTTGGTGACACAGGCTTTGTTTTATGCCTGTCACGTGGGAGCAAATACCAAGTCCAGAAGGGAAATGTATTTGGCCATACAAGCGCTAGCTGAGTTTAAAAGACTAAGGGACTGCAACTCTGTATTTCCAATGGAGTAGTGTGGGTCAAGAGGGCCTGGATTGGACTGTACAGGTATGTTTGTGTGCACCGTTGAATCATATAATCCCAGGAGGCTGTCCTTATTTTTTAAAATGGCAGTTTTCTATTTATGATTACCCAATGGCACATACTACTAAAAAAGTGTATTATTATGAAAATGGGTTATTTACATGAAGCAAGCTTATACAAATGAGTTGTTTTATGCAATATCTGTTTATAGAGACCTACATTGTTCCGGGGGTATAGTTTTCCTTTAATGCAGAAGTTGGGTGTCAGATTTTCATTGACAGTTAGATGCAATATATCTTTAAGGGGGGTTCCCTTTCATAGTAGATGTAATAGAGCTACTGTAACTCAAATAATGGATTCCAGTACAAACAAAATCTTACAAAATAACTAACAAAATGTTGGTTGCTCTTGGGGCTCTAATACCTATTCGAGGTAACAGTAGCCCCTAAAAGGTATATTTGATCTAACATCAAAAGTCATTCCAAATCAGACTCCCTAGTCATGCTTGAAGAGAGACAGATGCTGAGAGCAGAAAGTGGGTCAGAATTATTAACTGATTATATATTAAAGCATTTCTTATTTCAGTAGGATGAAGCTTAGTAGCTGGTATAGCAAGGCCCAGAAAAGCCATGTGCTCTTCAGAAAAAGTCGGGAAGCAGGGACCCCGCGTGAATGAGGCTAGTAAGTGGCAGGAATATAATGTTATAGACTCTCTAGGAGAGTAAGGCCGAGAGGAAAGATATGTGCTCCATCAAGGAGGTGTAGCAGGGAGTAGCTTCCCAGGCCATAAGATTGCCTACAGTGAAGGTACCACAGTAGATAGGGTGTCAGGCTTTAGGTTCTCCTCCCTGACCACTCCGCTGGATGGCATCCAGTCCACATGTGAGGTATTTCTGCCTGGAGCTGCTGTATGTCTTTGACTACAGTACATCCTCATGCAATGCCTCTACCTCTTCCTCTGCAGCTCTGTGTGAGTTACAGTATGTGCCTATCTATATTCTGCCTCTACCTATGAGCTCTATGTGAGTTGCGTGGTATGTGCATATACTCTGCCTGTAAGAAACCCAGCCTGTCACTGACAAATAAAAGTTTTTATGCTACAAGAAACTCCTGGCACCCATTCATTCCTATTGTTGCATGCACAGTGCTACAGTACCTATGAGTTGTAGTTGCACTATACCTTTATGGAAATCTTCCAGTAAGAGAAGGCCCTAGCCTGAAGTGTGAGTCCAATGTAACACATGCTCCTATCACTAGCTGGACATTAACTATTTGTGGTCTGCCTAGCCCAAATTAGCATTACACATGTAAAAAATTATTGTTGGAAACGTAATGTGCTCCGCAGGACTCTAAATGGGACATATGATCATCTTAGGATAGCTGGCTGCTAATGCAGTAAAAAAAGACCAATATCAGTTTGTGTATGAGCACGAGCTAGAAGAAAACAATATCTTCACTGCAGCTAAAAGGGGAAATAAAATAAGGCAACTATTGTACATTGCCCTCTTAATACATCTCTTTTTCTTTACAGAGACACAATGTAGCACTGAAGCTGCAATAGGCCTTTTAACACTATGTTTTATTTTTCATAACATAAATATCTCAATAACCAGTCACTTTTTGTAAATGCTCATAATGTGTTTACATTGTACTAGTTCCTGAATAATGCAGTAAACCACAGAGGATACATGGCTGTTATTGATTTAACTGTTATGTACAAGTTACTGTAATTTTTTGTTTTAAAAGAAACAACATTTGATTCCCTCCTGTTCCAGACTTTTATTTTCTAATGAGACAGCTACAATTCTATTTGCATTGACCTTGTAAACTCTTATTCTTATAAGACAAAAATAATTAATCTTCTTAAATACTAATCTGCCTAATGTAAGACCATTGGTCTTAGTAATGAAGCTTGCTGCTCAGCAATCATCTCCAAGCCAGTTAATGAATGTTCCAGTACATAAATGGCAAAATATCTGTTGCACAGGCACCAGGACTTAAATTCATGATTCACCTCTTCTCATTAATTACCACCATAGACTCTGTCTAAGATAATGACATTTCAAACTGCCTCGTCACAACATGAACTCATCAGCGGCTTATCATATTGCAGCATAATTCAATTATGAGATATTTTTACAAGGTTCTCTCATCGCATAGATAAATGTTATCATCTGACAGATTTACAGGATTTTATTGGTATAGTAGTGAGTAAGCAAAGCTCAGTTGCATGGCAGTGATACAGTACTATGTATTTAAGGAATGGATAGCAATAAAAAAAAAGAATTCATTGGAGATATCACAATTAGTGATGGGCGAATCCGGGGCGTTTAGTTTCGCCGAAAATTTTCAGGTGAAAAATTAGCGAAACACCACCCGCGTCTTGTTTTGGACGCCTGCGTCCGTTTTTATCGGCACAGGCGAATTTTTCCCGTCATTTTGCGAATTTATTCGCCCATCCCTAATCCAATGGCAAGTGCTTTCTCTTTCAACAACTGCAGGAAAAGTTATTTTAAAAGCTTATACTATAAAGCTGATGCACTTTGATTAATTAATTTTTTTTATGTTCAGTCCTGTCTAGAAGTAACTAACCAAGGGCAGAACCTTTATAGTAAAAATACTACTAATAAAAATATTCTTATACTTATTTCAACCACAATTAGTTTCTGTATCAGTAATAAACAACACATTACAAGTGTTCTACTAGAATTCAGTATATTGAGCATGAAACAAAGGATTATAAGAATCATGTACCATGTGAGTACATATTTCTACATATGAACTGCACTCCGTAACCCTCACAGAGCTGATCGATCCCCAGTGCTGGGCTGTGTATATCTGTTGGCATAAAATCGAAAATAGTGTTTGAACATAGACATAATGTCAGCGTGTATAAAGATAGTAAGTGTAAAAGTGTACCATATTGATCTAAAACGAACACGAATTCTGTAATAGTACTCGCATTCGGGAAAAACTACTGTATCGCCCCCCGATAAGTATTCACACTACGAGAATATCAGTGCTCACCATATCTTTTATCTTAATTCTTTCAATTTACAGCCCAACACTCAGTCCTTCCACTCATGCCGGCTGTTGTGTTTGGTAGCCGTGGATGAGGAGAGTAGAACAGTGCTTTATTAGCAGGTTCATGCAGCCATTACATAACAGCATAAAGTCTTACTTTCACTTTCAAGTTGTACAGAAAGTCCTATGTATGCACAGTGCCACCTGCAGGCCATTTGTATAAACACCACACCAGCGTCCTCCCGTCCTGCAGTATCAAGGAGTCAATGAAGTTGCACCCCCTCGCCTTCCGTCCTGCCTCCATTACCGATACCTCACAGGTCTATGCACTTGTCCATTAGGTGCTCCACCAGCCACCTTGTCCTCCAATCAGTCGAGCCCCCTTGCTCTGGAGCATAGCTTAGGGAACCCACCAGCCCCCTGATTCTCTGCTCCTTTCAAAGCACTGGCCCAACTTAGTCAGGAGTGCAGAGTAGTGCTGGGACATAATTATTTAGGCATGTGAAATGAGACACCCACTGGCCCTCAACCCCCATGTCATATATGTCCGAAACCATCGGTAAGGACTGTGCATGGTCTATATTTACTGGAGGGGGATCAGGGGGTCATTCAACATGTACACATATAAAGCATGGGTATTTACTTACTCCAACTCATTCGGGGGAGCAAAACGTCGGCAGGAAGGTGAGTGTCCATCCATAGGGCCCACATGGTGAATATCCATCAGGAGGGGAGAAAACCCCTGAAAAAAGCAAAATGTATCATAAGTATACCATAGTCCTATAGTCTATGTTATTTCACAAACATGAGTCTCTTATATGGATAATCCTTAGACATTCAAATCCCTAAGTACTCTAACTGAACATGAAACTATCGAGATACAATTAATCATGTCAATAATAACATTGCAATAAAGATTAATTTGTTCACAAAGTCTCTTTATCTATAACGATAATCTACACGTATCTTGCACCTGTTGATAACATAAAAGATTGCCAATGCCGTCTGTAAAGCACACCGGTGATTGTTCATACGTTCCCTGTAAGTAGTGGAAGCTTTCCCCACGTAGTATAACCCCCATGGGCACCAAGCCATATAGACCACATGATTCGAGGTACAGGTCAATCTGTGTTCAATTTTGAACCTTTTCCCAGTTCTTTGATGCGTGAAATGGGAACCTTGTAATAAGCCCCCACGTTAGACATCCCGCACATTTAAAGCAACCATTTTTAAGTGGTATATCAAGCCAGGTCTTCACCACTCTGGGGACATCCGTTAAATCAATCTTGACTAGCAGATCACTTAAGCTGCGGCCCCTCCTGTACACCACTAGTTGTTTCTTTTCCCCATAAAATGGTAGGTTTGGATCAGAGCTGATAATTTCCCACCTATTCTTAAAAGCTTTGTTTACTTGTTCACTTTTGTCTGTCCAACCCATCACAAACACCAGCTCAGGGGTGTTCTCTGCAGGATTTTTCGCTCTCTCTTCACCTGCTGATCACCTCCATTAAACACCCCCTGGATGTCCAGCCCACCTCTGACTGGTTAACCCTATGGTGTCTCTTAAAGGAGTAGTTTCTTTAAAACCTAAAGAATGGGGATATATACCGGTCAACTACCAGCTATTCCCTCCAGCTTGTACAATATATATATGTATTATATATATATACTGTATATATATATTATCCTTTTATGTAAACAAAAAGAAAGGATGTAGGTACTCTATAGATTACACTGGTTTATGTTTAAAGATTGTCAGAAATAAATGTAGTTGTGATTGGGTGACAAACAATGAGTCAAGCCAAGGAAAAGCTGGACTAGAGGTGGAGAAATATAGGGATGTTATGTCAACGGAAGAAGCAGTTTGCTTCCTTAGTAGTGATGGGCGAATCTCCCGAGATTCCAGAGAAATTCGCGAATTGGCGAAAAATTCGCGAAACGAGTCGCGGGACGATTTTGACGCGCGTCGCATCGTTTCCGACGCGCGTCATTTTCGCGACTCGTTTTTTCGGCGAATTTTCGCCAAGCGCGGGAATTCGCTGCGAATTCGCCCCTGGCGAATAAATTCGCCCATCATTATTCCTTAGCTTCTGAGCTTGTAGAAACATCACACCTTCACCTCTTTTTTGCATATTTTGTGAAATGTCAGGAGTTTCTCTTATTTATGTCCTTACATAAAGAATTTTTTACCTCGGAAGGCTCCTCGTACCACTTCATTAGATGTTAATTTGCATCACATATGCTAATTCATCAAAATGCAAAGTTACATTACGTTACAGATGAATGCTGGTGAAGTTTTGGAAGTGAAAATTCGTCAGCACTTGCGATGTACTCTTTTGCTAGCGAGTTGTCCTCTACGTAATCTGGAGAAGTTACTACTGATTTGATTTCTAGCTAGCGACGGCCACTTCTCCCATTAGTAAATCTCCCACATTAGTTATTAATACATTAACCGAATGTTGATGTTTTCCTGTATGCACATGTTATATTGTGGTTTTGGTATGGTTACACAGTATAAATATCGGTCACAGCAGCAGTAGGACCTTGCCTGTGTACTGCACAAGAAATTCTAGAACCGGGAGAAAGGAGGTTCTCTCCTGTGACTTCACAGTGGGTTGATTGAAACAGATGCTACTACTGCTTGTGCTAGGTGGCAGCCTGTTTGGAGTTCCTATAATTAGTGATGGGCGAATCTCCCGAGATTCGCTTCGCCGAAAAATTCGGGAAACGAGTCGCGGGAGTCGCGGGACGCATTTGACGCGCGTCGCGTCAAATCGCGTCGCGTCAATTCGCTTTTCGTCGGGTCAAAAAACGTCGCGCGACTCGTTTTTTCGGCGAATTTTCGCCAAGCGAAATTTCGCTGGTGATTCGCGAATTTATTCGCCAGCGGCGAATCGCGGGAATTCGCCGCGAATTCGGCCCTGGCGAATAAATTCGCCCATCACTACCTATAATCAAGACATTGCACATTCAGGGCTGCCTGCAGGGCTGCTGAACTTCTCTCATGGTGGGAGACACAGCTCCTGCTGGTAGCAAATTTTGGGGCCATCCACACTATAGGTAGACGCAACCTAATAATTAGTGATGGTTAAAATGTCATAGTGCTGATCTCTTCAGTGAGGAATGGCAGCATAGTAACAATCTTTTGTGAGGCTGGCATGGTCCTATTTATTTGATACAATGTGAATAAATGCTCTGGCCATTATACCCCATCTCCGGCTCCTGGTGTTTCAATTAGGTATGTAACAATGGGGTTCAGTGGGAAAGCTAAAAGTGAAGAGTCATTTGAGGAGTCCCCTTGTCATTCTATTAATGGATTTAAAAATAGAAAGCATCACAACTATCTTTAAAGTGAGGTTTTGGGCTACTTGCTGTATTTTTTGCGGTCAATATTGATAATGAAAAGTACAAATAAGATGTATTGAGAACATTTATCATAGATTCTAAGGGGGTTATTTACTAAACTCCAAATGCAAAAATCACAAAAAAATTGTAAATTGTTTATAAAACCGGACTTTAAAAAAATCCAGAATTTTTCAGAATTTATTAAACCCCGAGGATGAAAAAGTCAGAATATGATAATCCGGCATCTCAGACCTGTCGAGGTTGCATATAAGTCAACGGGAGACGTCCCATTGATTCTTTGGGGCAAATTCACTAAGAGCTGAAAATTCGCTAGCACTTCGCCAGGCGAATTTTCACCACCGCTACGCAAATTCACTAAAGTACGAATTTACGCTCAGGTTGGTGAACGTTAGCGTAGTTGTGCTAGTGTTACTTCGCTAGGTAGAGCGCAGTTACGCTAGCGAAGCCTAATTTGCATACGGCAAAGTTATAATAGAAGTATATGTTACAGCCACTTCATTCCACTACACAAACCCAGGAAACCTTTAATAAATTAAATAAAGTTGTCCTATTACCCTACATGTGCCCCCTGTATAGTTGTGTTGCCATATGTTAGGAAATGTAGGGGGGAAGGAGGGTAACCCCCTCAAAAAAATATCGATCTTTTTCAGACTATCACCCTCCTATGCTAAAATACGCCAACTTTTTTGGGACTTTTTTTTAACCTCCTATATCTAATGAATTTAACTTCGCCTGGTCTGACCAGGCAAAGTAAAGTCTAGCGTAAGTGGTAATGTTTAGGAAAATGTTAATCTTAGTGAATTTGCAAATTTACAATCCTTCGTCAGTGCGCAACTTCGCCTGGCATAAGGGTTCGAAGTTGTGCTAGTCTATCTACTTCGCTAGCGTAAATTGGCCAGAGCCGGTTTTAGTGAATTTCCGAAGTTACAAATTGACGTCACGCTGGCGAATTAGCGCTAGCGTTAGATGCTATAATGAATTTGCCCCTTTGATGTGCATTGTGTTTTTTGAGTTTTTGGGTGAAATTTATGAAAAAATCATGAAAAACTGATGAAATAATCCGAAAATAAACGTAAATCGGATTTTCCCCACAAAGCAAAGTTTTGTGAAAATTAAAAATTAAAAAACCTGAGTGTATTTGATTGTTTGTAGCAGAAAGTATTGAGATAAATTCAGCCTTTGATAAATAACCCCCTAAATGTTGGTACAGGTATTGGATCCGTTATCCAGAAAGCTCAAAAATACAGGAAGTCCAATTCCCATAAACCCCATATTTATCAAATAATGATTTCCTTTTTAACTGTAATAAAGAGACAGTAATGTGTACTTGATTAAACTAAGATATAATTTACCTTTTTAGAGGCAAAACTATGTGTTTTGCATTTCATAACGTGTTTATTTAATGTTTAAATTATTTTTAAGTAGACTTAGGTGCAGATTTAGCAAGTGGAAATTCGAATTTCGAGCTATTTTTGTGTAATAGTCAAAATTTGATTTGAATTTGCCAAAAATTTGAAAATTCATATTTTGAAATTGAAAAATTTGACTTTGACCATTTGCCATCTAAAACCTGGCAAATTGCTGTTTTAGCTTATGGTGGACTTCCTAGAACCCATTTGGAGGCAATTGGCGGACTTTGAAAATTGGAAGGTTTATTTGGGAAAAGATTCTTATCGAATTTGATCAAATGCTTTATTACTTTGATTCAAACAATTCGAATCTGATCGAATATGGATTCAAACAAATAATTTTCAAATTAATTTTGGCTGGTCTTTTTGAATTCAAATTTGAAGTTTTTTAAATTCGATCCTCGATAAATATGCTCCTTATTGTATGAAGAGCCAAATTACAGAAAGATCCCCTATCCAGAAAACCCCATGTCCAGAGCATTCAGACAATAGGCCCCAAATTGTATATAAATACTGGTATTTATCATGGTCAGAAGTACTTCATAAGATCTTATGTTGCATCTATTTGAAAATACCTTACCCCTGTGTTCTTAAGTGTTACCTTTACATCTTAAGTAAAATGAATTGTGCAAGGACAGCTAACTAAGTATAAGCTCTTAAAATAATCACTGCCATAACACAGCTCAGTCATCTCTAAAATACTCATTCTTTTAATTGCTAGTTAATTGTAATACTTTTCCAGCAGAACAACATCCCATTTGCATTTTCCCATGTTGTTCTTGATGACTAATGCAATATATGTGCAGAAAGGTGAAATTAAATCTAAACAAATGATAGCAAATGAGGCATATTGTCAAACAGTATTAAGAGTTATGATCCAATAAACATAACCCAATTATGTCTAACTTTAAAGAGCAGGGGGGAGGTGTTAATTAATAATTACTGATTTCAGTCAGGTAGTTATTTTTTTCCTTTGTGATATGTAAACAACATAACATTTAGAACTATAAAGCATGTGGGCATCATTTTCAGATTTTCTGCAATTAATGACCTAAAAGATGTGTGTACACTGCTTTTTGAGATGCAATATATAATGCTCAATGCATTTTCCTAATTTTTTAATTTTACACCATTTTTTTCAGGTCCCTCGAAAACTGTAAAATTGAGTTTCTACTGTATATATTTGAAAGACCTGGCGGAGTGGTGTAAATCTCATGGTGATCTGTTTTCATGGTGATCTGTTTTGATTGCTAGTAATTTAGCATTTTTTTTGCCAAGCATGGATTTGAAACTTCATGTTTCGGCATAGTTTTCTTTTGTTCAATTATTGTAGTCAGATTTGCATACCTCTCAATCAAATAAGCCCAAACAAAATGTTCAAAGAGATTAAAACTGTTGAGCCTCTTGGACCATTTAGTCTGACTGTCCTACATACAAAGTTGGACAGTACAGTCATTTTAAAACGTCTGGGAACCCCTCTAAGCATGCATTATAATTTACTCTACATTTTTAAGAAAACAGATAACAGTGGTGTGTCTTTCATTTCCCAGGAACATGTGAGTACTGTGATTTTTTCTGAACAAAGATTTTTAGTGAAACAGTATTCAGTTGTATGAAATTAAATCAAATGTGAAAAACTGGCTGTGCAAAAATGTGGGCCCCCTTGTAATTTTGTTAATTTTAATGCATGTAAATGCTCAATACTGATTACTGGAAACACCAAATTGGATGAATTAGCTTGTTAAGCCTTGAATTTCATAGGCAGGTGTGTCCAATCATGACAAAAGTTATTTAAGGTGGCAAATTGCAACTTGTGCTTCTGTTTGACTCTCTCTCTCTGAAGAGTGACAACATGGGATCCTCAAAGCAACTCTCAAAAGATCTGAAAACAAAGATTGTTCAGTATCATGGTTTAGGGGAAGGCTACAAAAAGTTTAAACTGACATTTTCAACTGTAATGAATGTAATCAGTAAACGGAAGGCCACAGGCACAGTTGCTGTGAAACCCAGGTCTGGCAGGCCAAAAAAAAATACAGGAGCGGTGTATCTGTACATTGTTCTACAGTTCAGTGCAATTTGCACAAAGAACATCTGTTTGGCAGGGTGATGAGAAAGAAGCCCTTACTGCACTCAGACCACAAACAGAGTTACATATTATATGCAAAAGCTCATTTAGACAAGCCAAAGTGCTTTGAACTGATGAGACAAAAATGTAGTTATTTGGTCATAACAAAAAGCTCTTTGCATGGTGGAAGAAGCACACCACATTTCAAGAAAGATAAACCAATGATGAACACAACTACAAAGAATTAAGAGGGGTTACCAAACGTTTTCATATGACTGTATATGTGGAAAGAAGAAAAACAAATGATTGTTAGAGCTGCACCCCTTCTGGAATCCATTCAACATTCTCACAATCTTTCTGTCTTTAAAGAACCGCTAAATCTCTTAGGGGGAAATGTAATAAAAATCAAAAAGACAATTTGCAGGTAAGAAAAAACTGCATTTTGCAATGTAATATTCTTCCTTAGTAGGGATGACCCAAATCCAGGATTCGGACGTTTTCATCCGGATTTGAATTTGGCCGAATCCTTGTGCCTGACCAAACCAAATCTGAATCTTAAGTCACATGCGCAAATAGTGGGCAGGGGGGATTTCACATGACTTTTCTTCACAAAACAAAGAAGTAAACACGTTTTTTTCCACTTATTCCTCTCCCTCCCCTAATTTGCATATCATATTCAGTTCGGTATTGAGCCGAATCTTCCACAAAGGATCCAAATTAGTGGATTTGGTGTGTGAATTTTAATTGCACATTGTAAACTTTTAAGAAGTGCTTGAAAGTGTCTTAATCTGTTGCAGCAAACATACATTTTTCTGTAAGATGTTTTATTACATACTCTGCACACTGGTGCAAACAATAACATTTGCAAATTTGCTTCTGCAAAGGCATACATTTTCATGCTGTGAATAGTTTGTCCATTACCAACATTATTACATTCTCCCATTAGGCTCTTCATGGCGAGCATGGGAAAGGTATGCTGTATTAAAGAAAAATAACCAATAACACACTTGACAACTTTCTTTGTTGGAGAATGGCCGCAGCATATTTATTAATAACCACTTTTTATAACATAACTTGTTACTTAGAATACTTTATTTGGCAGCCCGATCATTGCCAATGTCTGACAAATGACTACCATCGCTTCTGTGTAGGCCATCTCCTACTAACTCTTACTCCTCATGTCTGTATATAAGCAAACTCAAAGACTTCATGAACTTGGATATCCCAAAATGTAACTTCTTTTGCAGCGTTCCAAGTCTTCAAATGAGGCTGTTGAAGCCACGGCAATCTCGATACCATTTCTGACAATACAATAATTATCTGCAGTAAGTTGAATTGTAGAACTGCTAAAAACTTTTTTTCCCATTTGCCTGGTAAGATCCAGTATTTTTGTCTTTCCTATGTCATTCCCTTCCAAATGAATAACCAGAATATCAGGCTTTCCCCACTTGTGTAATCCACACAGGCTCCCGCACACCCTCTTAACAATTCAAGAGAAAGCAACTTGGTGCATGAAGGTAGAGGCTTGGCCACCTCACATACAAGGTCCAAGGAAAGAAATCCCACAGCACACAGGATCTATTGCAAGCAATTGCTTTGCGTGTTTATTGCGTGTGCAACATTTTGGGGTCACGCCCCTTTGTCAAAGGGGCATGACCCCAAAATGTTGCACACCCAATAAACACGCAAAGCAATTGCTTGCAATAGATTCTGTGTGCCGTGGGATTTATTTCCTTTCCCCACTTGTGTAACATACGTGAAAACCTTTGCCATAAATCATTCCAAGCCCCACCTCTAATGCCTTACCAATGAAACTAAAATTAAGACCATAACTACTCTGTAATGCTCATCTCCTGGCCAATATATGAAATAATGGCCAATGATCCATACACAATACTGATTTTCACCTGAAATGAATCAATTAATATTTGTCAATTAAATTTGGCCTAATGTAAGACACGTAGCATTTTGAATGCCTAGCCTCTTGATAAAACCCTTGCCAAAAAACCCAGACATTATGCTTGGGTAGCTGCTCTGATACAAAATAAATGAGAATTGTATATATTAGGCTCCATGTTCATTTCTTGTAAGCACCATTTCAGGATATGCTACACTTGGAATTTTGTAACTGATGATCCATCGGGATGCATGAAAAAAGAACCATCTATCTTGGGTCTAATAGCAAGTAAAATCTTCATAGGCTCTGACTGAGCATACATTCAAACATTCAAATGATCCTATTCACTAAAGTGTTCCTTTGCCTAACCGCAATTTTTTTTAAATTAATATTTGCAACCTATTTGGTACCAGTTAAACATCATTTCGATAGGAAGAGTAGTTTAAACAGAGTAACTCCATAATCAGATAAGCATACATACTCTGAAATAAGTAACAATTTAAAGTAATTGATTTTCTCTTATCAGCTACACATTTTCTCCTATGCCAGCCTTTTATACATTGTTTTATAACTTCTGCTTTTGTAATATCAGGTGGACCAAATAGTCTCAAAAGAAAGAGATGCCAGCCAGTTGCCTTTTGACATATGCTACTGAATGTTGAGTTTCTGTATGCTCCAACAGAACCAAAATTAAATCTAAATCCACTTTAACTACTTCTTGCTTCTGCTTTTAGTTTCAACCAATTTTGCCATGTGTTCAGATAATCCCGACAAGTTTTCTGTGATAATGATTGAGAAATAAACTTTTTTACTTTGCTGCTATGAACCTCCACAGAAATCACGGGTAATGGAAACCAACCTGAGAAGTCCTCATGTTAAATACTGGAATCCCATTATAAGTACCAGAAATTCAGTTTAAAGATAATTCCTTGTTCAATTTTTCTCTCACGACTTCAGTATATCAGGATGTCTGATTTCAAATTACCTAACACAATTGGGGAACATTTCAACGTATCTTTTGGAATTAGAACACTTTCACTGCAATCACTTTTCTGGTGCTGTTGTTTTTGAACTGGGTTTTCTAGTCTGAGCAAATCTCTTTGCACAAAGAAAGGCCAGGTGTGCACCAGCACCAACTCAACATCTATGTTTTTATTGGCAACTATTTTGCCACTTCATTAAATGAACAACAGGCATTTCTTCCTGCAACACACTTAGGGGCAGATTTACTATTGGTCGAATTTCGAATAAAAAAAAAATTAGAAATTCGACCATGGGAATAGTGGGGAAGTAAAATCCGAATATAAAAAATTCGATAGATCGATTCGCATATTCGATCGATCGATTCAAACTATTTTAATCAATTGTTTTTTTTAATTCGATCTCAGCTAATGATTCCCAATTCGGTAGCTTGATCCTGGCGAAGTAGGTGGTCGAAAAAAATTTAAAGGGTAAGTTATTCGACCATCAAATATTCGAATATTCGAATAAAATTTTATTCGAATATTTGAATCATTCAAATTTGAATATTCGATGGTCAAATTTGCCTAATTTGCATATTTGACGATTCAAATTCGAATTTATATTAAATTCCATCGAACTTCGAATTATTCATGTGAATTTTGTAAATCTGCACCTTATTCTGATTCTGAACAGACTGAGTTCTTGGTGCCAACACTCCCATCTATAAATCCACCCCAAATCATAGACCTGAAGATCCTTGGCTGAAGTGCTGTGTGCCTTGCATGTTGGTGCTTGTGTGTGGAGCTTCTGGCATGTTGAAGCTGCAGGCAGTCTCTTCTTCTGTGCTGGAAGAGCTCTTGACGTCAGTGGCAGTTCTGGTGCGGATGTAACAGCATGGCTGTGCCCATGGAACACAAAGAGAAAATGCAGGAACTGGGTGATGAGGGCGTAGTCTGTCAGAGTGAACAGGTGATGAGTGGGACAGAGAGGGCAAAGATCAGGATTGGGTAGGATGAAGAGGGCGACGAGTCGGGATAGTAGCAGACTATGTAGGAATGGGATGGAGCAGGTGTAAAACAGGAACAGACCAGATGAGACAAGACAGTGCGGGCATAGATTGGAAAAGGGTGGTGCAGGCATAGAAGACTGGGGATAAGGAAGCAGCAGGAGAGGAACTGGAAAGCAGGAGAGGAACTGGAAAGCAGGAGAGGAACTGGAAAGCAGGATGGGGAACTGGAAAGCAGGATGGGGAACTGGAAAGCAGGATGGGGAACTGGAAAACAGGATGGGGAACTGGAAAGCAGGATGGGAACTGGAAAGTAGGAGGGGAAATGGAAAGCTGGAGAGGTAGGTACAAGACAAAACAGGGAACAGAAATCAGGCAGAGCAAAGACAGTTCAAGGTGAATTCAGGGAATGGTACAAGGCAGAACAGGGAACGAGAACAGGCATGGTCAACGTAGGCTGGGAAGGTACAAGGTAGGGTAAAGCAAGACAAGACAAGAACAGGCAGACCAAGGCAAGGAGGAATAACAGGGAAAAGGGCAAGAGCTAGAACAACCTAGTCAGGGGCACTGCCACAGTACTAGGGCATATAATGCTCTGGCAAGAAGTACTTGGAGGGTTGGCCCGTATTGGCTGACTGTAACCAATCAGGCTGCTGCTGGGCTGGTACTGCAGAGGTCAGGAAACACATAGCGAGCAACCCTACAGGCTGCTCTCCTGGCCCAATGGAAAAGGCATCAAGCCAGACACCCAAAGGTCCCTGGCTTGAATCCCAGCAGAGCCTGACACTCCCATGCTGGCTTTTAAGTGTTTATCACACTTAAGCTGCACATGTTTTAATTGTACACTATATGCCACTATGGAGGTCATTTATATTTTTTTCCTCTATTCAAATATGTTTTTTGCAAAAAAAAATCATGAATTTGAATACTGGTTTAAAAAGCACAATTTTTAAATATCTACTTTAAAAAAAAAACACTTCAGCAACATGCAAGGTCATGTAGAAGTCAGTGGCAGAGGTCTGTTCAGGGGCGCACCATCAATGAGGCAAGTTGAGAAACTCCCGTCTGGCGGCAGCACCCCGCTAGGTACTAGGGGCAGCAACACTGCCATTCCTGGTACTTTAAGAGCCAAATTCCCAGTTTGTAAACCGAAAATTCATCTATTCTAGTGTAGAGAGTGCTTTTATGCGCTCTGTGCTAGCATCCTGGCCTTCTCTGCCTCCCTCGTGGACCCCCCTGGACCTCCTATGGCACAAAAAGGTGAACGCACAGGGGAGGGAGGCAGCAGCAACAGAAAGCTGCCTCAGGCGACGGAGGGGCCAGTATCACTCCTGGGTTCGTTGACCCTTTTGAAGATGTTAATAGCCTTCCTGATATTTTAGTTTTTTTTTCAGATGAAAACTTTTTGCAAAAAAACTTTGCAAAAAATTAGCAAAACCCATTGAAGTCATTGGACGTCAAATTGTTTTATTGTTTCTTACAGCAATTTTTTACATGAGCAACAATTTTTCTCTCTCCAAATGCTTTTTCTGTCCCAAACAACTAAAGTCAATGGGTGATTTTTCTTATTGTGACTTTTTTTTTGTCACTGCAAAATTTTTGTCTCTGCAACTTTTTTCCACTCACTGTACAAGCAATACCCTTTAAGATTTGTTCTCAATTATGTTTTCTCTACGCTCTGCAAGAAGATAACTAATATGTTCATGACGGATAATCAAACATGTTGCTAGCTGGCTGCATCTGAACTGGACAGGAGATTTTGACAGCTGTTTGAATCTCCTGCCCAGTCTCCAGTGCCAGCAAACACAGAGCTCTGAAGGCAAGGGAGGTGAACAGTGAGAATGTGCCAGCAGGTCAGGTATGATGGAGCACTCAGGAGAGGGTCCTGTGCAAGCAGAGTGTGTGAGGTTGGGGGGGGAGCGGATCAGGTGTGGGGGGAGCAGGTCGGGTGTGGGGGGAGCAGGTCGGGTGTGGAGGGAGCAGGTCGGGTGTGGGGAGAGTAGGTCAGGTGTGGGGGGAGTGAGTTAGTTGTGAGTGGCGCGAGGGCACTGAGTGGCCTTGTGGCACACAAATTATAAATCCGGACCTAATGGCATCTGTGTTGGAAAATAAATTTGTGTTTCATTGAGCGATATAGCAAGTCCAAGGGAAATCAATAACATTTAAAGAATTATTGTTTATCTATAGACTAACAGAAGACATACAATATAGATTATATATCCCCCACCCAACACCCCGAGAACACTTTTTTCACTATTAATCAGTCTAGGCAGAGTAAGTAAATTACCGTATTGTCTTGCATAAAAAGGACAATAACGCTAAGGAAGAAAACATAATTTTGCCTCTTTATAGATTCCTTGTAAGGCCTCACTTTGAGTATGCAGTGCAGTTTTGGGCACAAGTAATCAAGATAGCTATAAATGAGTCTATAGAGTGCAGAGACTTGTAACTTAACTTGTAAAGTAAATGGAGGTATTAAAATGTGAGGTTGAGGTTGTTTTCTTTGGAGAAAAGATTAGTGCAAGAGTTCCTGATTACTGTTTACAAGTACATTAGAGGACATTATAGACTGATAGCGAGGACATTTTTTTCCCATAGAAAATATCAAAGACCAAGAGGCTACCCCTTAAGACTTGAGGGACTAATAAATGGTTCTTCGCGTTGGGGGCATTGAGGTTTTGAAATGCTCTGCTCACCGATGCTGTGATTGTTGCTGTTGCTTCTTTTAAAAGTGGCTTGGATGAATTAATGAAAAAGCTTAATTTCCAAGTCTATTCATTATCTCTTCATGCAGGAGTTTGGAGTCTACTTCTAAATGACAGTTAGGTCTAATAAACCCTTTGGAGGTGTGCTTCTTTTGCTTAGAAGGTCTGTATATGTATGTGTATGTTTGTGCACTCTAGGTAATCAAGAAGCCTCATCTTGTAATGCTATATGTGTTATTAGTATTTTCTAACAAGTAACTGTCAATATATCATTCTATTAAAGAGGTCAGTATATTATTCTACTAAAGAGAGATTATCTTCTGAGGGAATAGGTAATTTAAAGAGTCAAAAACATTTTTGTACCATAAAACTTTAGCCTCAGCCTTCACTAAAACTCTACTGTCGGCAGATTTTAGAAAAGATAACTTTTAAGATGCATTTTAAGGGTATATTATGTCTCATGCATGTTAATAAACTAGTTATTAGCACCCCTGGTAATTATTAGACCTGTCAAATACATTTTAATAGAAATGGGGATTTGATTGTGGCAGCTGTGTTGTCTCTAAGGGAATCCCTCAAAGGGTTGCACATAAATTACCAAAGAAAAGAAAATGTTTTAGGACATCACAAGATGTCCTCTATGTCATCATATTTCAATCACTTGCCTCTGTCAGTGTGCCATTGTTGCTACACAGTATGCAGAACGCCTTAGTAGTGCACTATAAATGAATAAAGAATAAGTAACCTTTTCAATCAAAACTACATTTCCTTAACATCTAAATTGCATGTTGCTTTTCAGAACGGAAATATTTGCTGTATTTTGTCTTAGGGAAAAAAGATATTGTCAATCATTTCCATTGTAACCATAAAAATAACACTGTGCAGGTATTAGATTACTGACATGTTCAGAGATGTTTAAAGGTGTGTCCCTTTCAATCAATATGAGTAATATATCAGTAAAAATGAAGAAGTAATGCTTAATTTCCAATAAGAGGATATGGAATTACTGAATTACTGTACAAATCTTTTCTTTTTTTTTCTTTTTTTTTGCTATGTAACATTTCTTACAGAGGCTGGTAGAAACCTAGATGAGCAACTGTTTGACCTAAATCGGATATGGGAGGGAGAGTGAGATCTTTTCCCCAGTGAAGTGAGTCCTTTTTCCCAGTGCAGCCTGTCCTGGCAGATTCGAAATTTGGCCCAAAGGTGTCACTGTAATTTCTTTAAAGGAGAAGGAAAGCTGCCAAATCTGTTTATTGCCTATAGATTAGTCACACTAGTGCAAGCTATGACACTATATTTTTTCTGCAGAATGCTTTACAATACCTGAGTAAACAGCTCTTGAAGCTCTATTTTTGTTTAGGATAGCAGCAGCCATATTAGCTTAGTGTGACATTGCCTCCTGCCTGAGTCTCTCACTCAGAGCTCTGAGCTCAGATTACAGCAGGGAGGAGAGGAGGGAGGGGGAGAGGAGCCAACTGAGCATGCTCAAGCCCTAGCTGGAGGTTTAAGTTGAAAGAAGGAAGTCTAATACAGAAGCCCATATGTACACAATAGAATGAAACACATGTGGTGCTTCTTTTGACAGAGGACTCAGAGAAGCATTACTTTGAGGGTTTACTGTTGTATTTATACAGACCTTTCAAATAAAGCTTACTTAGTTTTAACCTTTCCTTCTCCTTTCTTTATCTGCTGCGGCTGTTGTGGCTAGAAGCCCCAGGCTATGGAGAGCCACATGGTTGATGAGGCCCTTGGTTGGCTCCTTGGGGATACCGTTTGGGAGCTTGACTGGAGTCAAATGTCTGGAGCTCAGAGGCAGCAGAGAAAAAGGAGCTGCCTGAAGATGGATTCTTGTGAAAGTGAGAGTCTTGGGTGTGTTCACACTCCAGATGAGTTTTGGAGCCAGACCTGAAGATTTCCATATTCTATGAGAGGATATGGATGAAGGCTCTGTGTGAGCCCTCTGTGAGTCTCTACCCAAAGAAAGGTATTGGAATGGCTCCAGCGTGTGTACCCTGTGTTAGGTTTTGCTTGATAGCCTACTATGAGGAGGCTACTGCCTCTATACAAAGAAGAGGTATTTGGGGAAGGTAGCACCACCTGGGGTAAAATGCTCTTGGGACTGTGACTGCGTTTTTCCACCAGGAGTGTGAGACTGTGTCCTGGGTAGAGACTGTGCCAGGATTTGGAAGACACAGGGGTACCCAAGGGTAGGGTTGATATTGCTATTATTTCAACTGACCTTTCTCTTCTTTTCTTTATTCCTGTATAAAGTGCTATTTGTCTGCTGCACATGTGTGAATTATTGTTTCCTAGTGGGGCACTGTGCATATATAAATATCTCAGTATCTTTCATAGCAAAGTGGATGCATGCCCTATATTTATAATAAGCAGTATTTTTGATAATGGTGTACATCTTATAACACAAGAGGTGTCCAAATAGGGTTACAGGTGTGTAGATTTTGTTCCACCGCTGGTTCATATACCAGGGTGTGACTGAAGAATAACTAGAGAATATTGAGTTGATCAATTCTGCAGTTTGCTTTCAGGATTTCCAGACATTTAAACATTGATGGAATATTTAGGAATCAATCCAACTGACTGATATTTTTGATAGAGATTCACTACACTAGACCAGAAAAAATACTGTAATAACTAGTTTTGGATGTCAAATCCAATATATGGATGTGGGAAATGTATGGGAAACAATAATTGCAATAGGTATTATTAATAGTCCTTATAAACTGGAGACCCTTTGGCTGACGGATAGCATGGGTTTATTGAGGGTGGCAATTTCTGTAGTTGTGGTGAGGTGGAGGGTACTGTGTGACTTCATGCCAATGCCTGAAATCACTGCTGTAGTAGCTTCAGTAGGGATGAGCTTTGCCGCAAATTGATGCCCATAGACTCCAATAGGAGAAAAAAAATATTGCACGTCAAAAAAAGGTTTGCAAAGCAAGCCTGTCCACCTCTACTGAACCTATAAATTTGTAAATATGTGAGGTGAGGCAACACCATTATCTCTAATTGGTACCACTTTGTGTTTTATGATATGGGTGTGCTTCAATGACTTGGATCCATGGGAGCTGATGCTTGAAGGGCAAATGAACATTAAGGGGCCGGGTGTTATGACCATAGGGGTGTTATTAACTTGCTGTGCCTAGTTCTTTCTTTTCCAATCGGGTTGGAATATGATGCCATGGCAATGGTTTTGGCTTCTATTTTTGTTTGGATTTTGTAATGATTTTTGTAGTGTCATTTTTATTTCTAAATTACACTTTTGACATTGCAGATAATTCACGCTACCATGTAAAAAAAAAATGTTGTAATATTGGTGTGTAGGCAGCCCTCTCAGGTAATTTTGCCTGGTCATGTACTTTCAGAAGCAGCAATCACTTCAGGATGGTGCTTTCTGGTAGGCTGTTGTTTCTCCTACTCAATGTAACTGAATATGTCACAGCGGGACCTGGATTTTTACTATGGGTTGCTGTTCTTTTATCTACCAGGCAGCTGTTATCTGATTACCTTCCCATTGTTCTGCTGATGGGCTGCTGGGAGTGGTGGGGTGATATTACTCCAACTTGCAGTACAGCAGTAAAGAGTGACTGAAGTTTATCAGAGCACATGTCACATGACTGGGGGCAGCTGGCTGGGAAACTGACAATATGTCTAGCCCCATGCCAGATTTCAAAATTAAATATAAAAATAATCTGTTTGCTCTTTTGAGAAACGGATTTCAGGGCAGAATTCTGCTGGAACAGCACTATTAACTGATGTGCTTTGAAAAAAAAACATAGTATCCCTTTAAACTCTATATTCATTCACTGCACTTGAGAAATAATAATACATGAAAACCAGTTGCAAATAGTTTCAGAATATCATACTAAAAGTTAAGTAAAAAATTAACAACCCCTTTAAGTTTATGGTCTTACAAAGTTCCCATACCTAGGAGAGGAGGGATAAGGAACAGATTCTGAGAAGGTGTGAAGTTTGGTGGATACCTTAGCAGCACCTGTATGTATTTTTGTGATTAGATTCTTTTGTAGTTTGCGGATACATTTTTTCCTTTTGTGGTCAGTTGCTCCTTGATTTGATATATATCTGCTATAACAGATTAAAATTTAGTGGTTGCCTAGAAACCAGTAGTGTTGACAGTGATGTCAGTTCCTGTGTGTGGATGTATTTCCTGCTTGAACATTTCAAAGTGGATTACCTTGTGCTTATTGTAACACTTGATAAAGGAGTGGAAGTATCTCAAAAGATGGGGTAATGTACCTAATACCATATATTTTGACTGCATAAGAATATTGGGTGCTGTGTCTTTTTTTCTATTTTTTTATACAAAGGTTACCACATACAGCAGTGTTTGTAGTTAGACATGTGCACCAATGTTTGAATAGGAGAAGGTGTGCTGCATTTAGATCACACACACACAGAGATATATATATATATAACTTCAACAGCACTCTCCATTCAAAAATATCACGGCTGGGTTCTAACCAACAAGAAACACAGTCCAAAAGTGTAAGCACTCACAGCTCATTCCATCAATGGTAAAATAGTAGAAAGTTCTTTATTCCACACTCACATCTACGTGTTTTAACCCACACAGGGTCGTCATCAGGATCCTGTAGAAAAGGGAATGCCGTGACGTCATATTACATCATAGACAGGGGTGGGTCATACTAAAACAGTTGTGTAAATATAGTTCAAATACAAAACAATATTCAAATCCAAAGCAATAAAGATACAGCTCCTCTAAAGATACGGGTAAGTATCAAACATGGTTTAAAACATTAATATGAATGAATAATATGAAGTTTCAGCTATAAATACTCAGTATAATAAAATATACTAAGATATTGAATACTGTTGCAGTTTCTTGTGGTTGTAACAATAATGTGAGGAGAAAAAAAAGTATTCAAACAAGTGCAAGTGTTCTGCGAGCGTGTCAGCCACAGGGACAGTTAGGAGCAAATTTACTATTTTTCACATAAAATCCTTCGAATCCATTCGAAATTCAACTATCAATTGCTTATCGAATAGTTCTAGGCAATCTTTTTGTTCTTTTTGCTCAATATTCGATTTCTCGATGAAATTGTACGATCGAATATCGATCGTTCGATTTCACGAAAAAATCATACTTTTGCCTTCAAGCCTCTGAAAAATCTGTACATACGGGTAAATGTGTTATTGGCAATGTAAAGTCCAGTTGCTAGTGAGCAAACAGCTAGGTGATACAAATAATTAACATTGGTGGTGTCTTTTCCATACTGAGTTGCCTAGAGAAACGTAAAGCTATTGAAGAAAGAGAAGCGAAGTAGGATAGAATAAGAGAATAAAGTATACAGAATGCCGGATAAATCTGGACTATATATAGGGCTAGTAACATAGAAAGCCAGAGTTTACCGAGTGGAAGTAAAGATATAATAAATGTACAGTCAGCATTAAGCCAAAGGAGAGAGCCACATTCATAATAAGCCCATTGTAATAAGCCAGCTATCAATGATAATGACCGCACTGGATACTGGGCTAGGCAAACCACCTTAAATGAGGGGTATATATGCACTAGGGCCGTCCAACAATGTGCGGATATATATGGAAAAGCTGGATGAAAGCCTGAGGATATAAATAATGAATAAATAAAAAAAATCTAAGAAATAAAGATTATTTGGTGCACCTTTCATTTGTGCAATAAGATACCATGTTGTGGGTTATAATAACATACTTCATTTATGTACAGGGTAATTCCAGCATATTGGAGAATTCACATACAGGCTTGTATGGACACGGGCTCATAGCATAGAGGAGTGTTAACCAAAAAGTCATTATTTCTTATATTTTTTTATATATTAATTTATTCACTCAATATCCATATACAGGTGTCCTAATATGGCTACCTAATTGTGAGTAGCCCCAGCCAAAACATTGTAATGTCTGTAATGCAAGGTTTGTGTTCTGGAAATGGGGTTGTGATATACCCTTTTGGTTCAATCTAATGTTAGAGTAGAGAGGCCTATCAGACTGTTATTTTGTTTCCAAGGTAAAACATTGGATCACAAGTTTTTTTTTTTTTGGTTTTGCCAGATGTAAGACTATATAAAACAGTGTTTTTGCAGTCCTGATTGCAGTTTGGGTAGTAGTGCTTCAAACTGAGACCTGAATGTTGAGCCATTGCACAAGACAGTCCTTGTAAAGTCAAATGCTTTTAGATAGGTAGTAAAACTTTTTTTTCTTGTCATCAAATTGTATCCCCCCCAAAAGAAATGTGTATTTATCTATAGTATATTTTTTTACTACAGACCTTATGAGTAGTTATGGTTAATTTATCTCCAGGCTTTTTTTTTCTGAATTGCTACAAAATTTTATTTCAAGACCTGCAGAACTGCAAATATTGCAGCAGAATTCCTTGGTCCACAATCACATTTAGAAGCTTAGTTGAATATGAAAATAATGTGCACTTTTACAGAATTTAAATCTAGAAAACCCTCAGCTATTTTGCTTTGCCTCTGGCTGTTCTCAAAGCTAGTTGTAACAATCTCTCAGGAATTTCCCTCTGATGGATAGATCTCAGTGTGTCCAAAACAAATGTTTTCATGGGTTCAGTACTTCATTGCTATAGTTCAAAAATTCCCACTGCTTTATACACCATGGGGGATTCAGACACAGAAAATGTTAGTTTTTTTTTTTAATGATTTGAGAATCCTTCCACTGCATAGTGGCATTGTTGTGTGAAGGAGTTCATTTACTGTTGTGATAAACATGATAATATATTTTTTAAAGCTGAGACAATGAAAAATGAGTCTCAACATTTGTTTTTCTTGAGGTGGAAACATTAGAATCACTCATGCCCATGACAATTATTCATGAAAATGTGCCTTTCAGATAGTCACTGATTTTTCTTTGTTTATATTGACTTCACTGGTTTCTAACTCCTTGTTTAATTTAAGGTCTGCATCATCTAACAAAATATATGAGATCTTACAGAAGCTGTATTATTTGAGGCTATTGATTATATACTGTACTAGTATTTAATTTTAGTTTTAGGCAATTATCATTTATATTCCTCACAGACACAACATGAATAGTTGAGTTTAGCTTTGACTGTGAATTTCTAATTTGAAATGTAGCAATAAGGCAAGACTAGGGGATTTTTGTGTTTCATTATTGCATAATGACTCATTTGAAATAATATTAAACATGCAGTTCTCAGTTAAAAAGTAGAGACATAACATTATTGCCTACATTTAAAATGATTCTCTTTCTTTGTAAGCCAAGAGGAAACACACATATATTGTGGTAGCTAAAGATATACATGTAAACAATAGTTAAGGATAACATTTTTTTTATATATAATACAATTTTCACTGAACTCCAAATATCTGTGTGTGACTGTACAAAGGAATTTATAAATACTCAAATCAAAGGTAAAAATTCATCCTTAACTACAGCCTGCTTCATTAATTCTAAAAACTATGAATTTGTGATGTGACATACTAAACATTACAGGGGGGCTCAAAGATTGTGTGGAGTTCCAATTTGTAACCATACTGTATGTATATGGTGCATTCTGGCACACACATGCTATATATTCATGTTTGTGGTTACTAACCAAACAAGTATTGTTTCAATACTGAACCAACAACAGATCACAACAGTGCAATTATAATACACTATAATGTGCAGTATCAATAATAACCCTGTATCAATTCTTACACCAATATTCCCACTTCAGGGAGCCTTCACCTTTATGGTGATTAGAAAACAGTGTTGGTTATATCTCCTAACATTCAATCGCAAGATCAATAATGATGTTGTTCCCTAATTTTGGGTTAAGGCCTGATGCATAGCTGGCATTCCTAATCATTCCACAGATGTTCTGTTGGGTTGAAATGAAGACAATCTACCAGCAAGTCATGTTTCTCCACTCTCAACTCAGTAAACCCATTCTGTATGGAACATGATTTTTGCATGTGAACATTACTGTGTTGAATCAGGAAAAAGCATTCAAGCCTACATTGTTGTCAATATCATTGTATATTGTAGCCTTAAGGTTTCAATTAAATGGGACCAGATGTTCTAGTCCTCAAAAAACAAGGCCCCAGACTATTATTCCTCTTCCACCAAATTTTGATGTTGTAATTATGTATTCTGACAGATGCTGTTCCCCTGGCATCTATCAAACCCAGACTTTTCCATCAGACTGACAGGTAGCGAAAAGCATTTATCACACCATAGGATGCATGTCCACTACCAGTGGCCTTTATTCCACGCCACCTAACACCTCAGTTATTACTCATTAAATGTGTAATAATAGGTTTGTTTGCATTTGAACATCCATAAAACCAGGCACTACTTATGAATATTCTTTGTGTGGACATTGCATCTGGAGACAGTCTGGAACTCAGCTCCAACTCCAACTGGAGCATGTCAATTTAGATGGATAAGGACATTGTTAGAAATATTGTTTCATCACCAGCCATGTCTCATTATATTGATCCTTCTTGCTGTGACTGGATGCATTGCTAAACCTATGACAGTCTATACTGCTATAATCTCTGAAGATGTCCAGCTACTACTAAACTATATTACCTTGCATATCATCACTGTTGGCTGTAAAGAGTGGCTTTGTGCTGAGTTTCCAAGCACTGTAGAACTATTGTTCCAAGGTACAAGATCACATTTTATGAGAGATAGTATGCTGTCTAGTCAATATGCTATGAATATTATTTGGGGTCTTTTTACAAAGAAAGGAAGCACAAAACCTCAAAAACAAATCACCCTGGCCATATAAAGAGTCAGGTTCACATGTATGGCACTCTTGGGGATATTACTTCTTATGCACAATGTTTAATTTGGCAATAATTTATACAGTGTGTTCCAGGTAGCTACTTGACAGTGGTTAAAATATATGTATTCTATCTTGTACTGTGTGTTTTAAGGTCCTTTTATATTGTACATATATTGTACTAGTTCTGCTACTCTAGGCATAGGATCTCTACTACTTTACTTTAATTAAATCTGTCCATGCCTTTCTGTTGTTAAGGTACATGGACAGGAATGTATAGCTTATATTTATCATTCTCAAACTTCCAATAGTGTCAGATATACAGTACATTATCAATATATTTTACAGGCCATTCCATAACACTGAGTTTAGTTGTGCATTATAAGTTATTAATATATTAAAATGGACGCTTTCAATCGTCCATGAAATCAGCACAAAACACATCACCCTAAATTAATTAACCTAATATGCACAAAACATATCATCCTAAATGTTTCAAATTAATAATATAATGTTTAATTATACTTAAATTGCATACTACCAAAAAAATGTTTTGATTGAAAGCATTATACACCAATGGCATGGAAACCAATGATAAAATTACAAAATAAACATTACATTGTTACATTTTCTATATTAAAGCCACTATATTTTCTTTATAAAGACATTTAAGTATGGACTGTCTTTAAGACTGTCCTGTCACTTTTGATTTTCTTTGGCAAAATGTTAATATAAGAAAGAGATTAATTCTACCAATAGTACCTCTGCTCCTAATTTAAAACAATGATAAACCACGGGCTGGTTGCTTGTAATCTGTGCTGTATTAGAACAGTTAATCACATGCAGCCATTCTGAAAATCCAAAGCACTGTGCTGGAAGTATGAGACTCAGTGTGAATGTTAAATAGAATCCAAGAGGCATAGTGATATCCGCTAAAGTGAGCAGTGAATATCAATTGTTTTTCTAATTACAAACAGCTAAAGAACACTGCTGATGTGAATTTGTTCTTTGTTGAAATATACCTCGTGCTAAGGACTCTGTATTTAAATTTGTGTATTAAAATGTATGTTTATTGTGCCAATTACATATAATAACAATTTTATATATATATATATATATATATATATATATATATATGTATATTGTTGGAACATTTATTATACATTATATTTACTATTTGGCACATTGCTTTAAAAATTATTTTTTGTTGGTAAAATTGTAACTGGTGTGTCATGGTTCTAAAGGGGTAACCATAAAAATAAAAAAATATTAATCACAAAACATTTGGTTCTATTCAGTATATACAGAAATAAAACACTAAAGACACTTAAAATTTTCTAATCAATTTAATAAGTGCCATAAAGAAACACCCCTCTATTTAGTGTCAGCCCTGCTGTTCTCAAACGACTTTTGTGCATCATAAGGCCGTACAAAATGAAGATAAAAGTGTTTTTTTTCTAATAAATATTATGTTTTATGGACAGGATGCCATTTATTTACCATCTGTAGTTAAACATTTATGTTCTCGTTCACAAAGCTCGCATAGGTAGTGACAGTGACAGCAGTGCTTTGATTTCCTCCACCCCAGTTCACTGCTTTATAGGTACAAATGTTTTACTGTATGTGCATATTTTTCTATGTCTGCTATGAGAAATAAGGGAGTCCTAAGATTACTTATTATTGTGCAACACATTTTGCAGTGCTGTACAATAAATGGTTTTATACAACTCACCATTTATATTTAAATACAAAACAATCTCTAATAGATACAATAGGTTAAGAGGCCACCGCCCAAAAGATCTTACAATCTAAGGGGTAATTTACTGTTACTCTGGACACAAGGGCAATAGCACTAACAGTCACAAAACCACTTGCATCCATGGACTGGCTGTGCAAATAATCTGGCATGAGGTACAGAGCACAGTGTCAGTTACTGCAAGAAGCCCTGCCCACCCTTCATGAATACAGTACTGCTGAATGCAGGCAGTGTTGTGTTCATAGGGAAAATACAAGTGTCTGTGCTCCATTCGGATTACAGAAACCTGCCACAATTCTCCTATGTGTACAAAGTGCCCAGGATTGTCTGTTTTTTTACCTTTGCACCCTGCCCTGAAAATAGTGACTTCTTATGTGTCCAAAATACCATTTCATTGCTTGGTGAATCAAATGAGATTGTGAAGGATCCGCATAACTGGTTGTTTCTGTGGGTTAGTGGGTTGGGGTTAAGGTAATATTGTTGTTCCCTAAATATTAACAGTTCATTTCTCCAGGAGTTACATGATTTTTGACTGCCTTCTCGATCACCTCGCATTGCTCCCTGAATATTAACAGCCCATTTCCCTAAGAGTTACATGATTTTCGACTGCCTTCTCAGTCACCTGTCATTGCTCCCTAAATATTAACAGGCCATTTCCCCAGAAGTTACATGATTTTTGACTGCCTTCTCAGTCACCTGCCTCATGCGCCTCATGTGCAGATGTATTCAGTGAGGTCAACAGAGTGTATCAAGTTCTTCAAACACACTGTGGCATCACTTTAGGGTCACCTCTGGGCTGTGAAATTTGTTGGCGACACACTGCAGACGATGCAATTACCCCGATAACCGACAGAAGTTCAATGCTACACAATTCTGTCATATACTTTAAATACGGATATTGTATTTACTATTCCTAAACCCTTTATCCATAAAGCCCCAAATTACAGGATCTCCCATAGACACACAATCAAATTAAATCAAATAATGCCCATGTTAAAGTATGATTTCCTTTTTCTCTGCAATAATAAAACAGTACCTTGAACTTGATTCTAATTTAGATTTAAATAATCCTTATTTACTGTTTAACTTTTTTAGTACAGTTAGGAGCAGATTTATAAAAGAGAGTTTAGTGTTTTAGAGTTTAGTGTTTACCGCAGAAAAATTCAACTTCTTTCTATGGGATGTTCTGAGTGAATTTATTAGTGGGTGAAAGTTAGAGTTAGAGATGAATCTGACCATTAAAGGGATACTACCAGGGGAAAATGTGTTTTTTTTTTTCAAAATGCATCACATAATAGTGCTGCTCCAGCAGACTGATTTTTTTATATTTAATTTTGAAATTTGAGATATTGTCAGTTTCCCAGGTGTCCTCAGTTATGTGACTTATGCTCTGATAAACTTCATTCACTCTTTACTGCTACATTGCAAGTTAGAGTGATATCACTCCCCCCCAGCAGCCCATCTGCAGAACAATGGGAAGGTAACTGGACAGCAGCTCCCTTACACAAGATAACAGTTCCCTGAGAGATATAAGAGCATAACTCAATAATAAAAACCCATGTCCCACTGCGATCCCATTCAGTTACATTGAGTAGGAGAAACAATAGCCTATGTGAAAGCATAGTGCAGCACTGGATCTTTCTGAAAGCACACGACCAGACAAAATGACCTGAGATGGTTGCCTACACACCAATATTACAACAAAAAATTACACTTGTTACATTTTATATGGTAGAGTGAATTAGTTACAGTGTGATTTAGAAATAAAAACTACACCATAAAAACCATGACAGAATCCCTTTAAAGTATGGGGATCAAAGTAATGGAAAGATCTGGATAACAGGTCTCATACCTGTAGTATGTAAATATTATCACATAAAACCTTAAGAGCTTCATCTATGTACTAGGGCAAAAATGAAGCTTTATGGGTTGTTCGCCTTCCAAACATTTTTTCAGTTCAGTTGTTATTTATTTTTTACTGTTTTTCTAAGTTTAAAGTTGAATGTTCATGTCTCTGGTGTTTGAGTCTGGCAGCTCAGTAATTCAGGCACAGACTGTAAACTATTACAATTTTGCAACATTTAGTTGATACATTTTTTAGCAGCATCTCTAGAGCATTAGCTGCCTGTAATGAAATCCAGTGATTCTGCTCAGCAGGGACAAAGATAAGACATGTATCCATTAGATGTATCAATTTAGAACAGTTTAGGGGGGTTTGTGACCCCCTCCCAGAGCTGCTTTAGAAGGTGAAAAATTATACTTTATACTTACACTTTATACAATATTAGAAAAACAGTCACAAATAAAAAATAGAAAGTAATTGGAAAAGTTGTTATTTCTGGTAATCTATATGAAAACAGAGAAAATTCAAAAAGTGGAGGGCACACTTCCGTACACAAGAAGGTGGTTGCTAGGTTACAATGATGCCGGTTATAGCAGGCGCCTGGACGCGCTTGCATTCCAGCTAGGAGCCGTGTGACGCATAAAGACTTGAGTCGTATCCGATGACATAGGTGGAAGTGACGTCACTAATAGGAAGCGCCGAATCGCGCGAGGGGATAACCTACACAGCGCCATTGAACAGGGTATTTATAGCGCGCGACTTGGAAGCAGACTTTAGAATTCCCCTTGAGAAAGGCGTTCAGCCTAAACTTTGGGGAGATTCTCACTTCTCTCAGGGCAAGTGTATCCGCATTCTGTACCTTGTTATAGGTAATGTATTAGTACTTTGAATGATATGCACTACTAATGTATACGTTGACTTATGTATTGCCATGTGTAAACAAGTATAAAACTATCTATGATTATATGTGATCCATTAAAGTCTTTTTTAGAGATAACATTTGTGATATGGACATTATTGGTGTGCAGGCCCTCTTTTTGTTAATCTATATGAAAACAACTAGTTGTTTGAAGTTGAACAACCCCTTTATGTATAACTAGACATTAAGCCCGTTAAGTTAACGGGCGCTAGAACATATGTAGTCAAACATTTATAAAAACAGAATTGTTCTACACAAATTTTCGCCTGTGTTACGCAAATTCACTAACGTGCGAATTTACGCTCTGGTCGGCGAATGGTAACGTATTTACATTTTTCAGACTATCACCCACAATGGTAAAACACGCCACAACGTAAGGGTGAGAAGTTGCGCGTCTATCTACTTCGCTAGCGTAAATTCGCCAGAGACTGTCCGTGCGGCACATGCGCAGTTGCACAATTCCATGGACACAGGGACTGGACGCAGAGACACTTGAACTTTATTATATAGGATATATTTATATAGCTACACAGAGAGGGGGCAACAGGGGCCCCAGGCAGAGAGGGGACAACAGGGGCCCCAGGCAGAGAGGGGGCAACAGGGGCCCCAGACAGAGAGGGGGCAACAGGGGCCCCAGGCAGAGAGGGGGCAACAGGGGCCCCAGGCAGAG
>CM044437.1:96464206-96514319 GCA_024363595.1 Xenopus borealis
TTGTATACTGTATTACCATGTCTACAATGTTCAATAAACTTACCTGAACAAAAAAAAAAACCATGAATCAAAGAAATATCTTACAGTTGTAAAAGCAACATCTGCAATTGACTTCTACATGATTTTGACAAGTTTTGTGGATTGGGAATTGTTGCAGTTTTGTTGCATAATAAATCCTGGGAAAGTGATGCTTTATTCCACTAGTTTTTCACGCAAAAAGACTGACCCAAAAAAGTTGTGGTTTAATAAATGAGACCATTAGAAGCACATTTATTAAATTCAGAATTTTAGTGGTATTAGAGCCTTTTGAAAGCACAATGAAACTCTATGGGGCAAATTTATTAAAAGGCGAAGCAGACAATTCGCTAGTGAAATAGTTCAGTGCTAGAGATGTTTCATGTAATTTCTCCAGGTGCATTTACACTCAGGCAAAAGATTTTTACTCTGCAAATTTATCAAAGTGCAAACTTTCCAATACATAACCCTTTTTACTAGAGTCTGTTTTGCCATGTTATACCTGGTGAATTGATGAGATGAAGCTACATCCTCAACATTATTATGTAGTAAGAGCATATCCTGTATGACCAAAAAGTGATTAAAAATGACAAAACGCTGGCGTTTTCATATTTTAATGTGCGATTGTGTTAACAAGTTGTAACAATGTTATTTAAACTTTTTATAATCATTTGACTCTCAATAAGACAATAGAATATCTGTTTTGTCTTTATGTTGCTTCCTTGGACATTTTAATAATTATTAGCCACTTCCAGCTATTTCACCAACAATCACCAGCAAAGACATAAATATATATATATATATATATATATATGACCTGCATGTATTTATATTGATGTAAGGGTAAGTATGTTAATGCATTTTCACTAGGAAGAAATGTTCATACTGACTCATTTTTGCTGGCACAAGTACAACAAGAGTTCATTTGCCGAGATAAAATGTTGCATTTTGATTAATGTATATTCGCTGCAAATTAATATATGACAAAGTTGTGTAAAGTATGGCAAAGCCTTCAGAGAAGATGTATAAGAGCTCACTCTATAAAAATCACCAGACATCATGTCTTTCTACATGCCGAATTTGTGTGAAAGGCAGCTATTTTCTTAGCTTTTGTTTGTACTGGAATCAGTTATTTTAGTCAGATCTAATACATTTGCTAGGAAAGAGAGCCCCCTATAAAATATATTGTATCTATTTGACAGTGAAAATTTGACATCCAACTCCTGCCTGAAGACAGAAATAAAAAGAAACAGACACTGCAGGGAAAGTGCAGATAAACTTTATTATTTCAGTAACGGTACATAGCTTTTAATTGTGAAAGTTTCCTATTTCCGTATGATGAAGTTTATATTAATTTTTCATTTTTGTGATATTACCCCTTTAATGATTGTCTTCAACCATTTCTCACTGGGGAGAACAGGAACTGGGAGGCATGTGAACAGCTAGGAGGAGAGAGGTGGTAGTAGCAATGAACAGGGCACATTATAGGGCCATGAAAGATGGGAGTGAAGCAAAGATTGTTCAGTTACAATAGTATTATATTAGAAGAATCTACCACTAAAAATAAAGGTAGTAACTGCAATCCTACTGGCAGCAAATTGTTAAAGGAACAGTTCAGTGTAAAAATAAAAACTGGATAAATAGATCTGCTATGCAAAATAAAAAATGTTTCCAATATAGTTAGTCAGGGAAAAATGCAAACTATAAAGACTGGAGTGACTGGATGTCTCATATAATGGCCAGAATCCAACTTCCTGCTTTTCAGCTCTTTAACTTTGAGTTAGTCAGCGACTTGAAGGGGGACCACATGGGACACAACTGTTCAGTGAGTTTGCAATTGATCCTCAGCATGCAGCTCAGATTCAAAAGCAACAGGTATGGCCCGTGTGGCCCTCCCTCAAGTCACTGATTGGTTACTGCCTGGTCACCAGGGTAACCAGTCAGTGGAAAACAAGAGAGGGGCAAAGCAGGAAGTTGGATTCTGGCTATTATGTTAGACATCCAGTCACTCCAGCATTTATACATTACATTTTTGACTAACTAACTATATTAAAAAAAAAATATTTTGCACTGCCTATCTATTTACCCAGTTTTTATTTTTATACTGAACAATTCCTTTAAGCTCCTACACCCCAACTTAATTTAAATTTCAATAATTTTATTATATTCATATTCAAATGAAGGAAATTCCCCAAGAGTAATAGTTCAGGTGTAAAATTACCCCAAGATATAATAATAAAGGAAAGACTATGGATTAGTGGAATACCACATCTTGTGGATAAAATGAATCTTTGATACTAAAAAGATACTGTTCTCTATTATATACTTGATCTTTAGGAAATCATGAGTGTAGCCTACATGAGGGTTGTGACTGGTGCAAGGTCTTGTTTCACTCTGTCAGGATCAGTCACTTGTCTATGTAAATAAAAATATATGTGATCCACTGTCAGTAAGCTTTTGACAGAAAATGTTGTTTGGAACTCATACAGGAGAACATTTCTGCATCTGCTTTAGTAAAAGTACTGCTAAATAGTTTTCCTATTTATCAAAATTCTTGTCAGGAACATTAGCATTTATCAAAGCTGAGAAAGGTGTCAATCTGAATATGTACAGCAGCATGACTTTGAGCACTTGAATGCCATTCTGAATGCCATTCTGAATGCCATTCATAGAGTCCTTGCACCATGAATGGCTCACTCCTTTGGAATTTGTGAAATATTATATGCTTGATTTGACAGTTGTAAAAATACATATTTTTGGTTTGGCTTTTCTTAATATTGAATTTATATATTAGTTTTTAATATTATCATTACATACATGAATACATCTCACATTTTTAATAAACACATATGTTCAAAAAATGGCAAAATCAGTCTGAATGAAGTTCTGTGATTTTTCTTGAAAAATTTGTACATTTCAGAATTCTGTACCTTTTTGCCTTGTTTACAATTTAAGGGTATGAAGTGCAATGTAATTTCGCAAGAGTCTGAGTTCATTTTACAAACTATAAAAGCAATTGTATTGTTACAAAAAATAATCACTAAACGACAAATCACTAAATTGCAAAAGGTTGACTGTGTAATGATAGCAGCCTAAAATTACAGCAGGAGTACAAAACACTTAGGGGCAGATTTACTAAGGGTCGAAGTGCATATTCGAATAAAAATTCAAATTAAAAAAATTTGAATTTCGAAGTAATTTTGGGCTACTTCAACTATCAAATAGCCAAAAATTCGATTCCAATTTAAAAAATTTGAATATTTGACCAGTCGAATTTTCAAAGTACTGGCCCTTTAAAATCCTTCGACACCTTGCCACCTGATGCCGAATTTCCATTTTAGCCTATGGGTGACCTCATAGAACCTGTCCTGAAAATTTTTCTAAGTTCCAAGATCAAAATGGAACAAAATCCTTCGAATTGTTTGATTTGAACTATGCATTTAAAAAAGCCCTTTACTTTATTTTCACTTAGAAAATTCGCCTCTTAGTAAATCTGCCCCTTAAAAAGTAATATTATCAGTCACAAAGAGCATTAGCTTTTTATAATAATCTGAGTTTTATGTATTCAGAATTGATTTTTACTGTTTCCAGAATTAATATTTTCTTTACTTTAGAAGTGTTCTTTGCTAGCTGCAGCAATATGTCAGGTCAGAAAGTTCTTTTAGATCTGACTTCTATAACATTTTTGGTTAATCATACCATACCATATGCCCATACCATGATGCTGCTACTTAATTCCTTTATTTTAAGGAGACTCCATTTCCTTGTTCAGGATTTGGCTGAACCCTAGATTTTTTTGCAGTATTATTTTATTTTATTTTGGTTATATACTGTAAGTACATTTTAAATTGTGTGTTACTGTTGATTGCATGTTTGTACCCATGAAACTGTGTATGTGCAGCACATACTGGAATTGGATTTTTAGTGATGTAATCTTGATTATTTGTTTTTGCCTATAAAAATGCTGTACTTGTGTCCAATCTGTTGTTAGCTTTTAGAACGAATGAAGTACAAAAATCATCTAGTACTGAAAGCATTACTGCTTAAGATATATAACATGTGGTACATTTTTTGGTAATGTAGCCCTATAAACTGATGTTTTGAAAGACATCACTGATGTGATTAGCAAGGTATTTGATATGAATATGAATTCATTATAAGTCTGCATAGTAAATTTGATGCAACAACCATAGTAGTCAGGCTTGGTAAAAATGGATAAATATAATAGATATGCTTTTGAAGCTTCTTGTTAACCATTTAAAGTGCAACCAGCACTTTAAAGATAAACAGAAAACACAATCCCTAACTTGAACCCACAAACTGGGTCTTATTTAAATATGAGAGACCCCACTGAAAATATATGGTAATTCTCATAGGGCAATAGCAGATACTTACTTTAACAATTAATTGTTTAGTAAATACCGGTGCATTTGTTTAAATTATTTCACTAAAAAAAAATATAAATTATATTTATAATTTTATTTCTTAATTCAAGTCTTGCTTCTAAATATTTATTCAAAGTCATTGAATCTTTGGAATTCATACTAAATCATGCAAGATATACATGAAGCAGGAGAAATATAGCCAAGGTTCTTATAGTGCATCACAAGTAGCACTTCCTTATCTCATATGTCTTTTGCCATAAAAATTCAAACTTAATCCCTACTTCAGTCTCTTGTGAACTAACAACATTATCAGTTCTTAAAATAGCAATACAGTGCAAGATTATTTATATTTTTATTATGAATTGCAGAAAATCATGCCTAGAATTCTTAAAGTAAATGTGACAGAAAAATGCATACTGAGAAACATACAACACTCAGTATCCTTAACTATCTTCTATGCTCACTCAATGAGGTCTCAACTGTCACAAATTGTAATATATGTATATTGGCATAGCAAGAATTGTTAAAATAATGATTTAGTCCAGGCAAGATTTAACTTCATTGTCAAAGTCTAGCTTGTATTTCAGTTCTGCATCCAAGGTGAGAAGTGTCAAAATAGCATTGAGTTTTGACAATTCAAGATATCTGTGATTGTGTCACAAGGCAGCATTAAAAAGTAGGGTAAGGAAATACATATTAGCTAACAATATAAAGATTGGGAGAGTGCATTAAAATATATTTTTAGATTATTTGATGATTTTATTTTTAAACTATTACATAATCAACATAGAGGTACAAATAATTTTTTTTCTTATTTTAGTTCATAAACGCATTCATTCTAGAACAAAAAATTAAAGACATTTCTAATCCACATTAATTCAAGTCCTAAGGTATTGCAAAACAAAAAACAAACAAAAATATGGGTTATTCAAATGCATAAACAAATTCTGAAGGTTTGCCACTGTCACAAATACTGTATATCTAGGAAAGAGGAAACTAAATCCAAATTTAAATATTTCTATTATTGTAATTATAATATTGTTGTAATATTATGTTATAAACCATACATGTATTCGGGAACTTACGAAAAGACCTGTTATAAATGGGTAAAATATCCTGCTAATTTTAATGTATAGTGTATAAATATATATATATATATATATATATATATAACACACAAGAAAAAGTTGTGCTCACCACTAATTTATAAAACCATTAAGTGGGGGTGCAATGAGGCTGTGACCACAAAATACATAGACAAAGAAAAGAGGTCCTCTGCACTCAACCCATTATCAATATATTTAAGACATTGAGACATTCTGTGCATACAGCTACTAAAAAATGCCTTACCCATATATTGCAATATATTTAAGCTGGCCAACTACGTCAAAGTCATCCCATATCTGGCCAGTCCTACGCTCAATTTTCATCTGATTCATTAAGAATTCTATTGCTACATTATACATTTTACAAAGGGACTAAGTTTTACCTGCAACTTACTTGCTGCTTTCAAAGTAAAACTCCCAATCATGGATGCCCTTTTATTAGACACCAGTGGGATCACCTGACTATAGCTGGGAAGGGTGGGGGCTACAACAAGGAGCTGGTCACTGCTCCAGTATAACTACAACACACAAGAAAAAGTTGTGCTCACCACTAATTTATAAAACCATTAAGTGGGGGTGCAATGAGGCTGTGACCACAAAATACATAGACAAAGACAAGAGGTCCTCTGCACTCAACCCATTATCAATATATTTAAGACATTGAGACATTCTGTGCATACAGCTACTAAAAAATGCCTTACCCTTTAAACAACAGGGATTGTTTGTCCATATATTGCAATATATTTAAGCTGGCCAACTACGTCAAAGTCATCCCATATCTGGCCAGTCCTACGCTCAATTTTCATCTGATTCATTAAGAGCACAACTTTTTCTTGTGTGTTGTAGTTATACTGGAGCAGTGACCAGCTCCTTGTTGTAGCCCCCACCCTTCCCAGCTATAGTCAGGTGATCCCACTGGTGTCTAATAAAAGGGCATCCATGATTGGGAGTTTTACTTTGAAAGCAGCAAGTAAGTTGCAGGTAAAACTTAGTCCCTTTGTAAAATGTATAATGAGGCAATAGAATTCTTAATGAATCAGATGAAAATTGACTTAATTATGGCATGTTCTAAAGTGTTCCAACACAATGGGGCAGACTTACTAAGGGTCAAATTTTTAAATGTAAAAAATTCTAAATGCCATCATCAAATTTTTTAAGGGCTTTTTCGATGAAAAATAGATTGAATAGGTCCGTTTTCAATCGAATAAAAATCAAATTGAGCAATTCAAGCAAATTTTGGAAAAAATCCTCAGAATTTAAAAAAAAAAATCAAAAACAGTCCTTGCTAAAATAGCAATTTGACAGTTTTAAGGTGGCAAAGTGTCGAATTCTAATTTTTTTAAAGAAACAGCACTTCAAAATTTGAATTTTTGATTTTTTCTCAATTCAAATTGAATTTTGGGCTTTTCAATAGTCGAAGTGGGCAAAAATTATTTTGAAATTCAAATTTTTTTAATTTGAATTTTCACTTTGACCCTTTAATGTGCCCCAATATGTGTTTTTTGGTGCAGTGAATATATGCCCATTGAGTTAAATGCATTTCCCAAATTATTGCTGCTTTTCACATTTTTCAACAAAGTAAAATGGGACATGACTATTTAACACCATTCATAATATTTCAAACATATATTCACCCAGGGGCATATTTACTAATGGTCGAATTTCGAAGTGAAAATTTCATTCGAAAATTGACCTATTTTGATCAAATAGGTCCTTTTTCGATCAAATAAAAATCGCTCGAATCATTCATTCGATTTTGCGCATAATCCTTTGAATTTCAGGACAGGTTCTAGGAGGTCCCCCATAGGCTACAATGGCAATTCGGCAGCTTTAAGGTGGCAAAGTGTCAAATTCAAAGGATTTTAAAGGGCCTGTTCTTAAAAAATTCGATATCGAATCTTTGATTTTTTTTTATTTGAATTAAATTTTTGCCTATTTGATAGTCGAAGCAGCCCAAAATTACTGCAAAATTCAAATTTTTTTAAATTTGAATTTTATTCGAATATTCACTTTGACCCTTAGTAAATGTGCCCCTTAAATCTGACATGTCATTTCCTAATGACATCTTACACATTGTGATGTGCATGGGCACTACATTTGTTGTTTTAAAGGTGATCACTGTATCTCAAATTCTACTTGTTTTATATTTTTTATGCTATACAGTTCCTGAAAAAAAAATAATGACTTATCTAGGAACTCATTGTTGCTTCAATATTTTCTTCACTTTGTTCACCAGTAGTAACACATTTTTTTTAATGCTTGCTACTTTATATCTATTCTTACTAAAGTTCTTGTATTTTTTCTTTTGCCTTTTTTCTTTTTGTTAAGACTGACTCCCTTCAGTCCCATCGACTTATTTTCAGGATTCTTTAATGATCCAGTTTAATATGGTTTTTATTTTATGACTGTATATGTTTATGACTGTATATATATGTATACAGTAGTGTTAAAAAAAAAGTATTGAACGCTATGGTGCACATTTACTAAAGGTCGAAGGGAAATTCATATAAAATTTTAAATTTGAATTTCAAAGTTATTTTGGGCTACAATTGAAAAAAAAAATTGAATTTTCGAATTTTGAAGTACTTTCCCGTTAAAAATCCTTCAACCTCGACTATTCACCAGCTTAAAGCTGCCGAATCGCCATTTTACCCTATGAGGGACCTCTTAGAACCTGTTCTGAAAAATGTTCTAATTTCCAAGAATTTGAAGGATCTTGCCAAGAATTGTTCGAATGATTAGATGAAATTGAATGATTTGAACAATTGAAATGATTTTTTATTCTATTGAATAGGTCCATTTTCGATCGAAAAAAAAAATCCCTTGAATCATTCGAATCGTTTGATTTGATTCAACGATCGAAAAAGCCCTTTGAAAAAACTTTGAAGGTTGAATTTCGAAGTTTTTTACTTCTAAAATTCGACCCTTAGTAAATCTGTCCCTATGTGTAAAACTCTATGACCACTCACAGACTTGCAATTCAACAAAACTAAGGATGGTGGAAACTTTGCTCTGACATAACACTGTGCGTTAAGTCATACCATGGGCCATGGCACACCATATTAGAGCATTAAAAGAGGAACTACAATACAGTAGAACCTTTTGTCCTTGAATTTCACATCTTTCCAGACTTGACACTAATTTAATGAATGAAATCAGGTTGCTCTTGGATTTGCATGAAAGTCAGTTTTCTGATGAACATTTCACTATTACATCATTGATTTGTGCTCCATTTCAACTGAAATAATGATTTCATGAAGAGGAAGATAGATGAAAGTGGGACAATACATTTTAATTTGATTATATAAACGTTAAAGAAATGTTTATTGATTATATTTAGAATATTTCTTATTTAATTGAGAAAAAACAATATTAATAAAGTATTATGGAGTGGAACCATCTGAGGAAAAACATATAGAAAAAGTTTATGGTATTCTGTATATGTGCAAGGTTTTAAAATTATGTTATAGTCACACCTCACTTATATATCTGCTTTTTAAGTTTTACTGCATTTTACCCCTCCCCTTTTTTTTACATCAAAATTGTGGTCTGGTTTTCTAAAAATGCCTGTTTGTTCTCAAGTGTGTAATTTCTGGTGAAATCATATAATCATATTTTGAATTTAGTCATAAATAGTGAATTCCAGTTAGTGTGCATGCTCTCTTTTTTATTTTGATTTTGTCCTTAGTTGAGGACAGTCACAAGATGTAGCCTCTTTGTGATATACGGCATATCCGTATAAACTATTTTGGTAATTTTAGTTACTATTGAAAGCAATTCTGTACTCAATGCATTATACTAAAAGACAGCTCTCCTCCAGCTGAGACTCCCCCCACAATGTTTTTCATTCTTCTTCCCAGGTATGATAATCAGCTGGGTTTTACTTTGTTTCAATTCAGCAACAGCAATACAGATAACAGAATATTATAATAACTGTAAAATGATTGACAATTTCTATTGAGTGCATATTGTTAAGTTGATTCAAATTATAGTTAATTTTATTTGGTAAAATGTCATCTTTGGGCTTATAACCTTAACTTTTTGTGCCATCTTCTCTGTTTGATTACTATTAATACACTTTCTTTGTGTTTGTGCTTCCCAGAAATCCATTTGTGTATTTTTTTACCTGTAAAAATGGATGAATTGGTTTTACAATTTAATCTTTTAGATGCTTAATGATGCCCTGCAAGCAACCTAAGGTCAGAATGTTTTAATACCTCAAATGTATATATTAGCCTCCTTCTCTGTGTCTCTAACCACATGGCACTTAGGGGCAAATTTACAAAATTCACGTGAATGGATCGAAGTTCGATTAAATTCAATCGAATTCCGATCGTACAATTTTTTCAGAGGCGCGAATATGAAAATTCGGCCACTTTGATCACCAAATACCGAAAATTCGAATGATCGAATAGATCGAATGATCAAATATTCGAAGGACCTTAACTTTAAAATTTTATTCGACTGCCTACTTCGCCAGATTGAACATACCGAATAGTAATAGAAGCCTATGGGAATCCCCCCATTGGCTTCTTTTGTAAACACCTGCTCGAATACCAATCGAAGGCCTCGATTGTTCGAATCTTACAAATTTTTCGAGCGCTCGAATGAAAAGGTACGTTTTTTTTCGTGAAATTGAATGATCGGTATTCGAATATTGAGGAAAAAGATAGCCTAAAACTATTTGGTAAGCATTCAACTATCGAATGCTTATTGAATTTCGAGGGAATTCGAGGGATTTTTAGGGAATTATAGTAAATTTGCCCCTTAATCTTATTTTTATTTTTAGTTTATTTATACTTATTTATGCTATTATAATGCTTGTCCTCCCTATGTGTAGCTTTGTGAATTGTAAGATTGTATCCTTGATGCACTTTATAAATATAGTTATGCAGACATAGATTCATACAGCTAATGCTATTTATGTCAGCTAAATTAAAGTTGCTGGGCAATCCTTCAAATCCATGCAATTCAGTTTTTTTAATAGAAAATTTCCATGCAATCCAGCCAAAAATGTTAATTTGCATATTTGCAAAACTGTTCACAGATGGCAAATCACTAACATCTGTTACATGGTTAACCACTATGAAAAATTTGGTTCATTGCATATCATCACTAGCAACTCTAAAGATCTCTCATTGGTTGCACATTTTAAAATCACCTTAGAAAGATGTTCAGTAGTTCTGGCTTAAATTAAATTCACAAGGAAATTATATGCCCATATACACAGAGTTCTAAAATATTTAGATCCAAATAATGAAATCTAACCATTACTGAAGAAATTGATTGCAGAAATGGACAAAAATACATTAAGGGGCTGATTTACTAAGGGTCAAAGTGAATATTCAAATGAAAAAAGTTCAATCAATCGAACGATCGAATATAAAAAATTTGATCGATCGAATTTTTTACATTCGATAAAAGATAATGATACCCAATTCGGTAACTTTGATCTGGCGAAGTAGGTGGTCGAATAAAAATTTAAAGGGGAAGTTATCCAACCATCTAATATTCGAATCATTTGAATTCGAATATTCGATGGTCGAATTTGCTAATTTGCATATTCGAAGATTCAAATTTGAATTTAATACAAATTCGAGCGAACTTCGAATTCTTCATGTGAATTTTGTAAATCTGCCCCTTAGTGACAAACTGTCTCAGAATAGTTTTGATTATTCAGTGTTTCTTGGTAAAATGGGATTTATTTATTTTTTTGTATATTTACAGTAGGTGGAACCATAGCACAAGTGTAATGTAGCATATCGAGATGTCTTTTTTGTTGTCTTATGTAGTCCTATTTGGAGAGAGCAAATCCTCATTGTACTGTAGTTGTAATCCCCAAAAGTATCTTTACTATGTTAATCATGCTACTTTTTTTTCCCAAGAAATGCTACCATACATAGAGGTAAATAGTTAGACCCACCAACAGGCCATCATTACTTTGAAATGGTGTGATGGCTTGTCAATTTTATTACCATCATCATTGTATAAATAAAAGGTGCTAAACACTAATGAGACAGAATTCCTGTATTTATAGGTTTGTGGAGGGTAGGGAAATATAGAAAATATAGTTTGCTATTATTCTTAATTCTTATTATTCATTAAATGACCTTATTTTATATTGGAAGAGTTCTTAGGGAATAGAACACTCAGTAAAGTACATTAGGTACTTCACACCTTAAGACTACAAAAAAATAATGTAAACATTAAATAAACCTAATATGCTGGTTTTGCTTCCAAGGATTAATTACATCTTAATGTGGACCAAATACATGGTACTGTTTTATTATTACAGAGAAAAAGGAAATACTTTTTTAAATTTGGATTTTGATTATAATGGAGTCTATGGGAGATGACCTTTTTGTGATTTGGAGCTTTCTGGATAACGGGTTTCCAAAGATCCCATACCTCTATAATTATGTCATTTCTCTGCTCTTCTGGCGTGCATAGAAAAAAAATTCAAAATCACAGTTATTATGTGCCACTAACTTTCCACATTGGCCTATGGGATTGGAGCCCTCCCTCTGTCTATCTAAGGAACGGTCCAGAAGAAACTAGCAATACAGAAGCCATTGTTCACATATAACCTGGTTTATAATGTAACTATATTCACATTCAGCAGAGAGTGCTGTTCTTTGTAACAGTGTAGCTTGCTGTCAGTAAGTATTACTACTTTATTTGGAAATAAAATTTGTCTACACAACATAGCAATGTTAAATTTGATCCTTCCTCTAAAATGCATTTTCAAATTAATTTTGTTCTTATAGATCAAATCTTTAAATGGTATATCACACAGAACATGCAGATTCTTTATGATTAAGTAAAGAAGCGAACAAATGGTGTTCAGGACAAAAGAGTTGATTAATACGTCCATGAATCAAGTGTTGCTAGCAGCTATATTAAAACTAGGCTTGTTTCCCATGTGCTTAAGCAAATGTTTTTCATAACCTATAACAAGGTAATTTTTCATGTTATATTAGAAAAGAAATATTAGAAAATGGTTACTGTAATGATAATGATTTGATTAATTAGTTTAATTCATGACAAAAATATTTGTTAGAAAAAATGACTTGATGATTTAATTTGGAAATTGAAAGGAAACTGGTTCACACTGTAGTTAAAAATGGATGAATTTAATTTGTAAGTCCACATTTGGATATAAATAAAAATTCCAAGCCTGTTGTTAAGTTAGTCCCTGGTTCATAATAACGGCATGCCTTTATAAATCAGGAGTTTTTTTTTTTAAATGTAATAGCACTATTTGTTTGTTATTGCTTTTCATGGCTTTAGCAAATCATACCCTTGGAGTATGTTTGTCAGATAAAGTTCCATGGAGATTTCAATTTCATTACATAAAAAGTACTTTCTGGCTATCATTCAACAATGCTGGAAGCCTTACAAAATATGAATGAAGGCTTGTCTTTGATATTCACATGCAAAGCAGCAATGGACATAGTTGTATACACATTTTATGTTTCTATTGAACACTTTAGGCATGACTTTGCTTAGTCAACGTAGTAAATGAAGAATATAAAACCTTATATAATTAGTGTTACAGTAAAAGAGTCTACAATATGTTGGAATTTTTAACAGTTCCATATTGAACCTTCTTCTGGTACTAGGGTCACTAAGTTCAGTAACAGATTGTGAAAAGGAATACAGAAACTAAATATTAAAAAAACCTAAACAGTTACCCAGCTGATATGGCAGACTAAGAACTATGGTTCTTCTAGGACTTAACTTACAGGATCAGGCACCAAACTAGTTGGCAAGTGGCATTAATTACAGTTAAATACTGTATAGTCAAACTTGGAAACATCTTGTTGTTTACATCTTTGACTACAAACATCTACATTTAGGTTTGACTAAAAGGCAGGGCAGGGAATCTTTACAACAAGAATTCATAAATGAAGACCAGGCCAAGCCAGACAGCATACAGACAAATCTGATAACTGGAAAGGGGTCAAGAGTACAAACAGAAGAAAAGTATTACACTCAGTGCAAAAAGCTTTTTAAATACAAAATTGAATCACACAGGTCCAAAAGTCACAAGGCTTTACATCATTTTTCATGTGACTGTGGGAGGATTCACTTAAGTTTAAGTTGGGCCTGAGAGGTTATGAGTAAATCCTTTTATATTTAATTATGAAATGATTTGGTTGAGAAATGTATGTGTACTGACAGTGTCCATATTTTTCCCTATTTCGCTTATTTCACAGTAGTAACTGTAAACTGCAACTAAATTGCAATCATTTTTTTCATCGTCTACAATTGTGTATATCACTTTTCCAGGGGAAAAACTATTTTCAGGTAAGTTAAAATCCCAGAAGAATCCCAATTGTATAACTAGTCATATTTGTGTTTTTCAGTAACAGAAGCAGTTGGTGACTCAATTAACTCCCCTTGCTTATATACCATACTATCAAAAGACTGCATGATGACTGATTTTTCAAATTACCGCATCCATTATTTAAAGTCAGCTTACAAATAACCTAAAACTGAAGAATTCAAGGTGAAGTGATTTTCCACTCTTTTAGAATTTGTGAACAGATGGTGTATATTCTACTTTTCCTGACTGTACAATAAATAAATATATATATATATATGATAAAAATTAATATCAAACACAAAAACAGGTGCTCAACAATATATAGTTATAGTATTGCCTCTAGTTTTGTGCTTAGATCTCTACTTCAATGGCAATTAATTTGCAGGTAGAGCAAGCAAATCAAAGTGATAGTGTTTAATTCTGTCTAGTGCAACTTCATTATAGGTCTTGTGCTCAGGCTAATTTGTATACAATGAAATTTAAGATGAATCGAGCTATTTATGTTACAAGGTGCAGCTAATACATTACATTTACACTGATAACTAGACATACCAAGGGAAACTTAATAAAGTCAATAGTAGAAAGTCATGTTACCAGTGAACTCTGAGTGCCAGATTATGAATGTTCTAGTAGGTACAGCAAGAAGCAGTAAGTCAGTGTTGACCATTTCTGCGTCTATCCTAGGAATGTTCTTTTGCTCTTTTGTATCTTACCATTTTTGAAGGCAAATTCTGGTTTCCTCCTGCACTCTGAAAGACTTAGTAAAAATTTGGTAAAATAAAATATAATTGCCTCATACACAGTTATTTATTTACAATAGTAAGGCATTGGGAAGAATATGGCACATTATTTTAGTGATTCTCTTAGTCTTCGGCTCAGTGCTTTTTAAAATTAGAATAAAACATATTAATCTGAATCCCTAGGAATAAGGGACAAGGTGTGGGAAACCCACTTATATAGGGATCTACATATAATTGCATGATCCATAATATAGGTTATTATTAGTGAGGGGCGAATAAATACACCAGGCATGGATTTGCGGTGTATTTTTAATTTACACAATTGGCCACCCGCAAATAAATTCTCGAAACTGTGCCAAAAATCTGCTGTGTCAAAAAAAATTTGGAGTGTCAAAATTGTTGTGCATCAAAATTATTCTGATGCCCATTGACTTTAATGCATTTGGATAAAATAATTGCACATACTGTATAATAATTGACCTCCAACAAGTTCAATGAATTCCGCGAATTTTTCACCATTTCGCAAATTTTTTTCATCAGTTTGTGAATTTTTCAGTGAAGTGAAACAGGAAAGATTCGCCCATCACTAGTTATAATACATTGTATTACTATCAAAGTTAAATGTGGAGACAAAAAAGTCAGTTATTATTTTTTTGGAGTGGAGTATATTAGAATAATAGAAAAGTGGCCATCCTCTTATGCTATGGGGCAAATTTATTTGGGCAGGGGCAGGTTACACTCCACTTCATGTTTCATACATATGTAACCAGTACAGTTCTGTTATCGAGAAAGCTCCGATATAGTCAGTCTTCAATAGACTCCATTTTATCCAAATAATCCAATTTTTTTTCTGTAATAATAAAACAACACCTTGCACTTGATCCAAACTAAGATATAATTCATTCTTATTGGTAGCAAAACCAGCCTATTGGTTTTATTTAATGTTTACATGATTTTCTAGTAGAAGTCAAATATGAAGATTCAAATTATGGAAAGCTCTGATATCTGGAAAACCCCAGATTCCACACATCCTAGATAACATCCAACACAAGTATTACATTTTATATTACAAATTTATTACATTTCTTTATTTGTAACATATAGGGCTTGGGTTTCTCAAAGTGTGAAATTAGAGCTCACCACATAAAAAATCACCTCTCTTTCTTTTGACATACATATATAAATAAATGAATAATACTTATCATTTAATGTAACATAAGATAATAACTATAATGTTATATTTAAAAATCATAAATCAAAAATATTTAAACATTTCAGTTATCAGCAAAGCCTGACCACCTACATAAATTGACACGCAAGTAAGCTCATACACTCAACAACTTGAATGTCCAAATGGTCAGGATGAGGAAAATCCTTATTCATATTCCTTTATAAGTGCATACCGAACTAATGTTTGTTTTGGAAAGAAAAAAAGAATAAGCAAAATGAAGCATCAAGAATATATTGTCCTTATATTACTGCATAATTTTGCAATGATAATTTTAGGGCCTCTGTCTCTCCATGACTTGATTTTCTTTATTTTTATTTACCTCCTTTTAATAATAATAATAATAATAATAATAATAAAACATAATAGGAAGATATATTTCCCTGTGAAGCTACTGGAAAGAAAATGTATATTCCTACAGCTCCTAATGATGGGTAAAGTATATTTTGATTGTACTGTTCAATGTATTTTAGAAGTCTGAACTAAGATGTAATTTAAAGAAATATATAAATATGTACTGCATGCAACTGAGAACAATGGGTAAAGAATGGAAAACATTTGGAAATGGTATAATTGGCAATAATCTAAAATGACTACAATAGAGGCCATTTAGACTTTAGCGAAGTAAGATAATGAGCATAAGTGGGGGGTTTGAACATCATATTAAGTCTAACCTCTTTCTAACTATTATTTACCCAATTATACATACTCTTTCACTGCTGACCTTTATGCTAATACTCACATTGTTATAGGAACAAATGGTAAAAAAAGAATTAACAAAAGAGGAGAAAAATAATAATAAGAACAAAGAAAAGGAATGTGTGTAAAAGATTAGCTTTGGGATACCCAAATGGATAAAGTCAATTCTTTGGCTCTATTCTTCTTATACTCAAAAAAAGCGATGCAAGGCATTAGGAAACTAGAAATGTCTAATGATCTCCATGACAGTCTACATGAACTCTAAGAACCTTAGAAAGAAAGGCATGATGATATCTGCAGATGAGCAAATAACATTGTCATACAAAATGGATCATAGCAACCTCACATGTAAATTGTACAGCAGCATTTGGTATGATTTATGACTCCCTTCCATTTGTGTTTAAAAATAATCAAGATTAAGGGGCAAATTTATTTTTAATTATATATTTATTTATTAAGGTCGAAGTGAAAGTTCGAATTTAAAGAATAAGTAATTTTGGGCTACTTTGACTATCGAATAAGCCAAAATTGGATTGAAATTAAAAAAAACTGACTCTTTGAAAATCAAAGAACTGTCTCTTTAAAAACTTGAACTTCAACTATTCACCACCTTAAACCTGCCGAATTGCTGTTTTAGCCTATCGGGGACATCCTATTCTATTTTAAGATTATTGGTCAGTGCCACTGAGCATATAATTTTATATAATGATATAAGGGCAGATTTACTAAAGGTTAAACACTAGCAAATTTACTAACGGGCGCAGACGACAATTCGCTAGCGACTTTTCCCTCTAACTAGTTTAGTTGCGCGACTCTGCACTCTCTCCAGCTCATTTATATCCTTCTTAAGGACTGGAGTCCAAAACTGCACTGCATAATCCAGATGAGGCCTTACCAGGGACCTATAAAGAGGCATAATTATGTTTTCATCCCTTGAGTTAATACCCTTTTTTATAAGACAGAACTTTATTTGCTTTAGTAGTTACAGAATGACACTGCCCAGAATTAGACAACTTGTTATCTACAAAAAACCCTATATTCTTCTCATTTAAGGAAACTCCCAATACACTGCCATTTAGTGTATAACTTGCATTTATTTTATTTTTTCCAAAGTGCACATCCTTGCCTTTATCAACATTGAACCAGATTTTCCAGTTTGCTGCTTAGATCTCCAACGTAGACAAATAACTCTGCAAAGTGGCAGAATCCTACATGGAACCTATAGTTCTGCACAATTTAGTGTCATCTGCCAAACTAGAAACAGTACTGTCAATGCCCACCTTCTGGTCATTAATAAAAAAGTTGAAAAGCAATTGACCTAGTACAGAGCCCTGTGGTACTTCCCTAACAACACTGGTCCAATTTGAAAATGTTCCATTTACCACCACTTTTTGTAGTCTATCCAGGTACAAATACTATCTTCCAGGCTACGCACAAATGAACTAGGGATGCACCGAATCCAGGATTCGGTTCGGGATTCGGTCAGGATTCGGCCTTTATCAGTAGGATTCGGATTCGGCCGAATCCTTCTGCCTGGCCGAACCGAATCCGAATCCTAATTTGCATATGCAAATTAGGGCCAGGGAGCTAAATCACGTGACTTTTTGGAACAAAACAAGGAAGTAAAAAATGTTTTCCCCTTCCCACCCATAATTTGCATATGCAAATTAGGGTTCGGATTCGGTTCGGTATTCGGCCAAATCTTTCGGGAAGGATTCGGGGGTTCGGCCGAATTCAAAATAGTGGATTCGGTGCATCTCTAAAATGAACGCTACCACATCTTCACTATGAAATGATCACACTGAAGAAGTATCACTAGCGAAAATTGTAGAATATATAAAAATATTAGTATATGTTTATATGTCTGCATGTTATATTGATTGGCCAAATGTATAATAACAACTCCAATATAAAATGAAAAATATGAATTTATTATTTAATTTTTTTAAATCATTTAAGTTGCTCCAGGGGTTAGAGATTGTTAGGGCTAGGCAGCCATGCAGTTGAAGCTCCACAAAGGATCAATTTGGGATTGCTACCTTTGTAACAGTCTACAATGACACAGTGACAGGAATAGGGGTAAACCCTAAGATGTTCTAGAAGTACCACTGAGAGTTAATGTAGTCACAGAACCAATATTGGGAATCTGGAGCAACTAAACGAGATGGGCCCATTTGGGCATTTGAACAAGTTTCAGAGTGGAAAAACCTGAAGCAAACTGTCATTTTTTTTTGCCTACAATGCTTATTGCCTTGCTTTGTGCCCCTTCAAACTTAGTTATCTGGGCTCTCTGTCTAATAGAAGCTGTATTCTGCATTATATTAATGTTTGCCCCTATGTTAAAACATTTTAACGACTATTGTTAACGACTACTGTGTCCCAAAGAAGCTGTGGTATAGAGGTTAATTGTGCACCACATATCTTAAAATACCATCCTGTGTGTAACTGTAAATGCCTCCTCTAAGTATAGATTTAACAAATGCTATTCTGATAGCAAGTCTAAAGCAATTGTGTTAAACCAGTAGTTTTATGAAGCATTTATATAAAAATTGAAGTGGATGCAAACACTACTTATAAAGTACATTTCCATGTAAGTAATTATAGAAGAGCTGGAAATATTTTTTCCTTGAGCAAATCAGGGTTTTCAAATAGAAATTTTGTTGGCACACTCTCAATATTATGATTAAGCACATGACACCTACTGAACCTGATACATAACTACCAGCGAGTAAATTAAAACAGAGCATTTTAGCAAACTCTCGAGTGTTCATCAGAATAATAGTCTTCGTAATAGTCTACTATGTAATATAGGTTGAAGCAGAAGTGTTAAACATGCCCCTCCAGTTGTTATAAATTATACATTCCAGCATTCCTCAAAGGCTAAAAGCTATTATGGAATGTTGGGCTCCAACGGACTACACATTTAAAACTGTTGAACCTGAAAACACCTATGTAAGTCATGGATGATTGTCTTCTGTCTGTCTTAATCAGTTCAAATATTAATAAGAATACTTATATAAAGGAAATATTACATAGTTTAAATCTTTTTCCTAATACCTTAATTAGGCATGTCATCCCTCCATTTCTGTAAAATTGCATCCTCTCAGCTGGGAAGCAGGCCCGCCATCAGGGGGGGACAGGGGGGACAAGTGTCCTGGGCCCGGGGCTGAAGGGGGGCCTGGCATGCGCTCTATGCTTAGTCCTGAGAAGAATGCGGAAGTGCAGAACAATTACGAAGTCCTGAAGCGGCGAAAATACCCGAAGTCACGAAAAGAGCTGACACTGAAGTCCTGAAGCGGCGAAAAGAACCGAAGTCAAAAAAGCCACAAGTTCAATTCTACCAATGTGTTTTTTTTTTTTTTTAATCCTCTGGCCACCAATTTTTTATTTTAATACTCTATAGGCCCCTGAACCAATTTCTTTTAAAAAAATATTTTTTTGGGGCCCCAATTTTTTTTTACTTGTCTGGGGGGCCTGACCACCAATTTTTTTTAAAAAATATTTTTTGGGACCCCAATTTTTTTTTAACTTGTATGAGGGGCCCTGGCACCAATGCTTTTTAATGGGGAGGCCTGGCGGCAAATTTTTTTTTAACTTATAAGGGAGCCTTAAGGGGGTTACGTTTCTAGCGCTGATGTCTGTGTGGTCTTTTAACTTTGATGTGGAGTGGACGGGGATTAGGGGCGGGGCTTGGGTGCTAGGGCCCGTGATTTCTAATGGCGGCCCTGCTGGGAAGCAACAGTTTTGGATCCTGAAACTGTTTTACTGTAATACTGGAATTTTATTTTGCTCCTCTCCATTTTCACATGCATTAAAGGAAAACTAAATCTATGGTAGAAATATTTTACATAATGTTTGGGCTTCTGTACCAGCCCAAGGTAACCTCAGCCTTTTAGCAGTAAAGTAATGCTGAATGGGCAGAAGAAGGGCATGACTGGAAGGCTAAGGGGGAAGTTAACTGGTCACAGTAAGGTGAGTAAGGGATGTGAAGTCACTACTGGGGTCTGAATTATTAAAAGGAGAAGAGGAAAAGGGATAATTTATTTTCCTATCTGCAACAACATGCAGTCCAGAGCAGAAGGAGGTCCTCCCTCCCTCCTTGGTTTTGGATTGCTAAGGGTATTGAGTGGTATGATAGTAGAAACAGGATACTTGGGTGGCATGGGGCAGGGGGGCGTAATCTTATTTGAGGTAGTCATCTCAGCAATTGGCAGTGGTCCTGTGAAATCAGACAGTGAAGATTGAAACTATGATGGGTTCATGAGAAGATTGATGGAAAGTGTGTAATGGGCCAAAAATTTATGGAAAGTGTGTAATGGGCCAACCCGGGCATGGGGTCCCCAGGTGGTAGAACAGTATATACTGTACCATTGAATCAATGTACTGTGGCTGATGGGTAAACAAAACTCATATGACTTGCATCGTTATTGAAGGAAGGTATAGCACACAGGATTATAATACCAGGACCATTTGCCCAAAGAAATCAGGATAGGCATGTTATGAATATTAAAATTTTATCTTGTGTAAAAAGCTTGATGCTTTTATTAATTATGCATAAAGTCAAAAATGTGTGAGCATACAATGATTCATGAAGATACTGCAGCCAATATTATTATTATTAAATTGTTGTCTGTTTTTATTGGTTGTAGAAATTGTCCCACCAGTCCATGGCTGGTGAAAAAATTCACTCATCACTAATACCCACATCTCTAGATATTGTACAATGTTTCCAAAAACACGTATAAAAATATACACACAGTTTTACATATAAAGAGAAGGAACTGGAATGTTGACACACAGTAAAGCAATGCAAGAAGTGATCTACACAGTCTTCTTCCAAATGTATTCCCTGCATTCAAATGCCATTAATGGAGCACATGCAGGCCCGGACTTGTGGCAAGGCCACAAAAGCTCAGGCCTAGGGCACCCAGCCGCAACTAAGTAAGTTGCGCATATTCAAAATGTGCGCATTTACCTGCAGATGGGGAGGACGACGCAGATGGGACAGGATGGGACTGGATGGGACTGGATGGGACTGGAAGGGTGACACGGAAGGGCAGGGTGAAGCAAGGGAAGAGAGATAGTGATGGAGAAGGGGAGGGGGAGGAGGAAGAGGGATGCAGAAAGGGAGGGAAAAGCAAGGGAAGAAAGACGCTGATGGAGAAGAGGAGGGGGACAAGGAAAGTAAGGGGGACAAGGACAAAGGTCTAGGCATATGTAAAGAAATCCACACACAAAACATACAAGAAATCCAATAGCAACACTAACTACATACTGTGCGTGTATATAATTACTGTAAATATGTATATGGAGATATTTTTAAATCATTTGCAACATGTTAGGGATCATTGAAAAACACAGGAGCGGTGTTCATAGAGCAATAAAAACACAAGAGCAGTGTTCATAGAGCATCAAAATGCAAATTGTCATGATTTTTATCCATAATTCCACATTTTCACTATTGTTCCCCAAACCGACACGCTTTTTCAAGGTTTTTATGTATATCGGGTGCAGGTTGCTTCTAGAATTTTTTAGTGGGGTTGCACAATTTTTGAAGTGAGTTCACAATGGTTTGTACATTTAATTCAAGTCTAGTGTGCAAGTCACTGTAGGAAGTGCAAGGGCATGCAGGGATGCAAATAACTGTGCAAATATGTGATCTCTATTTTATCCATTTTTGAGCACCTGCCCTTGTTTAGAGTGCAGAGGACCTTTTGTCTGTTTTGTATTTTTAACAAAGCAAACAACCTAGCCTGATTAGAGTGAGATGAGCTAAAAGGAGCCAAAAAGTCATTCACATGCAAAACATACAGCATAAGGCCTTCTGAAAATAGAAGGTATTTACTTGCCTACTGCCATATACACAGCACTGCCTTAATACCAAAAATGACTCTTACATAAGACATTGGAGACATGCAACACAGACATACAGTATCTGATTCCACAGATTGAAAGGAATACCAATAGAAGCCTATGGGAATCCCCCCATAGGCTTCTTTTACAAACACCTGCTCGAATACCCTTCATACGATCAAACGCCTCGATCGTTCGAATCGTACAAATTTTTTGAGCGCTTGAAGGAATAAGTACGATTTTTTTGTGAAATCAAACGATCGGTATTCGATTGTACAATTTCATCAAGAAATCGAGGAAAAAATTGCCTAAAGCTATTCGATAAGCATTCGATAATGCATTCGATAATTGAATGCTTATCGAATTTCGAGGGGATTCGAGAGATTTTTGGGTGAATATTAGTAAATTTTCCCCTAAATCTCTCTGCTTTCCACAGTGGTAGTGCACACATTGTCTAAATATTTAGAGACTTCAAGTGCGAGAATCTATCACTTATAGGGGTGGGGAAATGTTTTTTTACAAGTAACAAGGCTTGCTTAAAATTTGTGGAACTATGTATGCCTGCATAGAAAAAACAACATGGTTATATTGATTTTTGGAAGCATTTTCACCTTTTCTACACAAGTTCAACAAAATTTTGTGTCAAACATGGGATATATCTTTCCTTTGAATGAAAAGGAAAGCGAAATTTAGTGTGGAGAGAGCAAATATGTTACGATCAAGAACCTGAACCACCGGACAGATATAAATTGGTAATATAAATTTCCACTTCCACAGATCTAACTGGTGTATCCAATTCCTTGGTTTCATTAAGTATTAAGAGCAGACATTGCATTATTGATGCCTGTAATATCTTTATACTTACTTCCATTAATATATTTCTGGAGCAATAATTTATTGCAAAAGAGAAACTTATCCCTGTAAAATTTTGAAATTATGTAACTGGGGGAGAGAAATAGTGCTTTTATCAGAACACTTTTGTGTTAAAGTCTATGATTGTTAAAGTTGAAGTTAATTCTCAAGGGGACTAGAGCAGTGATCCCCAACCAGTAGCTCATGAGCCACATGTTGCTCTCCAACCCCTTGGATGTTGCTCCCAGTGGCCTCAAAGCAGGTGCTTATTTTTTAATTAATGGCTTAGAGGCAGGTTTTGGTTGCATAAAAAACAGATGTCTTGCCAAACAATCTCTCCTGTAGGCTGCCAGTCCATATAGGGGTTACCAAAAAGCCAATCAGAGCTCTTATTTGACATCCACATGGACTTTTTCATGTTTGTGTTTGTAACAGTTCGCACCTTACCGGTGCGGCAGGGACACCCACCGCGCCATCCTCCCCTTGTTGCCTCTGCTTCCTAGTGCGCGCCGCGAGCGCACTTCTGATTCTTATAGGCGCATGCACGCTGGTGTGATTACGTCAGCGCGCAATGGTGCAAAATTTAAATGGTATTTAAAGGGATATTTTTACTTTTTCATTGCCCGTGATAGGATTTGATTCCTGGTGCTTTCCTGAGCCTTTGAGCATTTGTTCCTTGTATCCTGCTAGTATTATTCCTGTGTTTGACCCGGCCTGTTCCTGACTATTCTGATATCCGTAACCTGACCCCAGCTTGTACTTCGACTCCGATTCTGTCTCATGCTTCTGATTGATTACCCGGTTTGACACTTGCCTGTCTGACGATCCTTGTTATCTGCCTGCCTCGACCCAGCTTGCTTGATTACGAACTTGCCTAATCCTATTGTACCGTGACCTTCAGCCTAACTGACTTTAACAACAGTCGTGCCCCTTTGCTTACCAGAACTCCTCGCCTTGTTCCTCTCGTTAAGTCCAGATGGCATCTGAGTAGCTGAGTGTTGCTCTCTAACTGTTTTTTAAATTTAAATGTGGCTCACGAGCAAAAAAGGTTGGGGAGCCCTGGATTAGAGTATCTGCTTCCCCTGTCCTCCTCTCCCAAATGTTTTGCAAAGGGTAGTTCTGCTTTTAGCGGTTCCTTGGATTTATGTTTCCCCTTCTGGTTCTTTTTGACTGATATTAAAAAAGTACTGCTGAGCACACACCCAGGTGTCTGGCACAATTAGAAACATTGTGCAGTGTAGATTAGTGATGGGCGAAACGGCCGCGTTTCGCTTCGCCGAAAAATTCGCGAATTTCCAGAGAAATTCGCAAATTTTTCGCCGCTTCGCGAAACGAGTCGCGAAACGAGTCGCGCGTCGGTTTCGACGCTAAAAGCAGAAGTGACGCGGCGTTTTTGACGCGCCTCACGGCATTTTTGACGCGCGTCGCGTCATTTTCGACGCGTCGCGTCATTTTCGGCGCGTCGTGTCAAAAATGACGCGCGACTTGTTTTTGCGCGGCAAATTTTTTTTGGCGAATTTGTTTGGCAGTTTCGCGAATTTATTCGCCAGTGGCGAATCGCGGGAATTCGCCGCGAATTCGCCCCTGGCGAATAAATTCGCCCATCACTAGTGTAGATGCATTGTTAAAGGGGTATAGAATAGATTTTGAACATAATAACATAATATAACATAATAAGTGTTACCATTCCTTTAAGTAGAGAGCTATACAAATCATGCATTATTCCTGCTATTGATTCAAGTATTAAAAACAATGCATTGTCATCTTTAAATTTGGTCAGTTGGTGCTACATCTCGGAGAGATACTGAAATTGCCTTTTTTTGTCCCTTGCAATTCTGAGGATGGTACCTTTAACTTTCAGTGTCTTTCAATAAACTCTTCCATGGAATCTCTTTGAGATCTTTCAGAAAACACTATCAAGCATATGATATCATGCTCAAATCTGTTCAGATAAATGTTTTTAAAGTTTTACATTGTTTGTTTTAATGAGACACAGGTTACTTATTGTCACGAACGCCGCCCTGAGCCGTGTCAGGATCTCCGGGTGGCACGTATTACCTGTCCAACGTCGCTCCCAATATGGCGACGTCATTGAATATTTAAAGGCATCCTGGACGCCAGTGTGGCGCCCAAGTATAGGTCTTCCTCCTGGAGTTCCTGGGTGCACTTTATCCTGTTTCTGATTCCTGTTATTGATTTCTGCCTGACCTTGATCCTGATCCTGTGCTGCCTGCCTGATTATTGCCTGGACTTTGACCACTCTCTTGAATTCTTCCTGAACTGTGCTCTGCCTTGGACTCTCTGGAAGGCTTCCTCCTTAAGATCCTGACTACCTCCCTGTGGGAGCTGAAGGCCCCCTGACACTTAACAGGTATGGTGTCAGGCTGTTTGCAGATGTATATGAAGTGGATTTCAGTGAAAAAACATAATAGTCAGTTTTAGTATTGATCAAATCTACACATACCTACTTGGTTGACATAATCCTTGCAGATATCTCTTGTAGGGTAGGCACCTCTTCTTCGTGGGGGGTGATTCTGCAGCAGAGTTGTCAGGATGCAGTGAACAGCCCCCATTCTGGTATGCCTGGCCTTTACAGTCACCGGTACTGCTTCTCCAATCATGACAAATCATTACTGTTACTAAACAGACCAAGGATTCCCAGACCAATGGACCTGCCTGTTGCCCATAATCCTGTCTTTTCTTTTCAGGCCAGGGCCTGCTACTAGGGCCTTTCTAATTCTAGGTCTCTAGTTTGATACTCATCATTTACAATTGTACAATGTTAGCATTTACGTAGATATCCAGTATTTGCATTGTAAATCTTGATCAGAGTTGATATTCAATACTATTATATAAAATATACAGTTACATTCCAGCCCACTGTGCCACCCTGTGGTGACCAAAGCAGTGCTGCCCTCCTTCACCCCAAAATTAAACTGTGTTTTGTTGCCCCTGAAAAACTGCAGGGAATTACCACCTGTGGCAATGTTTTTAACAAAAAAAGGTCTATGGACAGTAACCCATGGCAAGCAATCCAATTGTTGCATTAATTGTTCTACCTGCAGCTGCCTGAAAAATCCAGGCACTGATTAAGCAAATATGCCCAGTGTTTATGAATGAGCCCCACTACTGTAACTATGGCCTCACAGATACAGATACAAAATCTTCACCAAAGTCCCCTTGTATTTTCCTTACTGGCTTAAAGTAGAGGGTCAGATGAATTCAACCTGATATCAACAAATTCTTCACGATAATGTTCAAGCATCAGTCACGAAGTTACACAGAGGTTGGATATTCCAACAATACAATGGCCCTAAACACACTTCAGATTCTACAAAGACATTTCTGCACATGAAGAATTATAATACTCATAGCAATAGCAGTCACAGTCCCCAACTTTAATATCATGGAAAATCTATGGGATAATTTGAAGCAGGCTGTCCATGCTCAGCAGCCATCAAATTGAACTGAACTGGAGAGATTTTGCATGGACAAATGGTCCAAAATACCGCCATCCAGAATCCAGACACTCATGAAAGGCTATAGGAGGTGTCTAGAGGCTGTTACATTTGCAAAAGGAGGTTCAACTAAGCATTGATGTAATATCTCTGTTGGGGTGCCAAAATATTTTACACCTGTCTAATTTTGTTATTTCATATTTTCTGTTAATCCAATGCCACTACTGAAATACTGTTTCCATAAGGCATGTTATATATTAAAAAGAAGTTGCTACTTTGAAAGCACAGCCAATGATAAACAAAGCTCCAAAGAATTAAGAGGGGATCCCAAACTTTTTTCTTATGACTCCATAGCTGTGTTTGCATTTTTCCTTCTTCCATTTGGTAAAGAGTGCCAAATGAATGCAAAATTCTTGAACCTGCACTTGAAGAGGCTCTGGATTTTCCTGCAGAAGATGTTTCCAACTACTTGTAGTCATAACACATACTAAGTTAACATATTACAATATTAACATTATATAATATATGTATACATTATATATGTATAATTAACATTATGGAGTTTGACTATGAAAATTGTTTCTACTGATACAGAATCTGTTATCCAAACATTTTGGATTTAAAAAAAAAAAATGTACTCGTTTACTCAATTCTGTAGTGCAATGACCTGCGTCCATGCCAGCAGGTACTAATTGTTTTTCACCCCGTACTTTGTAAATTACTGCACCAGACTTTAAAAAAAATCAGCATACTGTCATAAATAAAAAATAAAAAAATAAAAAAACAGGTAAATAGATAGTATGTACAAAATAAATATTTACAAACATTTTGTACCCTTTGATAAATATACAACTGATGAGTTGTAGTAGCAATAAATATACCAATAAAGGAACTCAAGGGTCCAGTGGACATTTTTATGCTTGGCTATCAATGTCTGAGCATTAGATGTGACATGGCCAGACAGGGTGACTGCCAACCCTGCTGTGCTGCTCAAAATAACTCAAAAACCACAAATAATAAAACATGAAAATCAATTGCAAATTTCTTCAGAATATCAGTCTACATCATACTAAAAGATGATGAGGGGTCATCCCTTGGGACCTATGATTCACAATGCACACAAACAAACCAAGGGCAAATATATACTGTACATGATAGGTCACATGAGCCAATTAACAGACAATTTCTGACTTTTGCTTTCACACTTCGTCCACACTTAGGGACAGATTTATTACAGTTGTTTTTTTCCACGAACATTCGAATATTCAAGGGATCAAGGGTGTTTGGGCTCAAAACTCACATTTTCAGATAAAAAAAAACTTGAATATTTATCATACCCTGGCCCTAGAAATAGCCTGAACCTGAAAATACACCACCTAAAACCTGTATTGTAGAAGTCAATAGCAGAGGTCCATTGAACCATTTGAAAAGGTTAACAGCCATCTTGATGTTCAAGTTTTTTTTGGATAGTTTTAGCCAAAAAATCTATGGATTTGAGTTTTCGGATTGCAGAACTAGAACTTGCAGAATCCTGTTTTTGTCATTCGAGTTTTTTCTTAAAGGAACAGTAGCACCAAAAAAAGAAAGTGTGTTATGTAATGAAAATGTAAAGTACTGATTACTGGTAAAACAGGTGTATTTTCTTCAAAAACTGTACAATAGTTTAAATGAACAAGTTTCTGTGTAGCCATGGGGGCAGCCATTCAAAGATGGAAAAGGAGAAAAGCCACAGGATACACAGCAATTAACAGTTAAGCTCTTTTGTATACAATATGATTCTTCAGAACGTATCTGTTATCTACTGTGTATCCTGTACTTGAATGGCTGCCCCCAGGACTACACAGCAGCTTGTTTATATAAGCTAAAGTTGTGTTTCTTAAGCAAACACACCAGTTTGACCAGTGGATGGCAACAGTACATTATATTTTCATTACTTTAAAACATTTTTTGATGTTACTGTTCTTATAGGTAAGATACCATTTGAGTTTTGAGGTCATTTGAGTTCATTTGAGGTAAAAAAAAAAAACACTTGAACCCATTATAGTAAGATTTGCAGTATTTCTGGTGAAGCAGCACAAGGACCTTCACAAAATGTTGGCTCAAGGTAAGAGATGTAAAAGGGCAATAATTACTTAAATACATATTCCAGTTTGGTAAGAATCGTTAATATGCCACATTAATATGATGTTATATCTCTCTTCTCAATCCATTTACGTTTATGTGGCTGAAAAACAAATCTGCATTGTTTGTGAAATATTGGGCCAGTTCAATTAAGGTATTATCTCATCAAAAAACATGAATCATTTAGAGGGGGAATATGGAACAGAATTACCAGCTAAGTTATTGATAAAATGAAACCTAGTCATTATGTGAAATAACTCAGAAAATACCAAAATTAAAAAAAGATGGGTTCAGAATGATTGCATGGTTGCAGGTTTTCAGCCCTATTACACACACCTTGCTCCTTGTCTAACTCCAAACCTGTGCATCCAGGAATGCACTACAGAGTGGGCAGATGAGGAAGGTGGCAAGCACAGAGCAGTGAATGTGGATAGTGTGTGGAGGGCAATGGTGCTGGACTGAAGCTTGCTTTGGGTGCCAGAAGGTTTTTGGCCCAGCTCTAGCATACTGCAAAAGAAACTGAAAACACTGAATAATTAAATAAAATGGGCTTCTATGATAATGAAATCCTGAGTGAGCATCATCCCACTCGTGTATTACACTGATTCAACGCTAAACCAATGTTTTCCATTTTGTTTTTTGTTCCTGTACAAAAAAAAAATATCTTCATGATGAAAATATTATTCAATGCTGTAACATTACCAGTCTAGCACAATACTAAGAGTTCACAAAATTCAACATGTTCCGCTTGCAACAACATGGTCAATAGTTAAGGCAAAGGGCAAAGTGTTCACATTATAAATTGCAGTATAAAATGAAATGTCTCTGAAAGCAGCCTTGCCTCCATTATTAAATTGCTTTTTATATCTTTCTTACACTTGCTTTATGCTAGAAAACCAGTTCCCTTAAGGACAGAATATGGCAAGGACTGAAACAAGTGGGTTCCACAAGCTGCTCTAACCAGTTAGGGTGCTGCACATGTAAACTGTTCAGTAAGGTATTAAAAAATACTTTAAACATTTAAATAATTTTCCGCTATATAATTTAAATGTTGCCTCAACAATATGTGACTAGCTGACTAGCAACATCATACAGAAGTTATGTTTGTTTTTTATTTATAGAAAAATTCAAACTCTTTTTCTATAAACAGTTATATATGTTAAAGTTGTGCCTTGGAAGGATCTCCTTTCTTGATTGTCACATTTAAAATACTTGCAAAACAATGTCTGTTTTCCCAAATGGTTAATTACTTAAAGGGGTAGTTTACCTTTAAATTAACTTTTAGTATGTTAGAATGGCCAGTTCAGAGCAACTTTTCAATTGATCTTCCTTAACTATTTTTATCATTTTTAAATTATGTGACTTCTTCTTCTGACTCTTTCCAGCTTTCAAACTGGGATCACTGACCTCATCTTAAAATGCTACTTTTTTATTACTCATCTTTCTATTCAGGTCATTTCCAATTCATAATTCAGTCTCTTATTGAAATCAATGCATGATTGCTAGGGTAATTACTGAAACTGCAAACTGTAGAGCTGCTGAATAAAAAGCCAAATAACGAAAAAAAAAAACACGTATAATAAAAAAAAGAATACTAATTGCAAATTGTCTCAGAATATCAATCTCTACAGCATAATAAACTTTACCTCAAAGGTGAACTACCCCTTTAATAACTAATGGATTCCCCATTGCACAAAAAATATATAAGAAGCTAAGTGCTAAACCTTATTATTTAGCAGGTCTGTATTAGTCAGAATCCATGCTCCACCTCTGCTAAATGGGCAGGAGCTACAGTAGAATGAAGTGCTTCCACCAGGACTGGTACACAACTCACCAGAGTAACAGGATTTTTAGGGACATGGAAGTTTCAGTTGGAAGTAAACAAGGTCTATTTTACACAAGTAAAACAATTACAGTACTTAACATGTAGCCTGCTGGATATACATTCAACAAACTGTCTAACTAAAGTTTTTTTTTTTAATGAACTCCTTTGTTTTTCCATGACTTCAATTAAAAGGCAACTTTTATTCATCTTTCTTCCTCAGCATAAAAAAGTAGCTTTTTCCTGCCAGAGAAATGACCTGAAACATGCGATTTTATTTGAAGGCCTGCTTGTATAACCATATACAGATGCAGTCACTTTGGATTGTGAGTTAAATGCGTCGTGACTTAACTCATCTATCTCATTTATCCCATTTAGCACAGAATATTGTGTCACAGCATCCCATCCAATTAAAGAGTTCACCATTGAAAACAATGGAGCTTTGGTATGCTAATGAAAAGGTTAAATGCATTAAATGAGTTAAGATAATTTTAGATAACACAGTTTCTTCAATTTGCCCTGAGTCACGATGCATTTAACTTACAAATCCAAGTGACTACATCTGTACATACAGTAACTGTTTTATCAGGTCTCACTAACGTTGCCTATTCCTGAAGGTTCGCCCTCACCCTGCACAGAAAGTCCCAGCAACTAAATGAGCATTTGAAGCCAAATAGAGCATTCACAGAGTAGCACAGACCTTGTAGAATGCACAGCCTTATCTAATGTTGCCTGGTATTTCAATGGCCTAGCCAGCAAAACACCAGCCAGGGTCAGAGACAGAATTACAAATTTACTGGCAATGTACATGTTGGTAAATTTGTAATCACTTGTTTTTCCACCCCCAGTCCACATTCAATCTGTTCTTATGCCTTCTATCATCTTACCATTAATCCCCTACACCTCTGTAACCCATCCCAGCCCAAGTTACCACCTCTACATGATTTTTCCACCCACTTTATTAGGGATGGCGCGAACTGTTCACCGGCGAACTTGTTCGCGCGAACATCCACTGTTCGCGCTCGCCGGAAGTTCGCGAACGTCGCGCGACGTTCGCATTTTGGGTTTGCGTCAATTTAGCGCATTTTTTTTGCCGCATTTTTTTGCCCTCTCACCCCAGACCAGCAGATACATGGCAGCCAATCAGGAAGATCTCCCTGGACCACCCCCACACACCCCCTGGACTAAAAAAAAAAATGTGCATACCTCCCAACTGTCCCTTTTTTGGATGGACAGTCCCTCTTTTGCGAGCTCAACCCTCTGTCCCTCATTTGTACTGGAAAGACCCTCTTTTTGGAGGACCCTCTTTCACTGGAAAGACCCTCACTGAACAGCCAGAAAAAGAAGCAAAGATTTGAACTTGGCTTTTGGCAGAGAGTCCAGAACAGCTAACAGGTGCAGGTAAGATACTTTGTAACACTTTTGACATAAGAAAATAATGGATTTTTCTTTTCCCTTGATCCCCCTCTGGCATGCCACTGTCCAGGTCGTTGCACCCTTTAAACAACTTTAAAATCATTTTTCTGGCCAGAAATGTCTTTTTTAGCTTTTAAAGTTTGCCTTCCCATTGAAGTCTATGGGGTTCGCGACGTTCGCGAACCGTTCGCGCGTTTGTCGCAAGTTCGCGAACGCGTCCACGAACTTTTTTGCGGCGGTTCGCGCCATCACAAGTGACTTTATATCATGACCCTGGCTTGTACGCCCATGCCCCATAAGCTCCTATTACTGACATCATCACCAAGCCATTTTCCCCTGCAGGCCAATACTGTCCCTGACAAAAGGTGGCAACCTTAGCCTTATCAAACACTTTACTCACAAGGTGGCCATACACGGGCAGATAAAGCTGCCGATATAAGTCCTTTAGACAAATTTGGCAGCTTTTCTGCCCATGTATCAGGGCTTACGACGGGTCTTTCCAGTCGATATCTGGCCACGATATCGAACTGGAAGGTTTTATTTTTCCGAAGACCGACCCAGTGGAGACCATTGTTCCTGGTTGTAAATCCAATTGTTTGGCCATAAGGCTGAATGTTCTGATTATCCCGATATAGCCCTGCCGTTAGTGGGCATATGAGGGAAAGATCCGATGGTTTGGTGATGTCGCCAAATGAGTGATCTTATAGTGTATGTTTGGCCAGCTTTAGGCACACTCAGAATCTCACAGTAGTTGCACTGTTATTGTCCCACATTTATAATTAAAAATTAAATAAGCTTTAGACTAGCTAAACACACCCATCATGTTTAACCTTTACACATCTGAAATAGCAGAGGTTTCCTTTTCAGATGCCTGTCTCATTCTGACAAAAGATATCAGTTTCCCATGTATACACTAGAATGCAATGTGCAGGTAGCTATGGGTATATTTTACTGCAAGGTACACAAATGTGATATTCTAAACCATTGATAAGAATGTTTATTGTTGGAATAACCATTAACCAGTTAAATGCTAGACTGCTTTACCAAGAGACTACCCGTGAATTCAGCAGGTTTTAGTATTGTAGCCTTTCTACTTCCCTCATTAAGCTTTAACTTCTTTATATCATTTACAAAATGAGGATCTAGCAGTCAAAAGCTGCACCCTCCAAATTAAGTTCTGACAGCAAAGTTTTGGTGTTTTATTTTATATTGTACATAGAAGAAAACATTTGATGATCTGTGTGATTGAGACCCATATCAAGTAAACAGCATGGATACCAGATGGGATGTATAATTAGCTCTGTAGGTGTTATGATTATGTAACATTGTCAATTTTCAATACTTAAGCATTAAGCTTATTAAATCCTTTCAAATACATATAGCTTAAACTATAAGAAGAAGATGAAGAATCTTCCTCATTAACACATGTTAAAGCATGTCTTATGTTAGCATGTCCTAAAAATCTAACAAATCAACACATTTAACTACACACTTCTTTCCTTAAAGGGACTAATAATACAGATAACATAAATAGTTATGGTGATGGTGATGAACAATTAAATATAAATTGATAAATGGTACATTGTATCTTTTGTGGAAGCTGGAATCTGAAAAAATGAAAAGCCAATTCACGGGTAGTGGCAATATTCTAGGCACCCCTCCCCAGTTGCTATTAACCTTGGACTAGCACAGGGTTCCCAGGTATGGGATGTGTTATCTGGAACAACTGGAACAATAGTATGGCTAATTATGAAGTGTAAGGCAGTGTGTAAAAGAAAACATCCCCTATTTTTTAATTTCAAAGCCTGCCTTCCACTGCATTTGAATTGCCACAGGACAATGCTCTCCATTTCAGAGAGGCCTGTAGCCATTCCCATAAGTGCAACGTTGCCTACATTTGGCAGTGCGTATTTGTAAGGGGCTTGGGGAGGCACTCTCTTAAGCCCCTTAGTGCATAAGCCCCTTAGTGCAAAAGCCCCAATGCCATGCCTCTTTTCCTGCTCTACACTTAGGGGTCGATTTACTAAATTCACATGTATTCATGTGAATAAAATCGAATTCGATCGAATCCAATGGAATATTTTATCGTAGGATCTTTTCGATTGGTCGGATATGCAAATTAGGCATATTCGATCATCGAATAGTGAATGATCGAATAGATTCGAATGATCGAATATTCGATCATTCGATCAGCGAATAAAAAAAAATGTTAAAATATTCGACTGGCTACTTCACCAGATTGGACCCACCGAATTGCAATAGAAGCATATGGGAACCCTCCCATAGACTTCTGAGTCTAAGTCCTGATAGAATAGGATTCGAATCGTACGAATTATTTGAAAGATCGAATAAATTTTAATTAAATCGTTGAATGATCGAATATCGAATAAAAAGTAGCCTAAAACTATTCGATTAGCATTCGACGATTGAATGCTAATCGAATATCGAATTTGGTCAAGCTAATTATGGGGAATAATTACAAAATTCACCTTAAATTCACATGAAGAATCGAAGTTCGATCGAATTTCTATAAAATTTTAATTCAAATATGCAAATTAGGCAATTTCGACCATCGAATATTCGAATTCGAATTATTCAAATATTCGAATAAATTTTTATTACAATATTCGAAAATTCAATGGTCCAATACTTCACCTTTAAATTTTAATTCGACGACCTACTTCGCCAGATTAAAGCTACCGAAATGGGGATCCTTCCCTAAGATCGAAGATAAAAAATTCGATCGTTCGCTTAAAATCGTTCAAATATTCGATTCGAATTCAGTTCGAATATTCGAACGATTGATTGAATTTTCTATATTCTATCATTCGTTCAATCGGCCGAATTGTGGTTTTACCTCCTCACTATTCCCTTCATCGAATTTCAATTTTTTTTATATTCGAAATTCGACCAATAGTAAGTGTAAAGTTGAATGTTGGTGTCTGTGGTGTTTGAGTCTGGCAGCTCTGTAATTCAGGTGCAGACTCTAAACTGATACAATTTTGCAACATTTAATTGATACATTTCACAGCAACATCTCTGGAGTATAAGCAACTATTGTATCAATTCTAACAGCTGCCTGTAATGAAACCCAGAGATTCTGCTCAGCAGGGACAAAGATAAGAAATGTATCCATTAGATGTATCAGTTCAGAACAGTTGGGGGGGTCGGCGACCCTCCCTCCCAGAGCTGCTTTAGAAAGTGAAAAATGACACTTTACACTTCAATATAAGAAAAACGGTTAAAAATAGAAAATAGACAGTATTTGGAAAAAAGTCGTTATTTCTGGTGATCTATCTGAAAACAACTAGTTGTTTGAAGGTGAACAAACCCCTTTAATGTATCCTATCGGAATACAGAAGTCTATTAAAAATTACCATCATTTTTATATTGTAATATATTTGTTTATTTATATAGCAGAATTCATAACAAATAAATATATAGGGGAATGTAATATACATCGGTAACACAAAAACTATTCGCAATGCGAAACGTTAAGCCTTTGCGCAAACAAATTTTGCTTTGCGCAATGCAATATACCTTTTGCAAACCCGGAAACTGTTTAGCGACCACTTCCACCAGCGGAAGGCCGTTTGCGAATTTTATACTTTCTGCAAATGCACTGTCAATGTAATAAAACTTCTTACTGAAAAAGTAATGTTTGCTCCAAAATATTACGACACTTTCAAGCACTTCTTAAGAGTGCGCAATTATAATCCGCAATGCGCAATAACGATTTGAAATGCAATAACAATATTACATTGCGAGATGTGGATTTTAACTCTTATTGGTGCGCAATGTTTTTCTCTTTGCGACTTTAATTACATTCCCCCCCCCCCCCATAATATACAGTAGGAATGAGACCCCTGCCAAAAAAAAAAGAAAATGGGTCTGGGAGCAAGTACATATTTCATGGATGCATTGCTGCAGAAGCAGACTGTCAGGGAGGTTTAATGTAGACTGGAGCTTGTCTGGTGCAAGATTGTAGACCATTCCAGAATTTCACACATTTATAGTTTACGTAGCAATCTTTTTTTCACACGCAGTGCGCATTCATTAAACGTCATATAATTTATGATATATATAAGGAGTTATATATGACAGTTGTTCTCCTGTACTTTTCCCAGCAGTGAGTTGTGTGTTAAACCCAATTCATTAAAAGCACTTCACTCTTTCCACTTACGTAAAGTTGTGCTCAGCACCGTTACTGCCTTCCATTCTGAATTGAGTGCTGCTATACCCATTCCCACTGGGAAACCCATGTACCGCCTGATAAGGAGGTTGTGGTAGCTCCAGGATTCTTGTCACTCCCAGTAGCCATAGACGTACAGTACCATACTTGCACTTGAGAATTGGAAGCAGACGTCACTCACACTCCAAACACAGGAAATGATGCTAAGTGGACTTCTGCACAATTGCAACCAATTTATAGAAAAATATGCATGCAGTGGTGTTCATTTTGGTGAACTGCAATGACACTGGAATTCTGGGAAAAACACTGCATTGTTGTAAAATTACTATATTGCACAAAATTGCCCATTGCTCACTGCATTTGTGAAAGTTAACAACCCTTATAATCATTTTGGACAGCATATTTGATCACAACACATTTCTAATAGACATTTGTTTTTTTTTAATTAAGAAGGACAAAGTAAATGCAGTAAACATTCCCTATATATGATGAAGCCTTGATAAAATATTAATTCACTTTCTAATGCTGACTATTATACAGCAATAAAAGAGCTCTTAAGGGTTATTACTGGAATTTATAAACAAATGTAGTCCTCTGTATAGTGCATCAAGCATATATGATAGAGAATAAATCAATGAACAGGTTTATGAGACAATATTGATGAGTCTCCTAATGGTTTCTATCTATCTATCTACCTATCATGTATCTACCTTTCATCTATCTGACCTTTTTGCAAAAATAAATAAGATATTTCAAGGAAATGCTAGCAATGTATAATTGTATGTAAATCCATGTAAAAGTTCTACAAAGAAATATAACAAAACACCACTGTCCAAAGTCCAACAACCTTCCTGCAGAATAGGAGGTTTGCTATATACTGTAAATAAATGTTGATGATGACTGTGGCATTTATACTGTTGTGTTAAATCACTGCATTTTGCATGCAAATTAAGACGGTAACATGCATCTATTATGAAATGTTTAATCATGTTGCAAATATTTCTTTAGAGATGGTTTGAGTTTTAAACAGATACTGTATGTGTAACACTTATGTATAGATTTTGTTAATATAATGTGCAATTGTGCATATTTTAACTGGATGGAGGCATTACAGAGTCCTCTTCTTTCTTGACTTTGTTGACATTTGCCAGTTTTTCCCAATTAAACATTTTGGTAGGATGAATTCAAATAAACTTAACAGTGAAATATGTGCAGAGTAAACACTGATTTCGGCAGTTCACGTTTTTATGTGTCCTTTAGAGCTTCCTAATTAAAACAATAACTATTTAACTTGTCAAATTAACCCGAAAATTTTAATAGATGTATTCAATTAATATGACTGTATATACCCAAATGTTAACCTTTGTTAGTTACTTGCTTTTATTAACGCCCATAATCATGACATTTAAAAAAAAAATGAATTTGAAAAAAAAATGGCTAATCTAGTTTGCCTGTTCCAATGAATGTGTTTAAATAGAATTTCAAATATATTCAATATCTTGCACCTATATTTCATGTTGTTTTAGGATTCTGCTATAATCTCTTGATCTGTTTAACATTTCAGCATCTTCTTAAATCTCTTATTGTAAAAATGCACATGAATTTGAGTTCTTTATTAATATGCTATGTTATTTAGACTATGCCCTATTATTATGCCAATGCTGTATAGGTATGTTGGGCCAACTATTGACATTACAGATGTTTGACGGTTGAATTATAGCAAAATGATGATGTCATACACTGAAGTCAGTGAACCTGTGCAACTATATGGGAAAGGTTAGTTTAAAATATTTGAACCCCTCCCCTCAGAAAATGATGTGCAAACAGCACAGTTTCATTCTTAAATTATTCATATAATAATATTTTAATAGGAAGTACCTCTTTTTAAAAACCCTATTCTGAAATGATATAGCTAATTTAAGTTATTTCTTAAGTGTGCCTTAGAGGTGATATCATTAAGTGGTTGGTAAGTATTTTGTTATCCTGGTGATAGTAAACATATGTGAATTGTAATAGTAGTTGTTCTTCTTTAAAATATAAACAAATTCACAGTATACTATAACCTTTATCAATGAATACAATTTTTAACACATTTTTTGTATTTTTCTCTTTTTCCCTTTCATTCTTTGTGTTAGGGAAAACCCAAAACAAAGGTTGTATATCTTCATTTCACAAAAATGCAATATTGTTTAATATGAGTCCAAATTAAATCTAATTCTAGGTGACTGCTATAAAGATGCTGCAGGGCATAAATACATTGATACAGATGAAAGGAGTATTTCTTTCTTCAATAATATCTCAGGGCTTGAGGGCACTGACTGAAATAAAACTTAAAAATTAATTTATCTGCCACATGAGTTACCTGGCATTTACTAAATTATATACCATCCATTCCAGATATACTCATTTGTGTGTACTAAAAAGATGTTTCTTCATTTCACAGAGAATATTTTTCTGCTTTAGAAAATGGTCATGATCATCTGTTTAAGTCTGTCCATTGTAAGACAATTTTTTTTTTATTTAGTTTGCATAATAATGGAAAATAAACCAAAACTATAATGGTTTCTTGATCATCACCTTAAGTGCTGATCAAGTTTTTAATTTAACAAAGCTGGAATATATAACATGTATAAGATTCCTGCTTCAGATTATTGCAGGACTGACCATACCTTACTAATGCAAGGTCTACTTTTAGTGATGTCCCATTATGATCTACATCAATATAAGCATTGTTAGCATTCTGTTCCATGGAAAATATTACTTAAATATTATATTGTTTATAAGATTTTAGACATTTAACAAACAAATATTTCTATGTAACTTAACATAATAAATATCTTAATGAAAAGCATGAAATAGGAGGGTAATTTAGACAAGCTGTTGTCAATGTCTCGAGATCTACTGATCACCTGCTAAAGGCCTACTGGTAGATCCAAATCTACCTTTTGGGAACCCATGGATTAAAGGCACACCTAATTCATCTGTAAGTGAGGTTACTTACAGAATTTTGATACTTTATATTACTGGTTAGCATCAAAATTCTGTTATTAGCCTCATACTTACATTAACTGCCAGGTATTGAATTCTTGCACTTTGGATGGATACATGCATTAACTGTTGAATTATTTGCAGTTTATATTATGGTTTTGCATTCTTGGTGCTGGCAGAATAGAAAAGATGTATCAAATATACAGCTTTTCACCATAAAAAGTGGTAAAAGATAAGTTAAATTAAATGAAATGTCTGTGACCACTGTGATTCTGTTCAGTTGTGCTTACTAAGTAAATAGTATTTGCTACTAATGAATTCATAGATTGTGGTGTATATTTTTAGAAATGAAGCTGTATTTTTTATATTCTTCCACATATGTATAACAAGATAGCTTTGCAACTTCTCGTTAGGCATTCAGTCCATGCATTCTCTAAGCAGTAAGCTCAGAAAATAAGACTGTTAACATTTTTTTAGACCACCTACTGAATAATTGCTTTTGCAGCCTCTAGAACTGAAAATAGCTAAATGATATACTGTAGGGCTTGTTTACTATAGTGGGCAAAATGAAAAGAGACCCATGTTGGGATGTATATGCGGGTTCACTTGCATACCTTGTGCACTACTTCATATGCATAATGCATAAGATAGAGCACCTGAAGGCTCATTGTGCAGCAACAGTTCTATGTGCCTACTCAAGGCAGGAGGTTAGTGTATGGCATCCTTGGACCTGAGCACATTGGGGGGTCATTTATTAACACTGGGCAAATTTGCCCATGGGCAGTTACCCATGGCAACCAATCAAAAGGCTGCATTCATTGTTCTACTTGAAGCTGGCTTTAAAAAGCTAATCACTGATTGGTTGCTATAGGTAACTGCCCATGGGCAAATTTGCCCAGTGTTGATAAATGAGCCCCATTGTGTCTTGTGCCAATATAAGCATAAACATCACTAGGGCACAGCTCTCTACTTTGGGAGTGTAGGAAGTTGCAAGTGTTAGGTGAAACTTCTTAAGGAAGGTGTTAATTACAGAAACTTATTTGCACTAATATAAGCATGAACATGTCGATCCTGAGAGAACAAAAGTAAGCACTACTGTAGCATTAGCAGGCCTGGGCCAAGCCAGCCGAGCACACACCTCTTCTGCTTACCCCTAGTTCTGGCCCTGAGCACTAGGAAAATAGGTGCTGTTTTGCACTCATTAATGTCTACCATTTGTGCCTACCATTAGTAAAAAAAAAAAAAAAAATTTCTTGATTGCTTGCTCATTTATGAAAAACTCTAAAGGGGTTGTTCACCTTTAATTAACTTTGAATATGATGTAGAGAGTGATATTCTGAGTCAATTTGTAATTGGTTTTCATTTATTATCATTTGTAATTTTTGAGTTATTTAGCGGTTTATTTAGCAGCTCTCCACTTTGCAATTTCAGCCATCTGTTTGCTAAGGTCCAAATTACTCTAGCAACCATGTATGCAATATGAATATACTAAAAGTTAACCTAAAGGCGAATCATCGCATTAAATTGTGTGACAAAAATTAAAATTAAACACTAAAAACACTAAAATCAAATTGTATACATTTTACTAATTCCTTTCAATAGGTCAGCAAATTTTAGTATATACTTCAACCAAAGAATTTTACCAATGCTTGCCAGCTTTTAGGTGCCATACTTTTTCTATTCAAGTTTTTGAGTTTTCTTCTTTTGACAAAATTCAAGCTTGAAAAACACAAATAGAAAATAAGTGTAAAATGTTTTGAGTGAAGAACTCTAATCATGGGAAAATGAGATCTCTAATTTTGGATAAATCATGGAATGGAGTTTTCAAGCTGATATGGATGATTACAACTAGTGAAGGGCGAATCTCCCCCATTTCGCTTCACGCCAAAAAATTCGCGAATTTCAAGCCAAATTCAAGAATTGGTGAAAAAATTCGCGAAACGAAACGAGTCGCGTTTTTGATGCGCGTCGCGTGATCTTTGTTGCGTCATTTCTGACGCGTGTTGCATCGTTTTCGCATTTCGACGCGCGACTCGTTTTTTTTCGGCGAATATTTTTGGGCGAATTTTCGCTGGCGTTTCACTAATTACAACCTAATTGCTCTTACATTGTCAATATATTCAGTCTAACCGCAACTATTGCAAGCCTTTTTTACACCTAGTATTGATAGTTATAAAAGAAGTGTCTTTCTGCAAACCTATGAAGATACTAAAACAACGAGTGGTGAAGTTTTGCCAAACAAAACTGTGTGGGAACTCTTCTTAGTAAAATAATTGATGTTGTTCAGTACCTACAGTATCTCTTGTTGTAGTGTAGCTGTACTTCCATAAAGGTCACACCAGCAAACCAAAGTCAATGCATATAATATCAAAGGAATAGGAAGGAGCGCCAAAATGCAAACAACTACAACTACCCATGCACCATCAACATCTCATACATAGTAAAGAATCTCAAAAGGCAGCACTGTGCAATTATATTGCATATATTAATATTGGTATCTGTTGCCCTGAAGCAAGTAATGCACTTACAAAACACAGCATTGAAAGGGTTACATAGGGGCAGATTTATCAAATTTGTGTGAAGGATTTGAATTTTGATCGAATTGCCCTTTTTCGACTTTACGAATTTTCGAATATGCAAATTAGGTCACTTCGACCATTGAATATGCACTATTTGATCGTTCGATCATTCGAAGGTCGAAGAACTTGCCCTTTAAATTTTTATTCGACTGCCTACTTCGCCAGATTAAACCTACCGAATTGCAATACAAGCCTATGGGAATCCCCATAGGCTTTTTTTTTAAGTTTACTATAGAATACTATTTGTATGATCGAACGCTTTCATCGTTCGATTTGTATGATTTTATCGAGAAATCAAAGGCAATTTTACGATTTTTTCATAAAATTGTTCCATGGTACGATTTTATTGAGAGATCGAAAAGCGTTCAAAACCAGCAAATTTTTCCTGCGATTTTGTCGGATTTTTTTTTTTAAATTATTCGATGTTCGAATTTGAGGGCTAAAAGCCCTTGACCATTAGACCCTTGATAAATCTGCCTCATAGTGTCCATTGAGTAGAGATTGAGTATTTTTATACGGTAAATAGCTATATTTACTTGTTTCAAAACAAATTTTTGTGATTTTCTGTTTGTGTAGATGTTATTATTATTAATAATAATAATAATGATCATCATCATAATACAGGTATGGGAACTATTATCAAGAGCTGCGGGAATCCAATTTTCCATTTTTTCACTGATTTGCCTGTAATAACCATAATAACAATAGCAACAAGATTTAGTTTTATCAAGGCCTAATTATACTCATCATATCATAAAAATCATAATCAAACTAGGGTCATATATTTTTTCCATTAATTTCAAGTAGAGCAGATGAACCGACTCACTGATTTAAAGTTCTTCTGATAAAAAAGCAGGGGTGGGTGCAATGGAAGCAAATGGGCTTTCCTAAGAATATTCTAAAAAAAAATGTGCCTTGTGTCGAACATTAATTAAAATAATTTGTGTTTGATCTCTACAGTATTGGTGAATCTCATAGCAGCATAAAGATTTCTTAATCTTTAGGTCTTAACGTAAATGTATAATTTAGGCCATCAGTTAGTTGTAAAGCAAAACAAATACTTAAAACCTGTGTTCTTTTACCAGCATAGTGTGGTTTTGCAAATATCCAGCATCATTTGTGCATAAACGTGTATTGCATCATTATCGATTTGTGACAGTGATATGGAGAATTGTATAAGGTTTATAGACCATCATGAGAGCTATCTTTTTGAAAAATGGACTTATGAGACCCTGAAAGCTATGTAAAGCATCTGTAGAGAACTCTCAAGCCAGTATATTAAAATGTATCACCAGCTGCAAAATAATCAATTATTTAAGCTGCAAGCAATGTAAAACCACATTCACACTGTGCTACAGTTCTGCTACAATATCATGTTATATCTTTTTGAAAGAACCTGCTTCCATTTATTGATTTTCCTAAGAAATGCACACTTATTTAAACATGGAGTGTCCTGATCATAAGACCATAATGAGCTTTAATAGTCTTATACATTACACAAACACATACACATTTAATTGGCTTCTATTTTAAAGGAACATAAAGAAGAAAAAAAATGTTATGATGTGTTAATTACAAACTTTGTCAAATAAACAGGTTCCTCAAAAAGACAGTGGCTGAAATACTAGGAAGCTAAATTAATGTAACACCTTATGAAGGTTACTAAAGAAATGACTGAGGTCTGTAATAAGGGAAGAGTCACAAAAAATGTTTGTTAAGATTTATAAACTGAAAGAATACAAAGGGACATATTTGTCAATAGGGGAAATGTAAATGTGCCAAATATTTGGCAGCAAATATAATATTCCTGGCTGTGCATATGTATGAAATAAAAACTAATATCTTTAACTAATTATTCTCCTAATCTCCAGAAAATAAACATAATGCAGTTATTGACCATATATTGTTTTCTGTGCTGTGTTATATTATGCTAGATGGTGTTTTTATTGAATGATTGAATAGACTGTCTTTGGTTAATACTTCTATAACAGAGCTGTACAAGTATTGGAACCATTAACTAATATACCCTAGATGTACGGTCAGATTATAATAAAATATCAGATAAATAAGTCTACAGAGCTCTTAGGCAGATTAGGCTGCTTTAAAATACCCTAGAGGTCCATTTACCACTGGATAGTCCTAATCTAGAGAACATATCTAAATATTACACAGATTAAGACTGAAGCCACATCTGACATGATAGCAGTTATATTCATTTATATCTTTACACTTATTTAGTTGATTATATATATCCTCCTTTTAGTCATCAGCCCCATGGTCCATTCCTTAAAAGTGTGACTACGTATGCATAGGAAGCATTCTATAAACAATGTTTTTATACACAATGTAATTGCCAAAATGAAAGGCCCAGCATGTACAGAGCACACATCTTGCAATGGGAGCATGACTTATGCACCAACAAATCCTGTTTCAACCTTCTCTTGGTTTACCCATATGATCTTTCCCCTCGGGCTTTAATAGGATGTCTATTCTTTATGCTTCTTGGTCATGATGAAACATTTAGGGGCAGATTTACTAAGGTTCGATTTGATTCCAAGTGAAAATTCGAATCAAATTTAAATTTTAAAATTTCGAATTTAATTTTGGGCTTATTCGATTACCGAATATCCCTAAATTCGATTCAAATTAGCCAAATTCACATTTGACTGTCGGACTGGGATGCCAGGGGCCCACCAGTAAACCTTAGACCAGGGGCCCACCAGAAAACCTTGGACCAGGGGCCCACCAGAAAACCTTAGACCAGGGCCCAACTTTCCAAACTATTATTCCTTCTCTCCTTACTTAACCTCTTTATTTTCCTTTTCTTTTAGCTCTACTTACTATACTCTATTCGTCCATTATTAAGCCTCTTTTTCCACATAAAGAAATAGGGAATGAACATGAAATAGGCCAAATTGTTAGAAGCAAGAGGGCCCACTGACACCTGGGCCCACCGGGAGTTTTCCTGGTATCCCTGTGGGCCAGTCCAACACTGGTTATTCTTACTATTATTCTTCATAATTATTCTTCATCCTCATTAAATAGCTGAGCACTATACTTCAATAAGAATTATGGATGCACCAAATCCAGGATTCGGTTTGGGATTCTGCCAAGTATCTGCTTTTTTCAGCAGGGTTCAGCCAAATCCAAGTGCCTTGCCCAACCGAATCCTAATCCGAAAAATCATGTGACTTTTCATCCCACAAACAAGGAAGTCAAAATGTTGTTTACCGTGATCTGCACGTGCAGTTCTCTTTCTCCTCTTTTTCCCTAATTTACATATGCAAATGAGGGGTTGGATTCGGTTCAGTATTCGGCCAAAGCATTAGGCAGAATCCTAAAATAGTGGATTCAGTACATCCTTAATGTATGTACACATCTTCAAGTGCTCAGCATTGCTGTTTGGTCTAGCCACCATGTAATGTCTTTGCAAAATAGTGTGTAATGTGTACTGAGAAGCAGCGGAAGTGTAAACTATTAACAACATCTAGGCCTCTGTCCAGAAGAGTTACAGATAAACTAGGTGAACCACAACTATACATTGTACTCCCCAGACATGAATATAAGCAGGAAGGGGCTGAATTGAAATTTATACCCTGAAAGCTTTCAGTATTAATGCTTGAGGAAGCCACTGAAAACATTGGTCCTGAAAGCCTACAATAAAAAAACCATAGTTAGTAAAAAAAGATAATTCAATCACTTTCTGCTATGTGCCAAGGTATTTAACATATCAAGAAGACATTATATCTTCAGAGAAATATAATATGTTGAAAGTTACTGTAGGTATTAATCACAAATGATGTTTTGCCATTTAGTAGATTACAATAACAGGGAATTCGTTTAATGAGCAGTATCAATTATTCCTTGAATAACTGCATATTTTGCTGTTGGCTGACCATCAATCACTCCAGTGTTTGTTCAGCCACAACTCCCAAAATCTTCCAATGCAGACAGTGTAGAGGTGGATTCTGGGAAGTGCTAGTCATCACTTGTCACATGCCAGCTATCCTTGATTTGAAAACTACTGAATAGCCTGAAATGTGTTTACTGTTAAAAAGATATTTGTGAAATGCATTCATTTTCATAATACATGTATAGAATTCCTTTTCCAGAAACCCATTTTCCAGGGAAGGCCATTTCCCATAGATTCCATTGTAAGCAAGTAATTCAATTTTTTTTTTATTGTTTCCATTTCCTCTGTAATAATAAAGCAGTACCCTGTAGTTGGATGGCAACTGCATGAATGATAAAATAATCCTATTGGATTTATTTAATGTTTAAATGTTTTTTTTAACAGATTTAAGGTGTGGATATACAAATAATGAAAACCCCCCAAGTCCCAAGCACTCAAGATAATAGGCCCTGTACTTGGAATTCCTTTTGATAATTAAAAGATACGTTTCCATAGTAATATTAAAGCTTAAAACGACATTGATTAACAAGCACCTGAATTGAAATGGGTGCTACATAATTATTTTACACAGTTTTTAAATGATTTTATAAACTGCTTACACATGCTAATGTTTTTTTTACTGCTGCAAATAACTCTGTAATGCTGATCCGTATCCTTGACTGCTGACTCATGCTGGCAGCAGTTTTTTTATACCAGGTAGAATCTCTCAGCAATTCACAGCATGAGAGTACAGTTTGCAAATGGAAAAAAAAATGTAGGAATTTAATTAGAAATTAAATATCTAAACAATTATAAAAAAACATATGAATGCCTATTTGAGATACTTTGTGAGGTTATCATTAATTAAAGTACAGAGTTTTATTATCATTATGAAAGTTGCCTTTAATTCAAGGAACAAATGTCCCACACCCACTGTTTCTGTAAAATTTGTATTGAGGAAAAAGGCCTAGTGTCACTTTAAGAAATGTCGTACATATATCCGTTGTTAGGATTATTGTGAATCCTTTGAATCTTTATATTTTGGCTCCTAGAGAGCAGAGTGGATTTCTGATGATTGCCTTGGTCCATCGTTTGCTAACACTGTCTATTCTAACAAAAGAATAATCTGAAATAATGTGAAAACAGAAGTAGTAGAGGCAGATTCTAACTTAATGTAATCCCAGGACTACAGAAGTTGTTACAATAATAGAACACTACTAATCAGGTCCAAAAAAATTTAATATTTAACATATTTATATGGTAGATACATTTATATAGTAGATATATCGCCATATAAGATATGAATTTTTTTTTTTACGTTAAAGTGAATGTAAAGCCAAAAATGTTTACCTAGTGAAAGAATGAAATTTGAAGTAACTTGCAATGATTTTAAAGTTATTTGTAAATATTTCTGCTACTGAAAGTGGTTTCTGTCTACCCTGGCCAGTGATGCAGAAGTCAGCTGATTAACAGACTTGTCAAGAAGCATGCAAGGAATTACATGACAAGTGTTAATTTCTGCTGCTTGTTTTTAAAGTCAGAATCAATAGTGCAGAAAGGAGCAAACACTGCTTTTATGTACATCAACAATTACATTATATATTTTCTCGATATGCACATTAGAAAGTTGATTTCCTTTTATCAGGCAAAAATAAAAGTATGCGATCGCATATCTGGAAATCTGTTATGTAGAATGTTTTTAAGTATTGGAAGGTCATCTCCCGCACAGTACACTATAAGCAAATTATTTGAAATTTTTAAATTGATTTCCTTTTTAGAAAACAGTATTTTGTACTTAATCTTAACTAAATTGTATGAATCCATATTGGTGGTAAAACAATTCTTTTGGTTTAGTCCTTATGATAGAAAGATCCCTTATCCGGAAAACCCCAGGTCCCAAGTATTCTGGATAATAGATTTCATACCTTAGATCATAATGACAACAGTAGCTTCTTTCTCTGCATACAGATAAAGAAAGCTTTACTAAAGCATTTAGTGAAAGGAACACACCCATTGAAATGGTGTGCCAAAAACATTGCTAATTTTGAAATCTATCATGTATATATGAATGTAAGAAGTGAAATTCATGGCTTGACCATTAGCTTGTCCATAGGAATCCCAGGGCTTATAAAGAAATTATGGGAAATGCAAATGTGCAGTGAAGATATGTGTTGCTTCTTTAAAGCTGGGCCCATCTATTTTTCTCTTTAAGGGGAGCACATTTAAAACAATTTTAACTTAATTAAAAGGTACATTTTTCCATAAAAAAGAGTAACCAGTATTTTCCAAACTTTTGCTGAACTGAAACTCCTGAGTGTGTTAAAAGATGGCTCATCATAATTCACATGATGAAAATTCCATTGGTCATGTATCACAGCTGGTGCATTATAGGACCGACCCCTTGATAAATGCTGTCCATCATTGCAGATATGTACTTTAAGATGGGTATAGGCCAGGCCTGGTGGGTTCTGGCAAATGCCAGAGGGGCTGCTGTAAGACGCTATAGAAAATCTGCTGGGTTGGTGGTGGGTTGTTTGGGCCTCTTTGTGCTTGGAATACCAGGACCTATTTTGATTCCCTGTACAAACCTGGTATAGGCCTAGGCAGAGGCCTTCCACGTGTTGATGAATTATGACCCATCATCTTAAAAAAAAAGGGAAAAAAGTTGTGAGCCACCTGAGTGTTTACAGTATTGACCCCACACCTTACTGTACAATAAATGCATGAAGGAGAATATTTTTTTTAATCCTAAGAATGTGGTATTTTGGTTAACATTTTAACCTATAGAAACAATAGTGATACAATTTAAATACAAAGTGTGGGCAGTGTTTCTTTCTTCTATCACAATAGCACTAACAATGACTCAATTAACCAGTAGAAATCTTACACATCTATCCAAACTTGCACTCAAAAAAGTATCACCTGTAAGTGATAAGTATTCTGTGCAACCATATAAAGTTAGTTTTTAATTGTGACTTCTGCTAATTGTGCCAGGGCAGAAACATGGATTGAACAACTGTCCATACAGCATGACCCATACTTTGGTTTTGAGGTGATTTGTTTTAATTAGTTATATCTTCTAGTAAGGTGCATAAATATTATGTTACGTGTCCATCTAATATATGGTGTTAGGTGTCTATCAAATACATTTTTATAGCCATAATTCCCTTTAATATCTGGGTCATGCATAAATATTGCAGTTTATGGCTCATAAGTCCTGTCTTGGCATGCATTCATCAAGGTGTTTCTTATCTAAGCACTTATTGGTTATTGTATGTCCAAATGTCTTAAGTATTGAAAGGTACAGAATACTAAAGACAACATCATGCAAATGCAGAAAGAGTGTAGAATAGTTAATCAGGGATTGGGCCTTAAAAGTTCTACAATAAAAACCCAGGTCTGTTTTTACTTAACTTGGCTATTTTCAGCTGCAAAATGGCCTAAATGCTTTACACACTGCTTAATATTTGTTCAAAATTCAATAACAGCCTAATTTTATATGAAGAGGAAAGCATGTGTGTGAATAGAGGTGTTATACTGTCTTCCAGGCAGTGCTGCCCTGAACAGCACCCAGGGAACGTCTCTTTGTTTTATTTTACTTAATGAAATCTATATAAAAGTGTGAGTTTTTCATTAACAGTAACATGCACTTTTAGCTTATAATACACTGTCAAATCAACATGCCTTTGAAACTATACAATTTTGATGATGACATAATATGTCTTGTTTGAAATCTATGGCTTGCATGATAAAAGTGAGTATAAAATGTAAATCCAGGCTGAAGAAACAGTTAGTTGCATAGGATAGTTAAGAATCAGTCATGCGGGTGGGGCACTGTGCAATGTAAGGGCCATTCATTGTCATTCAGTGAAACTAAAAAGTATGATCAACATATTTGCATTTAATTTAAAGAAAATGTTAAATGAATACAAAATATCTTCTCAATTACTCTGGATATCAAATACTGAGAATGTGGCATATCAAATACTTGGGATTAAATGTACATATTTCACATGTAGCTGCTTCTCTGTCTCTGGCTGTGTTCATTTGCATCTTCTACTTTAACATATAATGTATAGAACTATTACTTAATGTTTTGTTAACCTTTTCAGGAATAGTGAAACGATATACTTACACTGCTTTCATTTTTCTAAAGAGGACTCTAGAACTTAACACTTTGTACAACATCTGATAAATTATGTAAAACGGCAGTAAACTGAATCTTGATGAGTCTTAGTGCTTTGATGAAATCTAATATAACCTGACATTAAAGCATGTTTCTGTTTCGCACGCTTGCCTGTGTGTATCTGTTTTTAATGGAATCCTTCAGTAACTGAGAAAGCATTAATCACAACTGTGTTCATTGCGACGCATAACAAAAAAAGCATAATCCATAGTAAATCAGACTATATGCACCTCATAGACTCCATCAATGCAT
>CM044437.1:96529112-96611849 GCA_024363595.1 Xenopus borealis
TATTTTGATACTAAACTCTACAGTTAGTATAGCTATGGGCAAATACAGTTTGTGTGAAAGTTTGAATGGGGTGTGTGTGTGTATGCTGGGTTTTAATTTGGAGGGGTTGAACTTGATGGACTTTGTCTTTTTCAACCCAATCTAACTATGTAACTATGTAACTATGTGTAACTAAACCTCCATCTTAATTGTATGTAAATATAGCTATAGGCCATAATTAGATCAAACTGTATGATTTAAGATTTTCTTTAAAGAAAAACTATACCCCCCCAAAATTAATACATGAGCAACAGATAGTTTATATCAAATTAATATGTGTCATATTAAAGAATCTTATAAAACTGTAATATATACTGTATTTAAGTAAATATTGCCCTTTTACATCTCTTGCCTTGAACCACCATTTCTTGATGGTCTGTGTGCTGCCTCAGAGATCACCTGACCAGAAATATTTCAACTCTAACTGTAAGAGGAAGAAGTGTGGAAGCAAAAGAGACAACTCTGTCTGTAATTGGCTCATGTGACCTAACTTTATAGTTTCTCTGGTATGTTGTGTGCACCATTGAATCATACGATCCCAGGAGGCTGTCCATATTTTTCAAAATGGCTATTTTTTTTTTATGATTACCCAATGGCACATGCTACTAAAAAAGTATATTATTATGAAAATGGTTTATTTACATGAAGCAGGGTTTTACATATGGGTTTTTTATGCAAGATCTTTTTATAGAGACCTTGCTTCGCCAAAAAATTAGCGAATTTCTCTGTGAAACGAGTCGCGGCATGTTTTTGATGTGCGCCACGTCAACTTCGACGCGTCGCTTTCGTTACGTCGTTTTGACGTGTGTTGCATCGTTTTTGTAGCGTCATTTTTGACACGCGACTCGTTTTTTTCAGCAAATTTTCGCCATGCGAAATTTTGCTGGCGTTTTGCGAATTTATCCGCAAGCGCCGAATCGCGGGAATTCGCCGCGAATTCGCGAATAAATTCGCCCATCACTATTTGGGGGGTATAGTTTTCCTTTAAGGATTGAAGCATTTATGCACTGACAGTGTACTTGTAACACATTTTAATGGCAGAACTTGATGTTAGAATCTATACAAAGGTCCAAAATGTAACCTCTGTTTAGTAAACTAAGTACAGAAGTTTGCATTCTAATGAACTTGTTCTGATACTGATTCTCCAGCCTTCCAAATACTGAAAGCTACATCTGTAATACATAACAATATCCCAAATTTCCTTTTAGAATGCAGATTTGATTGGATATTTTCCTGGAGGTTAGAAAGAAGTTAGGATTACAGTAAAACAGATGGTCTGCCTTCAGTATAAATGCCTTACACGCTACTAAGTGTAGTTATGTTTTACATAAATTCATTTGTTTTAAAGAAAAGCATCTAGAATGAGAACTGGGTTTTTCCACAGGCTGAAAAAAAGCATACAGATGTAAAATCAGAAGTCATATCTGACACCCCCCCTCACAAAAGATTGGAGATGCTGTCTTCAGTCTTCATTGGATATTCCTTATTGCTGAAAAATGCTGTGATAGTGAAAAAATAGAAACGTTCCTTCTTGGTGGTGAATTAACTATCTTATATAACATGACAAAGGACTCAATTGGTTTCAGCAGTTTTACTGGAGAGCAAATGTTAGATTATCTAAAACACTCATCTCAGCAAAACCTTTATTTTCACACGCAGAAATTATTTAACATTCCCTTTTCACTTGCTGTTTCTTTCAGTTGGAGACATTTGTACTGCAGAACTTCTGGGTGGATTAAGGTAACACAATGGATAATATATTCCAGAAACATTCATAACACCCTTGATATTATCATGCTGTTACCTGGCAGAGATGCATGGTTAATATTTTTAAGTGATCAAAGAGAGATTCCAAGCTGAAAATCTGTAGAGTGAGGTGGTTGTACTTCTTGCTTTCAAGCAATGTGCAAAAATCAGGTTTTAGAGATAATGTATAAAGCAAATTAATGGAAATAAAATTGAGAGAATTAAGAAAAAAAAGTGTATTTAGCAGTTTAATATAGATTTCTAGACTCTTTTATATGTTATGTGCTGGTTGAAGGTAACATGATATTCTTCAGCAAAATGACATGTTTTTCCAGAAGCTGTTTTATTACATAGCCAAGAAAAACCAGCCGAATTGTTGTTTTAGTCAATGGAAGATGTCCTGGGAAAAATTTGGAGTTGTTTTGATTTGAGTTTTTGGGGTGATCCTATTCACCTGAGTTAAAATTTTACTTTTTTTTTTTTAAATAAATTTCAATATGGGAATTTTCTAAAAACTCACATGAACTCGAAATTTGACCTTTGATAAATGTGCCTCCCCAACTCTGATGTACCATGATTACTGTAAGGGCATGTTTCAAAAAATCCTTATTTGTGCGAACAACAGGTTTCTCACGATTTACACATCAGGGCAACAGAGTCAACTAATAATCCACCTGTTGTTTATTAAGGATATTCTGAACATTTGCAATGTCCAGAGCCTTTGAGTCTTTTAAAGAGTTATATCAAACAGGAAAAGAAAAACATGAGAAAACCAGAAACATTTATTTAACAAGTGTACATGCAGATGTAAACATAAGTTTGTTATGAGTAATTTAATGGTAGTATGTTTCTAGAAGGTTTGTAAATTTGAATTTGGTTTTGCAACAGATGCAAAAATGTAAAAAAGATATATTTTTCAGCAAATTCCCCCCACCCCAACACAAACACTATCCCAATCTCTATTAATTACGGTGAACAGTGCTTTGTAATCATTACCACAAGGGAATAAAATAGTAATACATGTAATAAAAGTTGCAAAGAGCAAAACAATTTGCACAAATAAGAATAAAAATTCACATTTCGCAATGTAATACTCTTCCTGAAACTGTTATTGCATTGCGAATTTTAAGTGCTCATTGCTAATTTTAATTGTGAGTTGCGAATTTTAATTGCACATTGCGCACTTTTAAGAAGTGCTTGAAGGTGTTGTAATCTTTTGGAGCAAATGTAACAGCCTTTTCACTAAGAAGTTGTATTGCACACTAGAGCAAACTATAAAATTTGCAAACCTTCTTCCCCGTCGAACATGATTGCTAAGTAGATTCTGGGTTCACAAAAGCTATATTAAAGAGATGCTGACACCTAAAGTCAAACTCTTTTTTACCTCTATTATAATAACTGGCTTTGAAAGCTACTTCTAACTGTGCCATAAGGTATTTTCATGATGCTTTTACATTACCTGTCTGATCCCCCATGTTCCTGTATGAGGGGGCTGCCATATTTGTGCAGCAGGCATCTGTTATCATTACAAACTGTAACTAACAGACTGAGATGGGACTGTTAGGTTGGCAAAGTAAGAGTGTCAGGGTGTCAGAGAGTCAGGCTTAGAAATTTCAGCCAACAGTTATATACAAAAACAAACCTCTCAGCAAAAAATGATCAGCATGACCTATAGGTAACAATTAATGTACATTTATATGTTAAAATTCATTTTTTAGTGTCAGTATCACTTTAAATTCACGCAAAGGCAAATTTGTTTGCACAAAGGCATAACTTTTCGCATTGTGAATCGACTTTTATTACATTCCCCCATAAGAGCTCATTGTGAGTAGCATCCACCCTGACAACAAAGGGCAAATATTGCTAGAAAATGCACATCTATTTTGGGTAATAATAATATATATGCCAAGTTACTTATGGTTTTTTCCTATATGAGTAAGCAGCAACCGACTATCAGAAGTGTGTGCTTTAATTAAGGTAATAAATATGCCCCATGTGCCATTGCCCTAGCAAGCATATGTTTCTTGTGCTTCGATTTCTATATAGAATCCACGGGTACACCACAAATATTTGTTGCAACCATTTTTTAGGTTTGTCAATCAGTTTATACAATTAATCACAAACAAGAGTTTATAAAATATAATCAATATGATCCTGATCTATAAAACCAATAAAAAATTAATCAACACCTCCGTGGGATTTCAGAAGTTGCACAACATAACAAGCTTTTTAAATGTCAAGATTTCAAGTATACACTATTCCTGTACTGGTGGGTGTTCTCTTTTCCCATTTTGGGGTGAATATTTACTTTAACAAATCTTTGTCTGCAACCTTTATTTGTTTTGTTTTTTAAAATTTGCTTATAGATCTTTCTGAAAAGCCTTCAAGTTATTAAAATCCCCAACAAATAAGCCTGCCATTCCCTGAAACTTTTTCAACATTGGAGCTCACCCAGAATGTATACCTAAATAGAACTAGCAACCTTCAAAATCAATTTAATTTTTATGCATATCAACATTTTATTTACATTTGAAACAGTCGCCTAGCAATGAAGGCTGTGTAGCTTGCAATGTACTAGTATTCTTGAACCTGACCTACTTCTAATTTGCTTAAATCATTCTACTTCATCTTAGTGTAGATTGCTTGTTGTTGTGGTCGGAGCACAGTTTTTTTTTTTTCCGTCTCTCATGTTACCAATAGCAAGTAAACTAATGGTATTAACTTTAACACAGCCTGTGTAGTCTACTTTTATAATGCAGTATCTGCCACATCCAATACAGTATGTAGGCCAAACCACTTGCCCACTTAAAAACCATATTAGTGAGTATGTTTTGGACATCAAAAAAATAAATTTGACTTCCAATGTAGCCAGACACTTTAATGATTGTAATGGTGATGATGCCACAAAATTGATTGTTGCTGGTATGGATAGAGCAGTAAATGGAAAGCGAGGTGGCGACATTACTCCAAAACTTTTGTATTTACAAACTAGGGAAACCCCTTGGCCTCAACAGTGACTTTGATGTTATATGCTTCTTTTAAATAATTAGTCATTAGAATGTTTCATGTGGCAGGACAAGCCATTTTTGTACTTGAAAGTTATAAGATAAACGGTACACCAATTTATTACAATATAACTATTAGGGGCAGATTTATCAAGAGTTGAACTGAAAATTAAAATTTTTAAATTCGAATTTGGAGTTTATTTTAGTGTACAGATGCAGTCACTTGGATTTGTAAGATAAATGCGTCGTGACTCAGGGCTAATTGAAGAAACTGTGTTATCTAAAGTCATCTTAACTCATTTAATGCATTTAACCTTTTCATTAGCATACCAAAGCTCCATTGTTTTCAATGGTGAACTCTTTAATTGGATGGGATGCTGTGACACAATATTCTGTGCTAAGTGGGATAAATGGGTTAGATGAGTTAAGTCACGACGCATTTAACTTACAAATCCAAGTGACTGCATCTGTCTTTCGACTAGGGAATAGTCCAAGTTTGATTTGAGTTTTAAAGGACCAGTGACATCAATTTTTTTTTCAATAGATCGCTAGAATACATTGAAAAAAAAAAAACCAACAATACAAATTAAACTTTAAAATCACAAAGTCTTTTTAAAGAAATAACTAGTGATGGGCGAATTTATTCGCCAGGGGCGAATTTGCGGTGAATTCCCGCGATTCATGAAACGGCAGCAAAAATTCACCGCCAAAAAATTTGCAAAAAAAACGAGTCGCGCGTCAAAAACGACGCGACACGCAGCGATTGACGCGATGCGCGACACGGAAATGACGCGCCGCGCGACTCGTTTCACGAATTTTTTCGCCAATTCGCAAATTTCTCTGGAGATTCGCCCATCACTAGAAATAACTTGCCAAAACTCCACTTGTGCTCCTCTTCAGAAAAGGCGAACAGGCGATCCATCGTGTGGCACTCAATTTCTCCTCACTGCCTTCCTTAACCAGACCTGCCACCCACACATAAAAAGTTGTATAATGAAAGACCTTTGTAAATTAAACATCCCTATTTGTTATAAAGGTGTCAATCAAACATTACATGTCATTGACATAGAGGTGGGGCAGTCAATTACTTTCACTTTCCATTCAGCAATTTCTAGATGTCACTGCTCTCCCCACTTTGCCCCTCTCTCCTCAAACTTTATAATTGCCTAGGGCACTGCGCATGGGCATTGAGTCCCACATTCTGGTACATACACAAAATTTTGGGGTGATACAAAATTTGTCTTAATAACAGTGTCAACAAAATGGTTGCTGCCTGCTTTCTGTGATTTTGTAATTCCAAGACTGAAGGAAACAAGATTTAAATAATAAATATAGTGTAAGTAAAGTCTATATTGCTCAACTTTCTTTATGGAAAGGAATTTGGAATTATTTCTTAGGGTGACAGGTCCCCTTTAAACAGGATAGCCTATGTGTAAGTGCCCCAATATTCATGAAACACGTTAGGCTTTTCATCTGTCATGTCCCAATAGCTGTGTTTGTATTTTTAACTATTCTTGGTTGATTTTTTTGAGAATCTCATAACTTTGTTTTTGCTTCATATTCTTAAACCTCACCTACTAATAATTAGCTTAAATTACTATACTTTATTAGTGTAGATTACTTGAGAGGAAAACTGTGGTAAATAGGGGCAGATTTACTAAGGGTCGAAGTAATTTTTTGGTACTTTGCCTATTCAATAGGCCAAAATTTGATTCAAATTGAAAAAAATTTCATTCGAATTTTAAAATTCGACAATATGAAAATCAAATTACTGTCTCTTTAAAAAATTCTAATTCGTCCCTTTGCTACCTTAAACCTGCTTAATTGCTGTTTTAGCCTATGGGGGACCTCCTAGAACCTTTAAGGACTGTTTTTTGAAAATCGAATATTTTTTGTGAAAATCTTTCGAATGGTTTGAATCAAATGATTCAAAATGATTTTTATTTAATCGAAAATGGACCTATTAGAAAATGGTCAATTTTTGACCCTTAGTAAACCTGCCCCAAGGTCTGCCAATAAGTTTGATTTTCGGTTTAATTCAAAACAAACTACACCTTTTAAGTTTACAATTGATGCCAGGTAATTGGTAATTAAGTGATCTTTATTTAGCATCCTAAAATGTGGAGTTCTGTGTATTACAGTTGACTGGAACCCTTAGCAGAGAGAATATGCAGGCCCGGATTTGTGGAAAGGCCACCAAGGCCCAGGCCTAGGGCGGCAGGATTTTACAGGGTGGTATGCTGTCCAACCACACTCACATTAGTTCAGAGACACTGGGGATGCGCAGGAGATTAAAAAAATTTTGAAATTTTCTGTGTGCCCATCCCCATTGCTCCGATCCCGATGATGTGAAAATATGTGCAAATAAAAGGAAGGGGATGGGCGCTATGTAAATTCAAATATGTTAACCTGATGGCCCACCATGATAGAGAAGTTTGGGGAGGAAACCAAAGTAGATCAATCTTAAATACTCTGCCTGTATTTATGGGATGATTAATAATTTGTTCTGCAGCATGCTGCTTTCATATTTCAGTTCCGTTAGAGATAATATGAAAATCCCTTTGTTTATAATAACTACATCATCCTTAAAGTGGACCCGTCACCCAGACACAAAAATCTGTATAATAAAAGTCCTTTTCAAATTAAACATGAAAACTAATTTCAAATTTTTATTAAAGCATTCATAGATGTTTTAAGCTCATTTAAAAATCTCAGCTGTCAATCAAATAATGTCTGCCACTCCTCTATGCCTTAGGCATAGAGGCGGGGCAGACAATTACTTTCACTTTCCATTCAGCACTTCCTAGATGCCACTGCTCCCCACACATTCCCCCAGTTCTCTTAACCATTTAATTGTGTAGCCAGGACATGGGGATAGATATTGGGTCCCTCATTCTGGTGCACAAACAAGATTCTGAGATGATGCAAGGCTTGCCTTAATAACAGTGTCCATAAAATGGCTCCTGCCTGCTTGCTATAATTATGTATTCCCAGACTGAAGAAAACAAGATTAAAATTATTTATATAGTGTAATTAATGTTCATTTTGCTTGACTAATGTGATAAAATATGATTTTGAATAATTTTTCGGGGTGACGGGTCCACTTTAAAGGGATTCAGTCATGGGAAAATATAGTTTACAAAATGCATCCATTAATAACACTTCTCCAGCAGAATCCTGAATTGAATTCATTTTTCAAAAGAGCAAACAGTTTTTTTCATATTTAGATTTGAAATTGGGTGTGTTGCTATACTGTACATGTTCTTAGTTTCCCAGGTGCCCTTAACATGTGAATTGTGCTTTGCTAAGCTTGGAGTGATATCACCCCCTTTCCCCTGGTAGCCTATTAACAAAACAATTGGATGGCAGCAAGATACAGCAGCAACATCCTGATACAAGTATTGCTAATACTGCTCCCATATCTCAGCCAGTGGTAGATATGAGAATAACGCTCAATAGTAAAACATCCAAATCTGACGAAGTCTCCTCCAGTAACATTAAGTAGGAGAAGCAATACAGTAGCTTATCTGAAAGCAGTTCAGAATAAGTTCAAGAATAAAATGTTAAATGGCATAATGAATTATTTGCAATGTACACAGTGTAAAATAGAAATAAAAATGACACCATAACAAATATAGACAAATACAAGCGGTCCTCTGCACTCAACCCATTATTAGTAATGGGCGAAACGGGCGCATTTCGCTTCGCCGAAAAATTTGCGAATTTCCAGAGAAATTCGCGAATTTTTCGCCAATTCGCGAAATTTTCGCGTCATTTTGACGCACGTCGTGTCAAACGCGACGCGACTCGTTTTTGCGCGGCAAATTTTTTGCGGCAAATTTTTACTGACGTTTCGCGAATTTATTCACCAGCGGCGAATCTCGGGAATTCGCCACGAATTCGCCCCTGGCGAATAAATTTGCCCATCACTACCCATTATCAATAAATTAAGGAGATTGAAACGTTTTGTTCCTTAAAGGGCACCAATCATAACTAAAATAATTTACTAAGTAAATACACTATGTGAAAGTTCAAGAAATCCGATTTTTAAAACAGTTAGCATTGTTTGTATAATGTAAATCATCAGCTCACTATACCTTCTGAAAAATCTCCCCTATCTCCACTGCAGTTCTAGCTGAGGCAGGCATCTTGGATTTCCCTGACTCCTCCTACCTATATCTTCACAGCCAACTGTAGCTCTGAAATCTCGCACATGCTCAGTTGAAATTCTTTGCTTGCCTAATAGACCTTCTAAGCTATTTTAAAATCTGCCAAACTTCTGGGTTAGTGCTGCCAGTTTCTGGAAGTTGGTGTGAGCCCTTCATTTGCATAATTACATCACCAGCAGGGGATAAAATAGGGAAATCTCGTGATACTTCTAGAGATTACTAAAGCTAGAATACTCAGGACTTTGCATGTTATGGTCACTGTTAAAGTCACTGTATGGACTCCCTCAGTGAAAGAAGTAAGAGATTTTTTTAAACCTGCAGTTTTTTACAAAAAACCTATATATGTAGTTTGATTAAACGTGTTTAGGTCGTACTGGTCAGATTGTTATTATGTGTTTGATTTTGGCTTTGATAGGTGCCCTTTAAGCTACTAAAACTTACCTTTTAAACTAGCTCACACCTTTTCCGGTTAAAGTCAGGTGATCCTACCAGTGGCCAAAAAAAAAGGTCAACCAAGTTTTACTTTGAAAGCAGCAAGTAAGAGACGCCCATTTAAAAGCTGCAAAGAGACAGAAGAAAAAGGCAAATCATTATAAAACTATAAAAATTAAATAATGAAGACCACTTGAAAAGTGGCCATTCTATAACATACTAAAACTTACCTTAAAGGTGAACCACCCCTTTCAGGCACAAACTCTTTCAATGTCCTTAAAGGACAAGGAAAGTGTAAAATAGAATAAGGCTAGAAATGGTGTATTTTGTATACTAAACATAAACACGAACTTACTCCACCACAAGCCTAATCAAACAAATAATTTATGCTTTCAAAGTTGGCCACAGGGGGCTGTCATCTTGTAACTTTGTTATACATCTTTGTCTGACACTGGCACTGCACATGCTCAGTGTGGTCTGTGCTGCTTAGGGATCATCTTAAATGCTAAAAAAACAAAGCTGTTTGAGTTCTGCATGGCTTTACGTAAGGCAGGGGCTCCCCCTGCTGTTCATAAGTATGATTGTTTCCCTGCCAGAAGTTAGGGACTGTCTGACAATTCCTATCCTCAGCAGTAAATGAAGGGAGAATTTCACTGCATACAGTCAGGTTTCTTATAAAAATGGTACACATTTTTTAATTAAAGTATATTGGAGAAATAAAATGTGATTAAATTTCTTTGCCTTTCCTTGCCCTTTAATATGTCACTCATGGGTGGAGTACAAAGGAACTCTTGTATTTGTCTATGTGAATTTTGTGGTCACAACCTCATTGCACCCCCACTTAATATTTTTTTAAATTAATGGTGAGCACAACTTTCCCTTGTTTACCATAAAAATCATAACAGGATCCCTTTAAAACTATCTAACATTAATCATGTGATCAATGAAAAAATGGAAAGAAAGAAAACTGTCAGTTTATGTTCAATAGAAGTACACTTGATTTGAGTGAATCCTAATTCTACCTCATCTGTATCCAACAGAACATGTTAAATGATACACATTAAGGCCTCTGATCTAGTTGTCACCACACACTTGTTTGGAATTTGTCCAAGACAGGACACAGTTTGCTTCCTCACATTACATTGTGGGTTGAGTGGGTGTGGGAAGACACATTCTGTCAGAGATTCTTACAAACAAAGCAGAGAGATAAAACCTCAGCGAGAACCAACATCTTACAAATCCTGTTTTCATTATTCCTGACTTACTGGCTACAGAAACAAATGCTACCATATCTCGTACACTGACAATGTGAACAAAATATGAATTTGGGGTCATATAAGCCATTTAGATTTGAAAGGAAATTAGCACGCTAATTATAAAGCCCGCAGCATTTGATCAGCTATTTCTCTACATTTGCTGCAGGAATTAAGGAGACTGTGGGAGACAAGAATAGCTGTAATGTACCTAGAAGGCAAATTATAAATGACATTTTCCTCTAATTTAAAGGCAGGATCTCTAAAATTGAATACATGCTCATGCACTTTAAAATTTAGTTAACATCATATTTGCATTATTTCTTTTAGTTAAGCAATGTACCGTTAATATGTGAAGTTGCCTCCTACTGTCTTGACATAAATTACAATAAATCAAATGATAGAACCATCTTGCAACAGACCTTCTTTTCATAGATCTTGGTATTTAAATGTAAAGGTGTTCATAGGTCTGGAAATCAGTTCTGGGCAAATATTATCAGACATATGTCTTGTTATTTTCTGCCTGACCCTGGCAGTGATTGACAGATCACCTTAAAAGAACCTTCCACCTGATAAAGGTCCTACTTTTTTTTCTTTGAAAAATGCAGAATAGGTACACAGTTCTCCTTGCATTCATTTCAGTAAACTGACATTTAAGAATCGTAATGCTGTTAAGATTCTGCCATTTCTTTCTCTTTATGCACATCAATGTCTTAACTAATTATGATATTAATCTGAGCAACAGAAAACTGTCATCTGCTTAATGTCACCCAAAAGTTCTACATCACCCATGCAAAACAAAATCCTTACATATCTGCCTTTTCAGTATGTGCTAACAGGATACACATTTCCCTTGCACATTTCCCTCTATTCCTCTTTTGTTCCTCAGCCATGGTTCTTATTTTCTGTAACTGTCAAGGCTTTCTGTTTTCAAACAAACAGCATTTTAGTCACACATTTCATTAATCACTCAGGCTCAGCAGCCATTAAAAAAAGGACCAAACCTAATTAGATATTAGATATGCATAGGAGCAAGTAGTAGCTGCTACATGTACTTTATTAAAAGGAAAGAAATTATGAATTCAAAGTATAACAGTTGGAAGATATTTCATGGCTTAAACACTAGCAAAACAATTACTCATCAGTAGACTTGTAAAAAAAAAAAAAAAAAAAAAAAAAAAAAAAAAAAGACAACGACTGAAACAACCAAGGTATTTAAAAAAAATTGTGGGAAAGTCATGTGCTGTATCATGGTTACCTAGAACTTCAATCCTTAAATGAACTAAGATCTGCCACTTCACCCATTTTTCTTTTCTACTGTAATAGTGATATAATTGGCTGGTGGTCAACATATTTCTCTTGGATATTTTTATTTAAAAATATTTTGTGTTTGTGTCTCTCTGACTTTGGTACACACCATAGCTTGGTCAAAAGCTAACACCCAAGGAAAGGGTGGCTATCTGCAGGCCTCCTTGTTTCCAACAGACCATTGTAGCACCCCTTCATATATAAACCCAAATGCAAAGCAAACATTTTGTTAAAGTTCACATTTTACATATACCTTGCTTATAACTGTCAGGCTTACCAGGTAGAATGCGATGGATCTCTTCTGGACGATAATGACCCACAAGCAACTCACACAATACAGAACTCACCTGAGGATGTCACAGGGGGAAGCCATGAGTGGAGAGAGGCCAATGAGGCTAACTGATGCGTAGTACCAGGGAGTGTAGAGAGAGAGTAGAGTCAAACATATTCAGGTCAAAAGGCAGGCAGCAATCTGTTAGGAAGATATAGCAAGCAAAAAGGTCTGGACGAGCTGCGAAGTTTCAGAAGTCAGAACAAGCAAGGGTCATTCACAGGAATCAATAATCAATAGGTCAGAATTAGTGATGGGCGAATCTCCCCCGTCTCGCTTCGCCGAAAAATTGGTGAAAAAAAATTCGCTAAACGAGTCGCGTTTTTGACGCGCGTCGCGTCGTATTCGTCGCGTCGCGGCGGCTCGTTTTTTTCCGGCAAATTTTTTTTGCAGAATTTTCGCTGTCGTTTCTTGAATTTATTTGCCAGCGGCGAATCGCAAGAATCGCCCATCACTAGTCAGAATAGCTAGGTTTCAGGAAGAACCACGTTAACCAGGCACAGATCCCATACAAAAGCTAGTTTAAATACCTTTAGTCTTGGTGCCAATTTCTCAACATCAAAACACCTGCGTCCTGACGCCAGCGTCAAGATGCTTGCGCTACCGCACTTGCGCCAGAATGCGTGCCGGCGTAAATACGAACTTGCACGCTGCTGGACCGGGACACGCAGGAGGACACGCTCGGTATTTTATTATACAGATTTTTGTGTCTGGTGACGGGTCCACTTTAAAATAGTTACAAAGAACAGAAAGTTTTCTCTTCTCACCCCCTAAGTGTTTTGTAGCTCTGCAGATCCGTTAGCTTGCTCCTCCCTTTGATAGCAATGTGAAGTTCTGCACTTTGAGATATTATCCAAAACCATGTCTGGTTTCTGGTGGTAGTCATAGTTGATAATGACAGATCATAATTAAAAACAGAACCACAATAATATTAAGATCATGCCCATCAGACTTACTAACTAAATGCATCTCTGACATAAGGATGGAGTATAACTCCATCTTAGTGGGAAATCACAGTTTAGCAATGGTAAGGCATGGAATCACAGGGTTTTCTCGTTGCTCTAAGTTCATGTCCCCCAAATTGCATTGATTGAGTTCTGGGTTACCTGTAAACATCATGGGAGGGACTAGGGGCAAATAGAATGCATTATTTTCATTCAAAAGTCACTGGATGAGTGGTAAAGGTTTTCAAGTTTACTTTAGAATTTAATTTGCTTTATTTTGCCAATAACACTGGTTTACTTTCACTGCTGTTTTTTTCCCAAAAATGTCTGCACAGCAGGTAGAGACATGTTCAGCATTGCACTAGGTGCAGTCTCCTGCATTGATTCTGCACCATAATAAATATCCAAAAAGTAAAGAACATGACTGTTTCAAAATACCCAGTGAATTGAAAAGTCACATAAGCATTATGGTAGGTCATGTCATATCACATTTATTTATAATGTACAAATATTTACATTTCCGCTAAACCATTTTAGTGGCAACCCAGAGTAAGGGTCCCGTATCATGGGATTTTATGTTTGTGTGTTTTTAATAAATCTGTCTGCTTCTTACTCTTGGAATCATCTTCCAAGCAAGCATCTTGATTAAGAACTTTAATAATGCATACTATGTGAATGCATGATAGTGCCCTTGTGTGAAGTGGACAGCATGCATAAACCATGTGTTTCATGTTGATATAATAAAGAGGTATTAATAATATATTGATTCATCCACTTTAAAACACCCTGTTGGAACACTGAAATTCACACATTCCATGATTAATTAGACAGATGTGAGATCTGAATATAAGTAAATACAAAATAATGTTAGGATAAGATGAAGAATGGAGCCTTTAAAATTACATACATTTTTTTATTTTACTACTCTGAGAATTTAAACAGTTTTCTAAATTTTTTTCTTGTGGAAACAGTATATGCGGGCCCTACACTGCATTTTGGCATTGAATAATACAGTATCTGTATTATACTTGTGATGAATGGTCTGCTTTACTGAAGCTAAGGTTGATTGAAATGTATTGCTCTAAATATTATTTAGAGTATTTTACACTGTACTGTTATTGTATTTTGGTGAAAAGCAGAAAGGTGACTTTTGATGTTTAAAGGGATATTATAAAGCATTTTTTTTTAAACGCATCAGTTAATAGTGCTGCTCCAGTAGACTTCTACACTGAAATCCATTTCTCAAAAGAGCAAACAGGTTTTTTAAAAAATTTTCCCAGCTGCCCCATGTCACGTGACTTGTGCCAGCACTTTAGGAGGGAACTGCTTTCTGGCAGGCTGTTGTTTTTCCTTCTCAATGTAACTGAATGGAATGCAGTGGGACATGTGTTTTTACTATTTAGTGCTGTTCAGGCAGCTGTTATCTTGTATTAGGGAGCTGTTATCTGGTTACCTTCTCATTGTTCTGTTGTTAGGCTGCTGGGTGGGGGAAAGGCAGGGGGTGATATCACTCAAACTTGCAGTACAGCAGTAAAGAGTGATTGAAGTTTATCAGAGCACAAGTCACATGATTTTGGGCAGCTGGGAAAATGCCAATATGTCTAGCCCCATGTCAGATTTCAAAATGAAATATAAAAAATCTGTTTGCTCTTTTGAAGCAAATGTTAAGCAGGAACTGTAGCTATTAGCAAAACTTAAAAAAATTTCATGCCTATATTGAAATTATGGCACTAAATTCACATAGCCTAAAGTAGTAGATTTCACCAGGTTTCAACCCGGTTCCTACATTTAACTGATGTTTCTGTTTGAAAACTCTACTTCTCTTTTCAGCATTTCTCTGTTGGTAGGTACTGTACATATGAAGTGGATCAAACTCACTGGTTGGTTGGTAACCAGATAATATGGACAAGGGCACTAAAGTAATTGATATGAAAGACAATCAATTACTGCATCTAGGAAAATTTGTGGGAAAAAAGCATTACTCAAAATGTGGTAAATTTAGTGGGTGTTTATTAATACAATGTTTTCCACGTATGGTACACTGGAGTCTATGGGTGGTTTTCCTCTAACTTTTTCAGCAACAAAGTACAGTGGAGCCTATGGTGATGGCATTTGCCACTTGCAAAAATGTTCTCCAATGACAAAATGCAGAAATCTGTTGGAAATCCAATTTTCATCACTAGCTGCAACCCTACCCCTCATTGACGTGTATAAAACACTAAAATATGTTTACACTTAGAATGCAAAGTGATATATTCACAAGGGAATATTCAGGGTAAAAAAGTCCATCTTCATATATATACATAGGCAAATACTGTGAGGGAATGAGGGTGAGGGAATAGTCAATATCAGTAGTTTGCCTCATTATAAGTAAGTAGTTATTATTGTGTTCCTTTGGTAAACATATGAAAAGTGTTACAACAATGCATCACTGTAACATCTGCAATAAAGTTCCAAATAATGTCAGATGAGTATTAAATATTTCAAGATATCAAAAGGTAATTTCACAACAAAATTAAATATGTATCTGTCAGGCGTAATGATAGGGTAAAAACAATGGCTTGGAAAGGTGTTCTTCCAGCTTTTCTTGCAATGCACCCCCAATAGCAGACAGAGAGGTATAGTAGCTGGTGTGAGAGGTATGAGAAAAGTGAGAAAGGTTTCTGGTATGAAGAGTAGTTCTCTATGGCCCAAATTCACTAAAGCGCAAAGCGTCTAACGCTAGCGCTAATTCGGCAGCGTGACCTCATTTCGTAACTTCGCAAATTTACTAACACCGACTCTGGTGAATTTTCGCTAGCGATGTAGATAGACTTGCGCAACTTCGCACCCTTACGTCAGGCGAATTGCGCACTGACGAAGGATCGTAATTACGCAAATTCACTAAGATCAACTTTTTCCTGAACGTTACATATGGCAACACAACTATATAGGGGGCACATGTAGGTCAATAGGACAACTTTATTTAATTTATTAAAGGTTTCCTGGGCTTGTGTAGTGGAATGTAGTGGCTGTAACATATACTTCTATTATACGCTTAAGTTCCCACGATATGCAAATTAGGCATCGCTAGCGTAACTGCGCTTTGCCTGGCGAAGTAACACTAGCACAACTACACCACCGTTCGCCGACCTGAGCGTAACTTCTCACTTTTGTGAATTTGCGTAGCGCTGGCGAAAATTCACCTGGCGAAGTACGGCGAACGCTAGCGAAGCCAACGCTAGCGAATTTTCGGAACTTAGTAAATTTTCGGAACTTAGTGAATTTGCCCCTATGACTCTATGTTATAGTGCTTGGTCAGACAGGAGTCAGGGATGTTGGCAAGGAGTGTATTCAAGTCAGGCAAGGTTAAACAAAATGATCATTTGAATCAAAGTCAGCAAACAATCACAAGAAAACTCAATAACACAAAGGCACAGGTACAATGGTGATATGATGTCCAAGTGCCACTACAAAAGAAGAAGATTGGGAGGATGCTCTGTTTGGCCACCAGTGCAACTCATCTCTCATCCATTACCTATTTGCAGGTCTGTCTGTGTTTACAGTATGTTTCTGAACTCCTGCTTCTTGACTATTGGCTTGATTGTTGACTCCCTAGTCGATGAAGAACTTGTTTAACCCCTCTGATCATTGGACTTTAACCTGCCTTGCTGTCTTCCTGTACCTACCTAGCTAGCTCTGTCTGTTCCAAATCCTGTTCCATGTACCTAGCATGCCTATCTTGTGCAACCTGTGCAAATAAATAAAATAAAATGCAAAGCCTAACTACAACAGGTCTTGATTGGTGTAAAATATTGGTATTATTTTTAGTGTTGTCTGGTCTAAGAAAACAATGTTAAAGTGGACCCGTCACCCCAACAAAAATATTCAAAATCCTATTTTATCACATTAGTCAAGCAAAACAAACGTTAATTACACTATATAAATTATTTTAATCTTGTTTTCTTCAGTCTGGGAATTCATAATTATAACAAGCAGACAGGAGCCATTTTGTGGACACTGTTATTAAGGCAAGCCTTACATCATCTCAGAATCTTGTTTGTGAAGCAGATTGGGGAACCCAATGTCTATCCCTATGTCCAGGCTACACAATTAAATGGTTAAGAGAACTGGGGGAATGTGTGGGGAGCAGTGGCATCTAGGAAGTGCTGAATGGAAAGTGAAAGTAATTATCTGCCCCGCCTCTATGCCTAAGGCATAGAGGAGTGGCAGACAATATTAGATTGACAGCTGAGATTTTTAAATGAGCTTAAAACAGCTATGAATGCTTTAATAAAATTTTGAAATTGGATTTCATGTTTAATTTGAAAAGGACTTTTACTATACAGATTTTTGTGTCTGGGTGACGGGTCCACTTTAAGGTACATAATATTGTATATACTGTATATTTATAAATATGCCTCATAATGTACAATTTATGTTAATATTTTTAGGAGAACTAAACAACTCACAGATGCCAAAGGTGTTTGGGCAATGGAAAAAAGGGCCCCTGATCTAAAAAAAGAGGTAATATTTCAAAATGCTTCCTACTGTTGTCAATAAAATACTTAATTTCTGACTCAGCCAACTAATAGCAAAAGAATGCAGGCTTTGGTAAAAAAAACCATAGGCAATAACCTAATTTCTTCCGGTTAACAATAATGGCAAATAATCAACAGACGCTCAGTCTGTTCGATTACCAGGATTTTGTGAAAAGAAAATCAGTCCGCTGAAATCTTTGAAATGGGCCTCAAGTAGTTATCAAACTATAACTGTTACTGTGAGATCAGCAATTCTTTCAGTGAATGATATCAGGTCAAGGGCTACTCACTCTACATCCTAAGCAACCCTGTGCCACTTAATTGCAACCAAAAAAAAAAGCATTTTAGTGTACCAGCCCAATAGATACAGCTATGAAAAATTGTAAATTACTGTAACTGATAACATAGGATTCCTGGGTTTATTGCCACTTGAACAACTGGTTTATTTGGCTCCTAATCAAGATAAAATTATAGATCAGCACCACAGACTATGGAAAAAAGAACAAAAACCAGAACCCAGCACAATATTGTTAACATTAAGTTCAGTCTTCAGGGTGTTGCAACACAAATCTGTGTTTGTTCTAAAGTGCTATTTTTTTGTCTTTAAAAAAAAACTCAGCAGGTGGCTTCTCCACTATCTGATGGGATTAGCAATTTACAAGATTCCTAGGGGCAAATTCACTAAAGCACGAAAATGCACTAGCGTTGCCTTTGTCAACGTTCACCACACTTCGCCAGGCAATTTTCGCCAGCGCTACACTAATTCACTAAGATGCGAATTTGCGCTCAGGGCTGTGAACGGTAGCGAGGTAGCGCCACGGTTACTTCACCAGGCAAAGCGCATTTATGCTAGCGATGCCTAATTTGTATATGGCGCGAACTTAAGCATATAATAGAGGCGTATGTTACACTACACAAGCCCAGGAAACCTTTAATAAATAAAATGAAGCTGTCCTTTTGCCATAAACATGTGCCCACTGTATAGCTGAGTTGCCATATGTTAGGAAATGTAGGGGAGTAAGGAGGGTAACCCTAAAAAAATTCGCTCTTTTTCAGACTATCACCCAACAAAAGGTAAAAGACACCAGCATTTTTTGGAACTTAGAAAAAATTTCAAGTTTTTTTTTTCAAACTCCTATCTATCGTATTGAACTTCGCCAGGTCTGACCTGGCAAAGTAATGTCTAGCGTAAAAGGTAACGTTCACAAAAAATTTCATCTTAGTGAATTAGCATAGTTACGTTCCTTCGTCAGTGCGCAACTTCGCCTGGCGTCACGGTGCGAAGTTGCGCAAGTCGATGTTCTTCACTAGTGAATTTTCGCCAGGGACACTGTTAGTGAATCGGCGAAGTTGCGAATTGATGTCACGCTGGCGAATTAGCACTAGCGTTACACGCTTTGCGCTTTAGTGAATTGGCACTCTGATTTCAAAACCGCATATCAGTATTAACTCCAGGGTATTTCTTACCCATAGTGTAATATGCCTTTAGGTTTTAAACTTATTGAACTTACATAAGTCATACTTCTGAGCACAATCCCTTTCTCCAGTGTTATGGTGCACTGATCTAAAATGTTATCTTAATTTGGGGACCAAAAAGAAAATAGGCTCTCGCAAACCCTCATGAAAAAATAATCAGAGAATACCTGGTGCACAATGGTAGAGGTCTGGCAACCTCACAATGAATCCAATTTGCCAAAAAATCCAAAGGCACACAGATCAGCAACAAGCAAGGTATACCTTGACCCCCAAACGTTGCACTGCATTCCCGCAAATAAATATACAAGGTATACCTTGCTTGTTGCTGATTTGTGTGCCTTTGGATTTTTTGGCAAATTGGATCTTAATTTGGGGATCCAGTAGAGGAACTGGGAAAAAGATCGACAAATGAAAACTGTTTTTTTTCATCTCCCATATGTTTATTTGGCTCCTACCCTGATTTACTATATTACTATGTATAGTACAACTCAGGAAGAAGCATCAAACAACTGAGAATAAACAAACTACTACAACAAGACAAAAACAGGTATATTGCAAAAATAAGTGTGATTTCTCATTTTGAGGACCTAAATTTCAGTGCATCCTTTCTGTGTTCCCAAAAGTTAAATTCATATTTTAACTCAAACCTTTATAGGTTTTAATATCATGTGGCACAGTGATCTAAACATCAGTTTTTTAACCTCAAAAGAAGTCACCATTGTTAGTGCTGATTTCTCTATTACTATATGATGTCAGGATAAGAAGATGCTTGTAGATTTTTTTGTGAATTTAACAATTGATTTTCTCATAAAATAAATTTGGCAGGATCTAGTAACATCAGTGTGGTTTGTCATAGAACACAGCTTAGTTAATATGGTTCCTGGATGTGTATTGCCTTTTGAAACCCATCATTTGAGTTTTTATTAACTTTGCACAATAAAGCACTGAATGGCATTTGAAAGCTCGACATTTGACAAGCGAGATGATGCAAACATTGCTTTGCAAAGACATCTTTTGAATTTCACCCTGTTCCATCCTTGAACTGTATGTTTTATAAAGAAAAAACATTAAGTATAACTGTGTAAATCAGACAATTTCATAGGTGAAAGCAGGAGAGCTGCAAAAACAGAAAACATTATTTCTACCAAAAATATAAATGCAAAATTTGTATAATTAAGCCTTATTGTACAAATATTCACTGCATTTTTTCAATGGGAATAATATAAAAGAACCTTATGTCTCATAATCTAATACAGTTGCTATGGTTATTATTAATTCTTTATATATATAAGGAATGCAACAAGAAAGCATGCCATAGCCAAAATGTATTCATGAACAATTCTGTGTGAATTGGCATATAGAAATTATAAGAATGCCAATTCTCACATGCCAGGAACAGCAAAATCCAACACCCACACATTTCAGGCATTGCATTAATGCAAAATATGCTTGTGATTCATATAACAAGTTTATAAGCACTTTATAAATGAGTACAGATAGACTCTTTGGTTGTTTAAGCATTTCATTGAAATACATACAGTCAGTTACATAGGGGGGATCATTCCCTATGTAAAATCACTTTTCTACTATTTATCTACTATATATATATTTTGAATGCCCTTAAGGGGCTATTTCAGCAAAGTATAATGAAGCAATTTTCCACAACTGTCAAAAGCCCTTCTACAGAGTTACGTTTTGTCTTTTCTTCTTTACTGAAGTACTTTCCTTCCAAACCAATTTTCTGGGTACAATTCTTCTATATTCCATAAAGCTCTGGCATCAATCTGAAACCCTCTTGATCCATTGGTGTCTTTTATCCTGTTGCCCTCTATCTTAATATTTCTAAATACTGTCTTTTCTGTCATTGATCTCCCTTTCTCAGTCATAGCCTGCTTCCTCCCCCAATGTCAGTTCTCTTTAATTTAGCCAAATGACTCCTCCAATTTCCACTAGTTTCCTATTTTACATAATGTTCCTGCATTGAAAAAAGCATATATCCAAATCTACTTTCCATACCTAGAAGGTTATCTTTTTCCCTAGATGGTTATTTTCTGTTGACGGTTGTTTTTTCTTTTGATTTTTTGAGTTTCTAATCCCTTTTTTGGGTTGATGACTTTCCCTTATTCATTCTCACATTCTCGCACATTCCTCCCATGGATTTCAGCTTTTCCCTTTTCTCATATAATTTAGCTTTTTCCTTAACTCTATTAGTTACCAAGTCCCGGCAACACTAATCAGTGTCAGACAAATCCTTATTAGTCTTCAAGGAAACTGGCTGTTTAGTTTTACAACACATTAGGTGAGGTGATCTAACAGAAGTTAAGATTAGCTAATCCAATGCATATGCATCTAAATTATGTTTACTAGGGGGCATTACATATAATAGGGGGCAGATTTATAAAAATGGGGGTTCTATTTGTTCCTATAAGATATTTAGAATTGTATTTATCAAAGAGTGAAAGTTAAAACTCACCATTTGATAAATAATGTATAAAAATCTCATAGGAATGAATAGAATGTGGGTGAGTTATTCACTTATTAAGCTCTAAACTCACATTTTTATAAATCTGCCCCCTAGATGTTGGAAAATGAGAAAACAGAAGAACTTGGGAAAACTATATTGAAGAATAAAGTCAGAAGATAGCAGGAATAGGATGAAGACTATTAACCAGAGACTAAAGGGGGTTATTTACTAAAACTAATTTTTTTCTCACATTTTACTAGAAACAAACACTTCCTAACTCCATCCATAAATATGGCTGATTTACTAATAATTAAACCAAAAAAAATGGATAAAAAAATTTAAAAAATTCGAGTTTTTATGAATATACCAGGAGTCAGGCTCATGGGGTGCAGAAATGGGTATGAGGAAAGGTTTAAATTTTAGATGTATTTTTAAGATTATTTGCAAGAGAGCAAACAAATGTCAAAAAATACTTGATCAGGGCAATAAAGTAAGTATTCTAGACTGGTGCATGCTGGGTCTTTTCCTATTGAAGTTCTTTACTATTCTGAATATTGTTTGAAAAGTGAGGTGTTAATACTTGATGATGACACTAAACTTTGTAAACTTGTTAATTCAGAGCTTTATATTTACTTGCAATAGAAAAAAAAATTACATTATGGTATTGTAAAAGAGAGCTTTACAACTTACTAGTAATACATGTTTACACATTTCAACTTCATCAGTATATTTCATTTTTAATCATTTATGGGATTCTACTTTCTTTTGAGAACTTTTCATGGAGATTTATGAAAATGTGATTGTCCTGAAAATTCTCCTTTTAATGAGAAAGATCCCAAAATGCTAAATTTAAAGTTAAAATTAAATATTGAAACATGATAGTACTGCTTATCTGTTTAAAATAAATTTAAAAACATATTAAATTCAAGAAATATAACAATTCTATAGTATGTACTGTTATCAAGATTAGAGTTCATCTTATTTTTTATCATATACACAATGTAATATAACAACTGAATAAGAGCATCCTTTGAGTCAAAACATCAGGGGATCCATAACGTTCTATTTGTTTTTATTTGTACTGAAATTTGGATGCATTGGAGCAGTGAAACAAAATTTGCTCAGTATTACTGTGGATTAACCCAGTGATACCTTTTCCTGAGGCACCCTTACAACTTTGTATATGTGCTAGTGTGACCTACTGAAATGGAATACATCAATCAACATAGAAACACAAAGATGGTCTAGAGTACCAGGAGCTTTAGAGAGGGCAGAAGAATTAATGTCTGTTAAGCTGGAAGCAATTCCACTGATTATGTTGGACAGCTGTCAGAGACTTACATAAATACCTGAAGGGGTTTAGCACATTCTGTGTAGTGTGCTGGGAAAAAAAATAAAATTACAAAGTAAATAAAGAAATAAATAAAATTAACTATATAAAATAATATAATATTTTAGTAGCGTATTGCAATAATAATCATTTGGGAATTACCAATGACTAGTGATGGGCGAATGTATTCGCCAGGGGCGAATTCGCAGTGAATTCCCGTGATTCGTGAAACGCCAGCGAAAATTCGCCTGGCGAAAATTTGGCAAAAAAAAGGACGCGACACGACAAAAACTACGCGACGCGCATCAAAAACAATGCGTTTCGTGAATTTTTTCGCCAATTTGAGAATTTCGCTGTAAATTCGTGAATTTTTCGGCGAAGCAAAACGGGGTAGGTTAGCCCATCACTACCAATGACCATTTATTCATTTTATGCCACCAATTGCTTTTGAAGTGTGTTTTTCTTAACTGTAGTGTATTAGTAAAAATATGCAAACAAAAATATTTTGAAATTGCTGAAAAGAAAAAAAAACATAAAAATAACGAGATTTACTGTTTTTATTCACAAAATTGGTTCTGAATCTTGAAACATACAGTACTAGTAGGGTCTGTACTATATAGCTATGCCTCTTAGAAAAACTATTTAAAGAGGAACTATTGCAAAAATTTAAATATAATATAAGCTTCATGTCACTGAAATAAAAAACTGGCACAGACAAAATTAGGTACAGGTCTCTTATGCAGAAACCCAATAATCAAAAAAAGCTCTGAATTACAGGCAGGCAATCTTCCATAGTCCTTTATAGTAAATAGAGTTCCTTTTCCTCTGTAGTAATAGAACAGTACCTTGTACTTGATGGTAGCTAAGCTGTGTGAATTCCTATTGGTGGCAAAATAATAGCATTTGGTATATTAAGGGGGTTATATACTAAAAGGCAAATTCATCTAATCGTTTTATTCATCAATAAAATAACTTGAAATTATTGGGTCAGGAAAAAACTCGATAAAATCATGTGAAAAATCGATTTGTACAAATTTTTCAGATTTGACAACTGAATCACTTGATTTTTTCAGGTTATCTCCTGAAAAACCTGAATTTATTATATTATCGGCTGAAACCCAGTGAAGATCAAGATATATTCAAATAGTAAAAGGTAGACATCTAGAAATCTAACATAGACTTCTACATGACCTTGACAGGTTTGAGATGGCAGATTTTCGGATTTAGACTTTTAAAGTGGACCCGTCACCCAGACACAAAAATCTGTATAATAAAATTCCTTTTCAAATTAAACATGAAAACTAATTTCAAATTTTTATTAAAGCATTCATAGCTGTTTTAAGCTAATTTAAAAATCTCAGCTGTCAATCAAATATTGCCACTCCTCAATGCCTTAGGCATAGAGGCGGGGCAGACAATTACTTTCATTTTCCATTCAGCACTTCCTAGATGTCACTGCTCTCCCCACATTCCCCCAGTTCTCTTAACCATTTAATTGTGTATCCAGGGCATGGGGATAGACATCGGGTCCCCCAATCTGGTGCACAAACAAGATTCTGAGATGATGTAAGGCTTGCCTTAATAACAGTGTCCATAAAATGGCTCCTGCCTGCTTGCTATAATTATGTATTCCCAGACTGAAGAAAACAAAATAATTTATATAGTGTAATTAATGTTCATTTTGCTTGACTAATGTGATAAAATATGATTTTGAATATTTTTGTTGGGTTGACGGGTCCACTTTAACAGGTTCAGAGTAAAACCAGTTTTTCCTATAAAATCATGTATTTATTTTTTGTCCAAAAAACCTTGACCAGCAAAATTGAGGTTTAGTATAAAACTCCCTTAGTGTTTAATTTTTTTTAATGGTATTAAACACATTTTCTCTAAAACTATGGATGTCATGAACGTTATTAAGATCTAAATAAAAAGAGTATGAAAAGAAGAAACACTGACTGATGCTGTAACAAATTCAGACTAAGGCGGTTATTTACTAAAACTCTTTTTTTCTCCTTTTCAAAACCGAATGAACTTGATTTTTTTGTTTAATTAAAAATCCTAGATCTTTGAGTTATTTATTATAATTCATGAAAATATCAGTATGTTCATACAACTTTTTCATATTTGTTCCCTGAAAAATCCAATTTTATCAAGCCAAATCGGACAAATAAATTGGAGGAATTTATATTTAAATTTTTAGAGAAATTAAATAGACATTTCTATGCTTCCTGTTTTTTTTTTCAATAAGCAGGAAGTTCTCCAGTGGCCATTTTAGGAGCATAGATGGTCATTATCACATTTTCTATTTGGAAAGCAAAGGAGAAAGAGGCATATTTGGCACACTGACAAAAATTATTGGGGGAGGAAGTTAGGCAGGAATGGAAGGAGAAAGGTAATGGTGGGGGGCTCAGGACCTGTTTGAGGTGGCCAAATGAAAGGAGCAGAGAACTGCCTCTTGAGCAAGTCTTGAGTCTCAAGGGCAAGAGTAAGGTAAGGGAAGCCAGTAGGGTGGATAGGGGAGGCAAAGCAAATGGGACTGCAGCCAGGACAGGGCTTCTGTGACCTGAAGAGATGCATCAGAATCTAGTTTTTTGGCCCAGAAGGCCTGCAGAGAGATTCCACCACCCCTCTGACTCAACACCTTTAAGCTGGACACCATCAGTGAAGAGGTATGTCACAGGTTGGAAGGCTCAAATAGGATATGTAAGTTTTCATTTCTTAGAACAATCTTTTTGAATATATTAATCACTTATAAATGCCTATGCTTGTTTCTTTTGCTGAAGGGTCATATTTCTCTCGCTTGATAGGCCTTTAAATATGTATTTATAAATTTGTATTAAACATTGCACCACAATATATGTATATATATTGTATTGCTAGTTATAAATTTTAATAACTTAACTCCAATATTGGCTGACTCAGCTTGTGTATAAAATATTACCCTTTCCAGTAGTTGTTCCCCCCATATGCTACTCAACTGTATTAGAAAATCTACAACTGTTAATCAGTATTTTTGAGGTTGAGTCAGACTACATGAATCAATGTTAATTTCTGTGCATTATTGTTTTCTACAATCAATGTGTAATCCTGACTGTTGTTCACATGTTTGGTTTTGTACATTGTTAAAAACCTTAAGGATCCTTCTTCCTTTATTTAACGTTTAGCTCAAGTGCCAGCGCCACAAATCCAAGGACCCAAAGACAGAGAGAAGATAGTGGCATCCTGTCAGACCCCTGCAGAGGCAGCAGAGCAGATCTGTGCAGAAGTGGATGCAAATGGGGCAAATGTGTCAGAGCCACCCTTACAGTCTGAATGTAAATATTATTCATTGTTTATGCAATGAATTTAAAAATGTTTCCAAAGTATTCTTTGTCCTGTTTATATTTTTCAGAAGAACAAGCTTGACCCCACCAACTTAAAAATTCTGTTTAAGTTCAAGAATTGCAATCTGGTATCTTTATGAAAAATTATTGTCCAGCAAGAGTTTTAATTTAATAACAGAATTATGGACTTATTCTTCTCAAGATGAATGGAAATGTCTTTATTTATTTGCATTTAATAAAGGCATAACAGCTTTTGCATTAAGCAACTGCTACTGATGCGTTTCATGCCCTATGGCAAAATATACTTTGAGGACGTGCCATGGGGCACGAAATGCATCAGTAGTAGTTACTTACTGCAGCTCTAAAACTGACATGCCTTTATTAAATGCAAATAAATAAAGACATTTTTGTTAATCTTGAGAATGTGTCAAGAAGTCCTTAATGGTATTTTTTGGAAACGGTTTTGCTCCCAGAAGTTGTATGACGGACACATGATCATCTAGAACCTATTGGAATGCTCAACACTGGTGAGATAAGTTTTAATTGAAGTTTTGTTTCTGAAGATGCTGCTGAGACAGTTGATGTTGTTGTATGGGCATCGGCGAGCTTGCCTGACACACTCAAGCATACAATGTTAAGTTAAGTCTTTTATAAAATAATAAATATTCTTCCAGCAGTGAGGAATATTCTGTAAATCAAGGATATGGGGTTTGTAGATATGGTACATGGCTAACAACTACTGTACACAGTGACCCATTTTGTGTTCCCATCAATGACCTGAAGACTGTGCAATTGCATTTGCCCAGTTCTGCCAGCCACTTAAGTGGTCTGTTTTTAAGTTTAATTTTTTTAATTGTTTTGTAAAAAATTTGAGTCAAATTTGATTTGAATTTAATTCAGATTTTAATCAAATTTGCAGGTAAATTCTATTCACTCAAATTTAAAACATTTGAATTTTGAGTTTATGGGAGTTTTTAGAAACCCCCATGAACTCAAAATTCAACCCTTGATAAATCTGCCCTTGAGTGTCTCATTTATGTTTTGTTTTTGTATGTGTTAACCTCTGTAATTTTGTCTCACTCTGTTTCCTGTGCACTGTGTGGGAATCTCAATATGAAAAGTAAATGGGTTTCTCTCTGACTCTATGACACAATTCCAGAGGTCATGTCTTACCACTGAGTACTAGAGAAAGGCTTGTACCTCTGAAATATTGTGTGGAGATCTCAATAAATCTCAAAAAGTTAGCACAAGGGGCAGATTTTCTATGGGTCGAATTTTGAATATAAAAAAATTGTACCGTAAATGACATTTTCGATCAAATTAGAACTGTTTAAATTGAACAATTGCATCATTCGAAATGAACGATTAGGACAATTTTCCAATAAAAAATGCAATTTTCCAGGAAAGCTTCCAGGAGGTCCCCCATAGGCTACAATGGCAATTTGGCAGCTTTAAGTCAAATAATTGAATAAGAATTTTTTTTTAAAGAGACAGTACTTCAAAATTTTAAATTTTCAAATATTGGGCTATTCAATAGTTGAAGTAGCCCAACATTACTTTGAAATATGAATTTTAAAAATTAGAATTTCATTTGAAAATTCACTTTGACTCTTAATAAATGTGCCTCTAAGGGTCGAAGTGAATTTTAAAATTAAATTATAATTTTTAAAATTCGAATTTGGAAGTAATTTTGGGCTACTTCAACTATCGAATAGCCCAAAATTAGAAAATTCAAATTTTGAGGTACTGTCTTTTCCAAATCCTTTAATTCGACACTTTGCGACCTAAAAGCTGCCGAATTGCCATTTTAGCATATGGGGTACCTCCTAGAGCCTGTTCTGAAATTTTTTGTTATTTATTATTATTATTATTATTATTAACATGCATTTCTATAGCGCCAACTTATTTCATTGCGCTGTAAAGTGAATGTGATTATGCAACTAAATCACATGAGTTACAAACATAGAACATAAGGAGTTACATACATCACAATAAATATGGAGTTACAGATGCAGCCACTTGGATTTGTGAGTTAAATGCGTCATGACTCAGGGTTAATTGAAGAAACTGTGTTATCTAAAGTTATCTTAACTCATTTAATGCATTTAACCTTTTCATTAGCATACCAAAGCACCATTGTTTTCAATGGTGAATTATTTAATTGGATGGGATGCTGTGACACAATATTCTGTGCTAAGTGGGATAAATGGGATAGATGAGTTAAGTTATTCTTTGTCAAATGCACAATCCAAAGTGGCTTCATCTGTACATACATCACAATAAATACCGGTACAGGAAGTGAGGAAGGCCCTGTACAGAAAAAGCTTGCACTTTAAAGGGAAGGCAATAATACACAAGATGTGGGAGTGGACAAGATCAGAGTAAAGTGGGTGAGAGATGTAGTTCTGTAAGCTGTATTGCATTGGGTAGTTAACAGTGAGGGTAAGCTTCTCTAAAAAAGTGCGTTTTAAGAGATTTCTGGAAAGCTGAAAGATTGGCAGAAAGTCGGACAGACCTTGGGAGAGAATTCCAGAGGAGGGGTGCAGCCCTTGCAAAGTGAGGAGGTAATGAAAGAAGAGTTGAGTAGCAGGTCAGTAGAGGAGCGTAGTAAGCGGTTGGGTGAGTGTGTGGAGATAAGTTCAGAGATGTAGGGAGGGGCAGAGTTATGAAGTGCTTTGAATGTCAGGGTCATTCATTTGAATTAATTCTGAAGGGCAGTGGAAGCCAGTGCAGGGATTGGCAGAATGGCATGGCAGAGGAAGAGCGGTTGCTGAGTTGTATAAGCCTAGCATCAGTGTTCATTATGGACTGGAGAAGTGACAGTTTCTGGAGGGGAAGGCCAATTAAAAGAGAGTTACAATAGTCTAGACGCGATATGACAAGAGAGTGAATAATAATTTTGGCAGCATCTTGGGTGATAAATGATCGTATTTTGGATATGTTCCTTAGGTGGAAGTGACATGACTTAACAAGTGATTGGATATGAGGAGTGAATATCAGGGCAGAATCTAGGATAACCCCAAGGCATTGGGTCTGGGGAGACCAGGTGGAATTGTTAACTACGATGGATACTTCTGGGATGTTACTGGTGTTAGTTGGAGGAAAAAGAACCATTTCCATTTTGGAGAGGTTTAATTTAAGGTAGAATTGTGACATCCAAGTAGAGATAGCAGACAGTCAGGAGGAGACACGAGTTAGGAGTTCTGGGTTGAGATCAGGAGAGGAGAGATAGATCTGAGTATTGTCAGCATAGAGGTGGTAGTGGAAACCATACGTTCCAAGTATTCAAAGGATTTTATTGAAAATTTTATTGAAAAATGTTTGATCCATTTTCAATCGAAAATGCCTTTAAAAGAAATTTGATGGTCGAATTTCGAAGTTTATTAACTTTGAAATTCGACCATTAGAAAATCTGCCCCTTAATATACTGTTTGCTATTGATTTAGGGAGATGTTTGGATTACACTTTAGTATGTACTAGATGGTCCTAATCACCTTTTCTTTTGGTGTTAATCCTTAATTTTGCAACTGAAAATCTGAATCTGGTTGTTGGGGTCACTGGAAGTAACAACCATAAACAAACTGACCATGAGGTCCTCTCCTATTGAATGATTGCCCATTCTAGCTCAACAGATATTTAAGCACGAGAACCAGACATCAGTTAAAAAATGTAAAACTAATGATTGCATGAACATACTGTAAACATTTAAGTATTATAAAAAACCCTACTTGCAAGTTGTCTCTAAATAATTTTAAAATAGACTCCTTTAAGCACTTTCATCTATATCAGTCAATTAAATAATTTAAAGGAAAAGTATTTTTTTTTTCTATCTGTAAATTTGCTCTAAACAGCCCTCCAGATTAATGTACCTTAGTCCCTGCTGCAAGTCTGCTCTGGTTTCTGTGTTATCAGCAGCTTGTTTCCCCTTCTTCCTGGTGCAGAGTGAAGCCCCTCCCCTTAGCTTACTGAGCGGACCTTATCCTCTCTGACTAGTCGTGGTGATCAGTTGCATGCTGTGACATAACAGAGAGGAAGGGGAGCCAGTGTGTGCAGCACCAGCAGAAAAATGTTTACTTGTTCTTTAATAGTTTAAAAATGTGAGATCAAGTAAAAAACAATAAAATTATATAACTGTGTAGAAAATAAAAATGAGTTGAAAAGACCTGCTTTAAACTGCCTTTAAGGAATCAGAAAGGGTACACTGCAAAAATTTCTGTTGCATTCCCTAATTCACTTTGCTAAGTTAAAGGGAAACTGTCATGGGAAAACGTTTTTTTTTTTTAAACGCTTCAGTAAACTTCTGCACTGAAATCCATTTCTCAAAAGAGCAAACAGATTTTTTATATTTCATTTTTGAAATCTGATATGGGGCTAGACATTTTGTCAATTTCCCAGATGCCCTGGTCATGTCAGATTTCAAAATGAAATATAAAAAAATATGTTTGCTCTTTTGTGAAATGGATTTCAATGCAGAATTCTTCTGGAACAGCACTATTAACTGATGCATTTTGAAAAAAAAATTGTTTCCCCGTGACAGGATCCTACTGTAATATATCCTACTGTAACCTGTTGCTGTATAAACATTAGTAAAGTTCAATTAATCTGAACTTTTCTGCACATTGCTCAATAATCTCAGATGTGTATTGGTGTAGAAGCCAATCAATCTTTTGATTGCAATCAACACAAATGTGTAAATGTTTATTTCATTTAAATATTTATGCTCAAAACCAAAGTAGCTATTGTTTATGAAATCATCTCCTAAAAACTTCCTTTATTTCCAAAGCTGGTTTCAACTTTGAAATGAAACAAGTATTACAATTTTTATGTAATCTTCCAAAATTATTTTCATGCCTTATACAGTATACAGTATTTGTACACTGACTTACAGTATGATTGAAATTGACATTTTAAACCTCCTCCAACCTATATATTTCCTGTGTCTAACAAGAAACAAAACATAACTGCTTCATTAGTGTGGTGTTTCCATTGTTTTGAGCTTCGCTTGTATATTACAGTCATTTAAAGGTTGTTCACCTTTGAGTTAACTTTTAGTATAATGTAGAGAGTTATATTCTGAGACAATTTGCAATTGGCTTTAATTTTGTATTGTTTGTGGTTTTATAGTTATTTAGCTTTTTATTCAGCAGCTCTTTAGTTTGCAGTGTCAGAAATTTGGTTTCTAGGGTACAAATTACCCTAGCAACCCTGCATTGATTTGAATAAGAGACTGGAATATGAATAGAAAATGGACTGAATAGAATGATAACTAATAAAAAGTGGCAATAACAATACATTTCTAGCCTTACAGAGCATTTGTTTTTAGATGGTGTCAGTGACCCCCATTTGAAGCTATAAAGAAAATTGCAAATCATTACAAAACTATGAAAAATAAATAATGAAGACCAATTGAAAAGTTTCTTAGAATTGGCCCTTCTACAATATACTAAAAGTTAACTTGATGGTGAACCATCCCTTTAAGTTTTTTCTTGCTTGTTTTTTCCACTTATTCCTCTTATTTTTTACTTTCAGATTAACTAGAAAAAATAGTGGTCTTAAATAATGATGAGTGAAACTGACCCATTTTGCTTCACTGAAAAATAATCCAAAACCACATCGAAATCCATCAAACAGAGATTTCCCCAAATGCATGTCAATGGCCATTTTTTCTCACACCAAATGCATCACAGTCAAAGGACATTTTTTTTCCACAAAATGCAGTCAGTGGCTGTTTTTCTCATGCCAAATGCATTTAAATAAATGTGCAACTTTTTCTTGCCCCAACTACATTGATGCCAAGGGACATTTTTTTTCTCCCCATTTTTGTAGCACCAAATGCATTGGATTCAACTGGCTTTTTTTTGTACAAAATGCACAAGGCATTGTGAAAACTATTTTCTCAAGGTTCTTCCCCCATGTAAAAAACAAAACAAAATGCATGGCCGAAATTCTAGTGCAGCTTTTTGAATTGTCTTCTTAGCAGTTGAAAACGTTCCCTCATCCCTAGCATTAAAATATACATTACATTTTTCTGTCTGTAAGACACTTCTCCAGTTTCTGTCTGAGCTAATTAAAAATCAGACTCATTCTACTTCCCAATAATATTAACATCAATGCTCTGGTTCTTTGGTAACATTTGACTTAGAACAACCATTAGAGAGTAAAACCTACCACCATCTCTAAGTTTTTTGATATGGAACATAAAAATACCAAGATAACTGACAGTTTTGGTTAGAAAACTCTATTAACATTAAATATTGCATCAGTGATTACATAGGTTACAGTAAAATACTATTTTAATCATAGGTATATCTTGAAGATCAAATACAACCTTAAATAAAACCATAAAACCGTGACACAGTTTATCCAGAAATAATTTCTAAAGTGAATAATTATAAATGAAATGCTACCCAAACTGCAGAGGAAGACATATTTAATATCAGGTTAATTTTCAAATTTAAATAGAAACATTAAAAAAAATACTTTATGAGGCAATATAAATGTATTAATTTGTAAACCTTAGTAATGCAATATACACAAGTGCCCTTGAGGTATATAATATGGTTGGGAAACTGCTTAACTATTTTAGAACCTCTAATGACTAAAATCCTGTTAAAATGTGCTAGTTTAATACTGTGCCAGTTTTTTCTCTTTACAGTTTGTGTCCTCTAAAATGTTTCAGTGGACATTTATTGACCTTTTCTAAGAAAAGTAATATTGTTTTACTCATGTGCTTCTTTTAGCTTCTGGTCATCAATGAGCCCTCTGATCCGAGAGTGATGTTTTCTGCTCTCTCCCAGTACAGTTGGTCACCTATGCTTGATATGCCCTTTCCAAAGATGTTATAGCACCAATGTTTGAGACTGTCAAGTCACTTTCATTTGTTTGATAATTTGTGAACAATAAGAAGTGATAAATAACAAGTATGTCTGTTAAACTGCTGGCAAATTAATTTTATCACCATTGCAAAAATGTATTCATAAGAAATGTGATGCTTGTCAGTTTTTACACATATTTATATTTACAATATTTTTATACACAACATCCATACAGGATCAAAACGCATAGCTGTAATTAGTATTTAATAAAAGAAAATATTTGGTTAAAGAGACGGTTCGCAGGTCAAGTTACTGAACATTGGAAGTGTACGGTAACGAAATAGTACTTGTACTCTCATTACTCTTAATCTACTTTGTGATACTCTTATCTATTTTTTATTATGTTCCTATCTATATTTCTGTTACTTGATTTATTCTGTAAAAATTTGATTAAAAAATATAATAAAATAAAAGAAAATATTTTTTATAATCTGTTAAATCCATGAATACATTATTTAAAGGATATGTTAAAAATATAATTCAGATGAGAGCAGAGCTGCCAACAGAGGTAAAAGCTGGCTCAGAACAGCGCTACGAAATGAGTTGACGCTATAGAAATAAATGTTAATAATAATTATAATCCTTATGTGCGTGAGGGAGAATGAAGAAGTACCCAGGGGCCTGTGGAGCTTCAGCCTGGCTAGGATTAAGAATAAGTCAGAGCCAAGTGACCTGGGAAAGAGAAGACTGTGCCTCAAAAAAGTAATGTTTGGGAAACAGTGAAGAAGAGTTGGAATTAAGCTATGTGGCCTTGTTGACTAATAGATAGAGTGCTGATTTCTGATGGTGAACTGTGAACTTGAACTGTGACTAATAGGTTGCCTGGTCCTGGAGTATTCAGAGAGTCTCAGCTGTGTGAGACTGTATGGGGGAAATTCACTCACGAAGCGTCTAACTCTAGTGCTAATTCGCCAGCGTGACGTCAATTCATAACTTCACAAATTCACTAACCCCTACTCTGGCGAATTTTCGCTAGTGAAGTAGATAGACTAGCGCAACTTCGCACCCTTACGCCAGGCGAAGTTGCGCATTGACGCAGGATCGTAATTACGCAAATTCACTAAGATGAACATTTTCCTGAACGTTACCACTTACGCTAGACTTTACTTCGCCAGGTCAGACCTGGCGAAGTTCAATACAATAGATAGGAGTTTGAAAAAAAAACGCTGGTGTCATTTCCCTTTCGTAGGGTGATAGTCTGAAAAAAAGCAAAACATTTTTTGGGGTTACCCCCATCCCCCCTACATTTCCTAACATATGGCAACTCAACTATACAGTGGGCACATGTTTAGTGCAATAGGACAACTTTATTTTATTTATTAAAGGTTTCCTGGGTTTGTGTAGTGTAATGTAGTGGCTGTAACATATACTTCTATTATACGCTTAAGTTCGTGCTGTATACAAATTAGGCATCGCTAGTGTAAATGCGCTTTGCCTGGCGAACAAACGGTTGCGGTATTTCACTAACGTTCGCCGCCCTGAGCGCCTATTTGCATCTTAGTGAATTTACATAGTGCTGGCGAAAATTCGTCTGGCAAAGTGCGACGAACCTTAGCGAAGCCAACACTAGCAAATTTTTGCCGCTTAGTGAATTTCCCCCTTAATATACTTATGTTTCTGTGTGAGTGAAAGATCCTTTTAGGACATGACAATTTGCCAACAGATAATAACATATCCATTATTGATAACTGTATATTTAGTAAACAACTGTTTTGGTTTTGTAGGGGTTAGCAATACGCATTCACCACATGTCTTAGATAGTTTTTGCATCTGGGTGATGACCCACAACAATAGTGCTTTTATACAGGTAATTTCACAACAGGGGGTTTGTTTTTTTATTATAATACACATTTCAGTGAGTCATTACATCTTTAAGCACCAGTCAGTCAGCACACATGTTTTGGGTGCAGTCTATGCTTGTATGTAGCAAACAAAAGAATATATCCATTAATTTATCAGTAAAACCTATAAGTAGCTTACTGTAACCATTTATGAGTAAATGTAATAAAAGAGGAAACAAATTACATGAAATAAGATCAAAAATGTAAATGTATTTATTCTATTCTAATATATTCTAATTTTTACAATATAATAGTCATTGTTCAGATACATTTTTTGACTTGCTTAACCATTGCTAACACATTTTTTAAATACATTTTATTACAAACTCTATGTAATGGGGCAAAATGTTCAAATACATTAAGATAACTATGGCAAAACGTACAATTTTGGGATTGTGCATATTCTTTCCTTAGCAACTCTAAAAACATTTCCTTAAAAATTTACTATTGGAATTTTATTATATGAATGTTTTCTTTAAATTGTCTGCACCTAAGGCAAAAAGTAATAATACTTATTAACTACTTCACTTGGTTTTGTTCAGTAAACTACTCAGTGAGGGTCCAGTTGAGGTTGGATGTATGTATGTTCTGGCTATTTTAATTATTTTTGTTTACTCCCCAGAACTACTGTAAGTTTGATTTCAGTGGGGGAATAGCTGCTTACATAATGCAAGTTATAAAATAAATGCATGCATGATGATTAATGTTTAGTAGAGTAAAGTATGTTTCCCCGGGATTAATAACACAGCTTAGCATCCTTTCCAGTGCTTGGTCATCCAGTATGATGCTGTCAGAGCCAATCTACTGAATATTTTAGACCAGTGTACAGAATTGATGGAGGAAGGGACTAAAAGCTATATGATTCAGAGGACACCTTCCTGATTCTGGAAAAAGTATTCATCATCAGTACTACATCAATCCAAGACTGTCTATGAAGCATAAAACCTACTTAACCCCTTAGCCACAGAAAACAGTTATTTGAAACAAAATGTCTCAGAGAAATGGACATGCTGCTTTCAACATAAAAGATACATAATTTATGATTGCATAGCAGCTCACCATGCACTAGCTGAATCTTTGATTTGCTTTAGCCAGTAAATACTCTTTAGGCTACTATTACATGGAAACATGTTTTTGAATAAAATAAATAAGTAAATTATGTTAGATCCAAGATATGTTTCTATGCAAAACAAGTGCACCAATAAAGGTAGACATAAAGGAGCTATGCAGATATATATATATATTTATATATTGGTGGGGGGGGTAGGGCTAACCTCTGTAGTTCTATTTGTGTGTCACCTACAATGCACACCACACTATGTTATCACTACCTATCATCTGTTATTCAAAAATTCCATGAACATAATAACAATGATATACCAATTCAATTGAAAAATATTACAGGTGTATTTGTTGGTTAAACGACAACAACTGCATGGAAATGGTTCTAAAATTCCTTTATTCTTCTGATGGCTTGTTTACAGTGTTTTGCAGATACATTTTTACATCACAGCAGATAATGGTTTCCCAACAGGTCTGGAGTTTTCATTGAAGTTTGTATGACTATCCAGATATCCTGCAGAAAATACAGTGCTTGGTATAAAGATGCTGATGATCCATGAAATCTGAGAAAAAGGCAAAGGAAAAAGGCAAAATAGGAACATAAGGGCTCACTTACCAGAGCAGTTCTCCATGCAAATAACATATTTGCATTTTTGCATTTTTTTTTAGAGACTTCCAGCATCATCGTAGGCTCCACTAAATATAATGTATCATGCAAGTGATTCATTATTGTAGGTTAAAATTTACCTCCATTTTAGAAAATCATGCACAAGTTGTTGATTTTTATGATACTTTGCATTATATTGCAATAACACCATTAGATTCCCTGGACAAGTCAATGGCATGGTTGTCTTAACCTATCATGGCTTCCCTTTCATTCACTTACCTATGACTTTGCACTAGTGTAGCATTGTTCACAACTCACCATAGCAGGCCAATAGGGCACGTTGGTGCTATGAGAAGTTAAATTGTGTATATGCAAAATAAATTTGTGAATAATTTACATTATATTTACCATTTTACACTTGCGGACATACACATATAAAAATAAGTATGTTACTATTTGGGTGGTTCAAATATGAGGGGTAGTTTATATGTACAGGTATGTTATTTTCTTGTTAAATAATATCATTTAAGGTGTAAAACAACTAAATGAATAATTCAAACACTCAAGCAACCGATTTGCACATAATTGTGTCTCATTGGGTTGAAAACACTATTTAATAATGATTAAAATTGGACAAATTGAGAAAAATTCACAGTTTTACCCACATGCTTATACATTAATACAATGCTTATACATTAAAACTTGACAATCTCATGTTTCAAATCTAGGATAAATTACTTATTAAAGAACCATGTAGTGCTATCTGTCTTTATCTTGCTTACTGAGTGAGAGTTAATGGCATGCATTGTTTTTAAATTACATTTGAACAGGATATCACTGTTACGTGAGATCTTTCAAACAAAACTATTTCCCTCACTCATAAAATGCATTATATGGAACTAAGAACTGAGCCAAGTCATTAGGAAGAAGGCAACCTTTGGTTGACTAGTTATAATAGCAAGCTATAATTATTTTTCAAATAATGCTCAGTATGTAAAACATGCTAAAGTTCATAACCCCATTTTAAAATTAATTCGCAATAGCCATGTAATTGATCTGTTTAAAATTTTCGAAGATAAAAAAAGAAACTTTACAGGCATGTAAAAAAACATAAATAGCTAAAGTCCTTAATGAACACAAACAAGGAAATGAAATCAAATGAATGAAAGCACTGAACATTACGATAATTGACATTGCACTTTTTAACCTTCAGTTTGCAGAATGAAAATGTAGGAAATATTGCTACAGAAGCTTCTCTTAAGTATGCAATGTAAGTAACAACTTAGCAACTGAAGTAAGTGTTGCTTTGGTGTTTTGGACCTCAGGGAATGGTGGGAAATATGGTTATCTCCCTTATATACACAGAAGTAAATTCTTTACACTTAAAAGAAAGAAAAATTGATCAGAGCTAAGATATGGTATCATATTGCAACTCAGTGGAATGTGGTCAAGCTTTCCTAATGCAAATAACATACATCTTAGTGCACATTACAATAGCCAAACTATAAGCCTTCCTATTAGACAAAATAAAATAAAAATGGTAATGAGATGGACATGGGGTGTGCTTCAGATATTTAGTCCTTAAGCTCCTTTGCTTACATTATCATAGCATTTGCAATAATAGATCACAGATAGTACGGAATGAGAATCACTAAACAATGTGATCAAGAAGAGGAAGAAAGCAAATAAGTATACAAACATACATAGAATACCAAGCTACAGAATATACAACCATATCTTTAAAACTTGAAAATGCAATTTCCAAAACAAATGTTTTGCAAAAACAATAGCAAATATTTGTCATGGATTTGGGCATTATTCATTGGGGCAAATTCACTAAAGGGCGAAGTGGCACTTGAATTTTCACTAGCGATGTAGCTAGAGTAGCACAACTTCACACCCTAAAGCCAGCGAAGTTGCACTCTGGCAAAAGGGGTGAAACTACTCACATTTAGTTTTTTCTTTTTCTGAACGTTACCCCCTTCATCAGAGTTAACTTCGCCAGGGTCAGAGCAGGCGAAGTGCAATAGTGTAGTCCCAAAAAAACACAGGCGTCTTTTCAGTTTAACAGGGTGATAGTGTCAGGATCGCTGCTCTGGGTGGTGCATCCTGCTGCTCCGGCATCACTCCCAAGATGGTGGCGCCCATGGCCGCCACGTGGGTAGTGGTGCCAGCTTAGTTATGTCACTGCACTGCCCTGCCTGTGTCATTTTGGCGCCAAATTCAATTAGTTAAAGGCACCCAGGACGGCATTATGGTGCACAAGTATAGGAATCATTGTTCATGTTCCTGGGTGTTGTTATGCTCCTGTTTTTTGTGTTATTGACCCTGCCTGGACCTTTTTTATTGTGTTCTACTGCCTGTCTATAAAACCCTTGCCTGGACTTTGACTCTGATTCTGTCTGATCCTTGTCTGTACCATTGTTCTGTTAAGCTTCCTCCTTGGTCCCGACTACCTCCCTAGGGTGCCGATAGGCCTCCCCTGACAGATAGGCTGAAAAAGATTGTTAACATTTTTTTTAGGGTACCCTCATTGCCCCCCTACATTTCCTAACATATGGCAACTAACCCATACAGGGGGCACATGTGTAGGGCAATATAATACATTTATTTGATTTATTAAAGGTGTCCTGGGCTTGTGTAGTGTAATGTTGTGGCTGCAGCATATACCTATGTTATACTTTAGAATTTGCGCTGTATGCAAATTAGGCATCGCTAGCGTTACTTCGTTTTGACCAATGAAGTAACTTCTCTAATGTTCGCCACCCTGAGCACAAATTAGCATTTTAGTGAATTTGCGTAGCGCTGGCAAAATATGCCTGCCAAATTGTGGTGAACGCTAGCGAACCCCTCGCTAGCGCAACTAGACAGGTAAGTGAATTTGCCCCATTAAACCCATGAAAGTGTTACGTAACTAGTGCACCTGCACTTACTGCAGCAGTATCAGATCATCTGTATTTAAAACTTAAGAAGATAAAGTTTGATGATGAAACCCAATTTTGTCCTCAATAAGAATATGATTCTAGGTGAAAATACAGTTTAATGATTTACATTCCATATTCCACAACTGTCTGCTGGTATAACATATGATTTATCCCAAATTATAATATTATGTGAGCTAGCATAGTACAGAACCCCATAGTAACTAAGGAACACATCCTCCAAATGTTAGGCCATACTAGATGATGCAAAGATAGTAGGTTACAACTTTATAGCATCATTGGTTTACTGCTGTAAAGATGTACCATTATGCAAATCACCCCCACCAATTCTCTCAGTAATGTTCCATTTTAGATTTTAGAGCACATCACCCCCTCTACCTTCATTTAACACTATACAACATTGCTTCTGTACAATGTATATATACACTTTTATTTCATATGTCTGTATCCACCTGCTCTGTTATTAAATTTCTATTATAGAAATTATGTTATGGCTGCCTGCAAATGGAATGCCGCATTGGTGTATAAAACTATATTGTACCTTGCACATTACAGCTAGTAAAGATTTTCATTATACATATAGCACATACTACCTTTATAATTTCATCTAATAATTAGCATTTTCCCAAACACTATGGGGGAGATTCAGTAAAGGGCGAAGTGGCCAATGCTATTGTCAACTCACCAGAAATCACATTTAGCTAACGAAAGAGACCGTCACTAGCGTTCATTCACAATCTATCGCCAGGTGACTTTTCACTTTGGTTAATGGTTGTTACTCTGCAAATTCACCAAAGTTACTGAAGCTACATCTTCCTCAATCTTTTTTCAGTTACATCACATCCAGTCTGCTGGAAAATTTTTAAAGTTGTAAAAATGCTGGTGACGTCCTTTTTTGAAGCAGGATTGCCTGCAAAAACTATTAAACTTTTTGTGTTAACATTTTTTCCCAGACATTTGAGAGGCATGGGACATTAATTTTAGGGTGGTCTCATGTGTAGGGCATTAGATAATCTCTTTTTTCTTTATTCAGGTTCCTTGGACATTTGTAATAAAAAGTGCCTACTTCAAGAATTTGCACCATTTAATATAAAGACGTCCATACGACTTTCATGTACCCAACCTATTCAAATTGACCTAAGCATAATGGGACTAACGAAGTTTCGCTAGGCAGAAGTGATCACTAGAGTCCTTTTTGCTTTGAAACGTTCACACTGCCTAAGTAACGTTAAAGAAAAGTCACCAGCGTTCGGCGCCCACATTTTATTGAATTGGCATAATGGTAATAAATGTTTGCCTGGCAAAGTGGAGTAAAGTAGAGGAAAGTGTTGTGAAGCATCCACTGGCAACAATTCTTCCTTAAGTGAATCTGCCACTATGGGTCACATTTATCGAATTTGACTTTTTACTTCTTTACAATTCGATGATTGAAGCTGCCTCCGAAAAAATCGTATGATCGGTATTCGATCGAATTCGATCGAACTTCGATCTCTTCACATGAATTTTGTAAATATGCCCTTTAGTAAATGTGCCCCTATGAGTTACAGTATCAAATGTTAAAGCATACATGTATAAAATAATATTTCATATTTCATAAACTAATATAGTAGCCTGGTTTAACTGTTTGTAGGGGCAGTTCAGTTTAATACTTGTCTAATGCTTTCTGTATGAGATTATATATTAAATTGCATGGTCATAAAAAAAAAAAGACATCCCTATAACTTGGTGTGATTTAGTTTCAAAAGCTAGAGATGATTTTAATACAGCATATATAGCTGCCCCAGTATCAATGCATTCCTATTGTTACAGTGCTGCAAAAATTATGCAGGAATTACTATTCAGCATAAAATTGTATAACCTAATTTTAAATAAATGGTTTTTAAATTTTGTCATATAATGCAAAGCAGGATACTCTCTCTAGGACGGCAATATCAGTAATTATATCAAAGCAAAACCAATTTCATTGTTTGGAAAGGCATTTTCTGTTCTGAAAAATGACTTCTTCAGCTGTACAATAATTTAACAGGTAGTTTTCTGTACATACAGATATGTGTCCGTGTATATGCCTGTGTGTGTTTGTATGAGTGAGGATAAGGCTACATTCATAACAGTTTTTATGTGCAAAATGAAATTGTATCTCAAAAAAATTATCCAAAGTATGCTAATTCGTTATTGCTTTTTTTCTTTACAATGCAAAAAATACTGTGATACAGTATCCTATGTTGTCCATTAATGTTATTGCATATCAACATAAGGCTTAAAAGAACAGTTCAGTGTAAAAATAAAAACTGGATAAATAGATAGGGTGTGCAAAATAAAAAATGTTTCTAATATAGTTAGTTAGCCAAAAATGTAATGTATAAAGGCTGGAATGACTGGCAAAGAACTTCACATCTAAAAAAAGTTCATAGTCTGGTTGTATCTGTACTGAATTGGGTAATAGTTATGCACAGTATTCCTAACCCCTTTTTATTCATACTTTGTGAAAAGGGATATTTTACCTTAAAATTTAAAAAATATTATGGCAGAGATAAAATATTTGTCCAAAGAAAAATCTATTAGAGATTATCTTTCTACAACACAGCAGCATCTAATTTCTAAGTTGTATCCCAGAGTACTTGGGGCAAATTTACTAAAGAGTGCAAATGCGCCAGAGACGGCTTTGCAACCATCACAACACTTTTGCCAATTTACTAAGTTGCGGCATTTCGTCCTGGGCAACGAATGCTGAAGAATTTTCGCTAGTGTTACTTCAACAGAGCAAGCAAATCAAAGCGAAGACGCACTAGCATTCAATTCTGCCTAGCGCAACTTTGCTAGAGGTCTTGTGTTCAGGTTAATTTGCGTATGGTTAGTGATGGGCGAAACGGCCGCGTTTCGCTTCACTGAAAAATTCGCGAATTTCCAGAGAAATTCGCGAACTTTTCGCCGATTCGCGAAACGAGTCGCACGTCATTTTTGACGCGCGTCGCGTCGTTTTTGACGCGTCGCGTCGTTTCCGACAGCAAATTTTTTTGGTAGTTTCGCAAATTTATTCGCCAGCGGCGAATCGCGGGAATTCCCCGCGAATTCGCCCCTGGCGAATAAATTCGCCCATCACTACGTATGGTGGGAAATTTTAAGTTGAATGTAGATATTTATGTTACATGGTGCATCTAATACATTACATTTACACTGATAACTAGACATGCCAAGTGAATCTTAATAGAGTCAACTGAGTTGTTTTAATGCCCTACACATAAGGCCACTGTCAAATAAAGTGCCATATGGTATGCATTGGGGAAACCGGGTGCCCAGAAAAATAATTTATGCCTTTTGCAGCCTAACACCCTGAAAAAATGAAAAGATGCCATCTTTCAGATGGACTGAAAGATATTTCACTCAAAAATTATGATGTAAGTACACTCCAATGCACTTCGCTGTCAGAGCTGGCGAGGGCAAGTCTGGAGGTATCTTCCTGAATTTGCAGAGTTACGTTCATTGAAAATTTGTCAGGTGTTAGAGTGCGAAGCAACGCTAGCATCTATCACCTTCACTAGCGAAGTGATGCCTTCACCCTTTAATGAATCTACTCGAGTGTGTCCAGGGCAATGACTGTGCAACTTGCCCCTTGTTTTGCTTAGGCAAGTGGTAAATATGTGCTGCTGATGTTCTAATGTTTGCACATCTAAATGATGTGTATGCAAGGTGGTCTGACATGGAATTAAATTAAGCTTCTAACACAATACTACACTTTTGTTCTGAAATCAGTTGCATTCGAGGGGAATAGTGTAAACCTGATGTATAAATAAAGGCCATCTTTGTGGTTTGCTCATTGATAGTACTGATGCTAACTAGATGCCCAGATAATATTATGATGTGCTAAGGATTTAAACAATGGTTCATATATTGTGTCATGAGTTGTATGAATCATAACATGCTCTATAACAAATAATATAATTTGTGTTTTTTTAATATACTGAAAAGTGTCCAAATAGTTTTCCCTTTTCTTGTAACTCTAGTAGCAGAGCAATGGAATAGGTTTAGGAGAGACATAATATGTATCAACATTTGTGAAATCAAATCAAGAGCCATTATGGATAAAAAAGGCAGAGGGCATCAAGGATAAAGAAATGGTATCTGGCTGTAATTTAGCAAATATAATGTAACAATCATTTGCTTCTGTGATCTTTCAGCAATGCTACTCAAATTAAGAAAACCAGATCTGGAATGTGGGAAACATTATACTGTACAGATCCGTTTCCTGTAATCTTATAATACTTTTTTCCCTGGTGTTATGAGCCTGTTTTCTTTCTCCCATGTAGAAGATTACAATTGCAGTGAAATTGTCCTGCTCATCGTTGCCTTTTAGATATACTTGAGTGCATTTCTTGAAAAATCTGACTCTTTTACTGTAGGTATAGGAACTCACTAGTAATTGTTCCTGACAATACAGAAAGTATTCGTACTTCAATTTCTGTTTTTCTATGTGTCTTGGCAGTGATCAAAATCAATGCAATGAAGAAAGAATCCTTTGCTATATCTATGATAAATAACAGCAAAACTGACACATTTTTAGGCTAAAGCATTGAAAAGGATTTGTATTGATTTTGAGGAAAATAAGTCTCTTTTGAATGCTATGTTATGAAAACAAAGTATGGTTTGCCAAGTAAGCACTTATCGCTTCACATTTGTATGCAGCCTGATAAAGCCTGGAACAGCTGTTTCCTTAAACAGAAGAAAAGATGCACATAAAAGGAGGAGAAAAGTATATTTCATTATTCACAACTTTAAATTGTACAGTAAATGTACTGGAATCAAGTTTATGATTTACTGCAAAAAGAAAGTCATAATCAAGACTTTTGAGGATTCATATCACTATTCTCAATCTTGGTAGTGTACAGAGCTATCATGTCTTTTTGCAAGTCCACACATTCATTTTATATCAACTATGTTGTTTTGTTTTTTTTATAGCAGATGCAATGCCTACAGAACATCATATCACTGAAAGTAAAGTCATATTATCATATTTATCTATAACCCTAAATGTTTTGTTTATTATTTTTTATAATTTAAACAGAGGAGAAGTCTACTATAAAGTCAAATTTTATTCATATTTTTTATTGGCTACTGTATATACATTAGTTTTCAGATACAGTCTATACCAGGGTCTAGTCACATAGGGAGTACATACACCTGACTTTCATACAACTCACACTTACAAACAGGGGCTATTACAGTAACATAATATGGTGTGCTTGACCTATATTAGCATTTAACTTGAATAAACTACCTGCCCCATTCCCCTCTGGTTTGTGTTGTCTACTGCAGAGCACAGAGAGGTAAAAATACATATGCACAGAAAGGTAAAAATAAATACTATGTTAAGACAAACATCTGTCTAAGTTATTTTAATATGTAAATGTTTCTATGATACTCTGCGTGTCCCAAATACTGAATCAATGTTCTGAAATAATATTGTGCTTATATTTCACAAGATCACTTTGAGTTGTCACGGGGTCATGAGTTAGCAATGCTACACTATCACTAAATATATATACATACAGTAGTAGAACCCCCATTGTACATTTTTCAGGGAGACAGAAAACAAATCAGTGAAACGTGAAATGCTTTTCATAGGTGAAGCTGACATAATGTTTTAATGCTACGTTTAGTTTGTTTTGTTGATTGATTTATTAAATTTATTCATTAACTTTCATTTTTTTAATATGCACGTAATATGTAAGTGCAAAAACCACGAAAACCACTAATACAAAACTGTTGAGGTCATGTAGAAGTTAATGGGAACTGTCCTTTTCCACTTGTAAGATATTTTTTGCTTCAAGTTTTTAGAGTTTTTTGGGGGGTTTGTTTGTAATTGCACAAACATTTGATTTTTATTTTCATTTTTTGTATTTCAGAAAAAAACCTCTAAAACTTCATAAATTTTAATTAAGATAAATTGACCTCTAACTCTCCATTATGGAAATTAAAATAAACTTTTTATTTTACATTTTTTTATTTTCTGTAAATCCTCCCTATGTAAAACCTTTGTGTTCAAACAGAATGATTGTCCTTCTTTTCCAATATGAAGTCTACAACAAAGACTGAAAGTAAAGGATGTTACCTCTATTAGACAATCCCCATTTTAGTGCTGAGCATTGCTTCTATTAAGTTAGATCTCCTTTTTTTGAACTTCCATGGGAGTTATTGTAAAAAGAATCACTAAGGGGCAGATTTACAAAATTTACATGTATTCACATGAATGATTAGAAATTCGATCAAATTTTTAAAAAGATTTGAATTCGAATTTTTAATATGCAAATTAGGTAAATTCGACCAGTGAATTCAGCAAATTCGATTGAATCAAATGATTTGAATAATTTGAATAAAAATCTATTTGAATAGTCTAATTATTTCCCCTTTAAATTTCTATTAGACTGCCTAGTTCGTCAGTTTCAATCTACCGAAGTGGCTTTGGCGAATTTTGATCAAATTATAAAAATTTGATTGAATGGTTAAAATCATTCGACCAATCGAATTGCGGTAAAATCCTTTGAATTCGAAGGATTTTAATTCCCTAACTATTCCCATGGTTGAATTTCGAATTTTTTTCAATTCAAAATTCGACCAGTAGTAAATCTGCCCCTAAGATTTCTCCATAGTGATCTCTAACTTTTTAAAAGAATGAAAAGTACCAGACATTAAACTCTAATACATGGCAGCCAAAACGCATTGTCCTTTGAAACTACCATTTTATTGTTATTGTCACTTTTTAATAATTCTCTTTTATTCATTATCTTACTCCTTCATATTCCAGTATCTAATTCAGACCACTGTCTTGTTGCTTTTATTTTCCAGTATATTTAAACCAATGTATTTTCTAAGCTTAGAACAATAAAATAGTGAAAAATTTACTGTATTTAAATTTTACATCAAGTGACTTGCATGCCTCTGATGGGGTGGTAAACATGTGATAATTATAACAGCGTGTAAAGGGATTTCTTAGAATAATTTAATCGCATAATATTGAATTTACAATATTAGCAACAATATATTTTCGACAAGCTCTTCTCATGATATAATTGTGATTTATAATTAATGTTAAAGAACCTTTGTAAGACTGTATACACAAGAGCAATGTTGAAATGTTTGTTGAATGTAATTGACTAGAAATCACTTATTGTATAATCAGTCCTAGAATAAAATATGTACAAATGCTAATCAGCTCATCTGCTGTTTTTCTATCTATTTTTATGAATACTGCATTTGAGTTACAGCATTGCCAGATTTAAATAATTTGATTTTAAATGTTTTAGCAAAGATATAAAGTGAGATCCTGCTCCATTATTAATAATATCAAAATGTTTACCAGTGTGTGTATGGGGAAAAGGACAAGAAAAGCAAAAGGAAATAGTAAAAATAACTGTCACGGTCGGCACCCAAATACCAGAACAAGTACCAAGCACCCTGGTCTAGGCTCGTGCTTCACCAGTAGTGTGGCCGCCTTTGGCTTCGGGAGGAGCCCTCAGCTACTCAGATGCCACCTGGACTTAAACGAGAGATGCAAGGCAGGAGTTCTGGCCAGCAAAGGGGCACGACTGTATATAAAGTCAGTTAGGCCGAAGATCACAGTACAATTGGATAAGGCAAAGGCGTAGTCAGACAGGCTGGGTCGAGGCAGGTGGATAACTAGGATCGTCAGGCAGGCAGGGGTCAAAACCGGGAATCAATCAGAAGGATGAGGCAGAATCAGTAGTCAATAACAGGCACAGGTCAGGATACAGATAATCAGAATAGTCAAAAGCCAGGCAGGGTCAAAACAGGAATCAGGAACAACCAGGAAGCTTAATAGCACAGATACAGGCACCAGGAACAAAACCTATCACGGGCAACAAGCTGCAACCTGAATTCTCCTTTTAAACATTTGAATTTGGCGCCATTGCGCGCTGACGTCATCACGTCAGCGCGCTGCGCCTTTAAGAAACCCGGAAGTGCGCCGCGCGCGCACTAAGGAGCCGGCAAAGGTGGAGAATGGTGCGGCGGGCGTCCCCGCCGATGGCGCGGCGGGCGTCCCCGCTGCGCCACCGCTAGACCACCAGGGTGAGTCTTCACAATAACAAGGACATGATAATCAGACTGAAAAAGTCAATAGCCATGGTGCCTATATATCAAACATATGGTGTAAAAATTAAAATTCCCACCCTTCCCACAATCTGTCCACAGGACATTTTTTCTAAGATAAAGCAGCAGAGCTGAGTTGGAGGTGGTACCCCTCTTTTTCACAATCACAGTATACAAACTACACTGTGCATGTGGCAATTGTCTACTTGTGTGCTTTCTTACTAATGAACGGATACAATCTGTAAAATGGGGGTGCTTTACCTATGATTACATATGGTAACACACGAAACACGTATGGTGTGATCTGTGGAATAAAGATTAAGGGATTTGATCTTACACCGAGTCCATGATGTCTTCGAAGTGCGTGCCGAAAAAAGTGTTCCAAAGATAATTTCCAAAGATAATTTTCTCCCCAAGATACGGGTTTGGGGCACAGCACCCGGGCCACCAACAGAGATCGGTGAGAGCACCTGAATTAAAAGAACTGATTAAAGTGACGGGTCTGGGGCAATTGCACCCAAACCACATCCATATCTTGGTGAGCGTGTGTGGGATATCTGTTCTATAAAAGTTTAAGCTCCCAAGAAGTTAATGCAATAATTAAGCTGGAATCACCTGTTTGTTGATTGACATTTGTATTCAGAGATAAAAGATGTATGTGCAAAACTGATCAGTATTAAAAATGACTGAAATTAAGTTCAGCCTAGCAATAATTAAGCATGATCTCCAAAAACTCTGCAAGTGTCAGGAGTCAAGAGAGTCAAGAAGCAGGATATATGTGCACTGATGCCACAAACAATCAAAAACCTCAATAAAGAATCATGATCCTGCCAGGTGAAATCAGATGACTTAGACAGTTGACTCAACCTCAATATATACACTTTGTGGTGCTATCCTGAGAGGGATAAATGTGACTTCCCAGAGGATGTTGGCATGGTGAATCTCATTCTTGGGATTTTGCTAATGGACATAAACACATATTTCCTAAAAGACACCCCCAATGGGATGCACACTTGACCCTTGGTTGCCTAACTCCTGAATGCAAAGGGCAGAGATGCAATCCTCAGACTGGTGAGGGAAAATGGCGACCTGCAATACCAGACAAGTGACATTCCAGTCAATGCTGATTTACATTCAGAAAAGAAGAACATTCCATGCAAAAAGAAGATAACAAGCATAAAAAATTAACTCTCTACAGCTAAAAAAAACTGACACTATACCATATAGAGCTTCCACTATAAATATGGTGGTAATTTGTAAACCTCTGTCTCTCTGCAATGGTTTGCTTCCATTTTGTTTAAGGGGACTTGTCAGCCTAAAAAATTAATACTAAATACTTTTCTATTGTGTTAGTTGAACATAATAAACTTTACTTCACTATATAAATTCTTTAAATCTTGTATCCTTTTATCTTGGAATTCAAAAGCACAGCAGTAGGCAGACACAATTTTGTTGACACTGTTATTACAGCAGGTTTGTGTCACCCCAAAATCCTATGTGCCAGACTGGAGGCCCTGATGCCCATACACAGGGTACACAGCTATAGACAGTGAAGAGGGTGGGGTGGGATGGGAGGAGTGAAGTCTATCTAGGAAGTGCAGAATGGAAAGTGAAAATAATTGCTATGCCTGAGGCAGAGAGGCTGGAAAGGCAATAAATTGGCGAAGTTTCAAATGACGTCACGCTGGCAAATTAGCGCTAGCGTTAGACGCTTCGTGATTTAGTGAATTTGCCCCTCTATATACAATATTTAGAATTCATAAGAACATTCATTTAGGGGATAAATACGGTGTAATTCACAAGCCCCTAAAGTCACACAGCACACATTTGATTAAAGGAAAACTATACCCCCAAAAAGAAAATTTGAGCAACATATAGTTTATATCAAAGTGTCATATTAAAGAATAACCAATACCAAACTGGCATAGATATTTAAGTAAATATTACCCTTTTACACCTCTTTCCTTGAACCACCATTTTGTGATGGTCTCTGTGCTGCCTCAGAGATCACCTGACCAGCCTGTGTAGCCCCTTCCTGACAGGGGTCCTGGTAGCTTCAAGAAAGAAAGAAAGAAATGTTGTGAGTTTTTGAGGAAAGCAGAGAGAGAAAACAGAGAGAGAGAGAGAGAGAATCTGCAGAAGTATTGTACATGTATAATTATATTATTGAGTTGGCAACCAGTTCCCTGGTCTGTATACTGGCTCTCTGCAAGAAGCTATCAATAAAGTGTGCCTTTATTCTCTGCAAGGCTGTGAGTATGCCTGCTTCCTTCAGTAAAGTCTGTGCATTTACATCATACAGTAATGGGTGCCCACCAGTCATGGGTGGCCCTTTTACACTTTGCTGGGTTATGTTGTGATGGTAGATTCTAGTAATGTTATTAAGAGTAGCTTGCTTGATATCTAGGGCTATAGTGATTGTAGGATCTGCAGTTATAAAATAAATAAATATATATATATATATATATATATATATATATATATATATAGTCCTGATGACGGTCCCTTGAGGTACCGAAACGCGTTGATGTTCGTTTGATTTAAGTAAAGGACTTCTAATAACCCTTATGCTGTGAGTGCTTCCTTATATTTTTGGACTATATATATATATATATATTGCCATCCAAAAAGGTCTGCACTCTCAGGTCTTAAAATAAATCAAAAATGTATTTATTATTGAAAGACTAACGTTTCGGCCTCCTCCGAGGCCTTTCGCAAAGTACAAAATGACATACTATGAATGCATTAAATACTCGAGAAAAAAGGTTAATTAGCTGACTTAACAAATACATCATCAGGATGCGTCACAAAGTGAGACTACACACATAACAGACAATTAAAAGGTACATTAAAACAACAATAGAATGAGTGTTAATATTTTTGTAACCATCATTTCAAAAGAACACCCCTTAAGAAACTACATAAAGACTACGTAAAAACAAGTATTTTGTAACCATTGCCTAGATCGTTACTTGTATACCTTATGTAAAAGGAACCATTATTGGCTGAACATAGAGAGATACAAAAGGTGCTAAACAATAAGTTAAGGTCACAATTTTGTTCTAAGGCTAAACTTAAAGTGTTACAAAATACTAAACAATGAGTTAAGATCGCAGGTCTGTTCCATGGTAAATCCCCATTAGTAGTAAATTAACTCATTAAAGCTGTGTTAAGGGAACTTGTATGATGCCTGACAGGGCTACTGCTCATTAAGTGAATGTATTATAGTGCTTGCCTTGCTAACCAAACTATCATTCGTCTCCAAATGTAACCAGTGGTTGACCAGTATTAGCAATAAAGGGAAGCTTAAATAAAGGAAATTTACCCCGGGGTCTGTTACTCTACATCTATATATGTTCCCAAGTATGATGTAAGTGCTGTGTTAATGGAAGTGATAATGAACCCAAAATAAATCCACACCCCTTTAACTATCATTCCTGACCGTTGCCGTGTTAAATTGTGTAGTAACATAATCACGTGAAAGGCAATTGAGTGTAGGGGATTATAACTGTGCAATCCCTCATCCCTCGACCATATCATATGGTTAAAATCCCCAAATATCATATATTATCGACATCTTGGATCTTAATTGTAACAAAAATAGTGAAAATTAAAAATTCAGAAAACATACCCAAAAAATAAAAATAAAAACCAAAAGCTAATAGAATAAGAAATGGAAATTAGAAATAAGAAGTAAAAAAAACAGTCCCCCGATTGAGCAAAGTCCGAAGCAATGTCCCAGCGTCCTTATAGTAGCTTAGCATCATGATCACGTAGTGAATCCCAGCTAGTGCTTCCTTGGTTTAGGAATTGAAAAAACACTCCAACCGGTCTCCTGCGCCGTGAGCTGTGCGTCTATTACCCACCAATTTAACTCACTCAGTTGTTCTCGTGTGTAGCAGGTGGGGGTTAACCCGGACGCTCACCCAGCTCGACTTTACAGCTGCTGTCATCCACATCTGCGGCTCGAGTCGCCGCCGTCAGTCCCCATCACATTTCACTCTCGTGTAACGGTTGGCATCAGGGCACGCTAGCGTGTGCAACTCCGCACCCGCACATATACCGGCCCAAAGTACTGGATCGCGACTGGAGGGGAACATCGTGCGCCAGCAATAATGTGCGGCGGCTCAGGAATCATCCGCGTCTACCCCGTTTCGCTTCGCCGAAATAAATCGCGGAACGAGCTGTGCGTCATTTTCGTCACATTGCGTCGTTTTCGTCGCATCGTTTTTGATGCGATGTGCGTCAAAAACAATGCGCAATTCAGTTTTTTTTATACCAGCGAATTTTCGCCTGGCGAATTTCCGCTGGCGTTTCGCGAATTTAGTCCCCGGTGGTGAATCGAGGGAATTCGCTGCAAATTCGCCCATAACAACTCTGGAGTTATTCAATAAATGTAAATGCCACATGTTAGTATTTAACCTTTCCTAAGTGATATACACTTTGAATGAGATCCCTAATAAAGAAACCATACTTTTATATATACAACAGTGGAATTCATGTATAAACCTTTTTCAGGACAGGACTTCATTTGTCATGTACAGTAATAAGAGTAAATTATTTTCCAAGGTTTCATATAAATGCCTTTCCTTTATCCCACTGTTACCTCTCAATCTTCATAATAATGACTACTTCTGTAGTTTTGTCCTTGTTTTATCTTTTTTCTAATAGCAAGTCCACTAGATATATGATAGACAGATTTATATATCATGAATATGATAACAATAAATCAGTGCCATGAACAACAATCTCTAACAAACAACTAGTTTAAGTCGACTTACATGTGTTGTTGAGCAAATTAGCAGTGTTGCCTGAGGTTAAAATAGACAATGTATTATTGTAAGATCAAGGTAGAAGGTAAAGTTTGCATGGTGGGAGATTCATTTGACTTGTTATCGATGAGGAGGCTCAATTAAAGTTTCAATAGTTACAAGAATCCATTCCCTGTGTACTTTGGTCACAAGGGTATTTTAAGGCAAGAATAAAAATAATTTTGCAAGTATAATAACCCAGAATGGGAACTGATATACTTTTGTGTGGATGATGAATAATGGGACTTTTTAAAGGCAGTTTTTCAAGTTTATTCAATTTATTTGAAAGTTGATAGAGGAAATGATTACCAGAATACTACTGCTGCATTCAATTTTTTTTCACATTTTTATTCTACCAAGTTAATTAAATTTGAGCTTTTTCATAAATAATTATCTGTTATTTGAATTTAAAGTATTTCTAAGAATTTTGATAAAAAAGCCTCCCTGCTAGGATTTCTAAAGTAAGTCAGGGACATCAATTAAAGAAGATTCAAGTGCAGGTATGGTATGGACTTGGTATTGTAATGCTTTGGACCTGCAGTTTTCCAGAGAATAATTTTTCGATGATTTTGATTGCCATAGCTTAAGTCTACTAAATATCCTGTAAACATTAAATAAACCCAATAGGCTTATTTTGCCTCCAAAAAGGATAATCATTTGTAGACTTTCTGGATAATAGGTTCCAGATAATGGATGCGATATCTGTATATTTAAATGATTTCTTCCTATTGTACCTATTTAATAACTCAAAGTATTAAAAAATAACCAGAAACTTTCTCCATCACCATCCTTACAGCATATATTAGCTTTACTGGCCTGCTTCTCTTGAAAGACTTATGGTTCTGATAATTCAAGTGCACCTGATGGGATCTATTATCCCTATTATCCCAGGCCGTCTCTCATAGACTCCATTCTATCCAAATAATCCAAATTTTTAAAAATGGTTTCCTTTTTATCTGTAATAGCAAAACAGTACCTCGTACTTGATTCAAACTAAGATATAAGGTATATTTATTGTTTTCATAATATTCTAAAAGCTTTAAGGTATGAAGATCCAAATTACAGAAATATTCCATATCCAGAAAGCCCCAGGTCCCAAGCATTCTGGATAATAGGTTCCTATACCTGCAGTTCTTTGTCCCAAGCATAAGTAGATAGCATAATAGCTAAGGCTAATAAAGAGTGGCTAAAGAATGTGAAGCAATTAATTAGAATATTTAAAAGGTACCGTGATAATAATTCATAAAATAAGGGGATTACGGCTTTGAAACAAATTGAGGATCAGTTGTTATGATTAATAGGGGTAAATATATTCATTTAATTTAGTATGTGTGAGAAAATACCTTAATTTATGATACAACAGCATAAGGGTACAATCACTCTGTTTTGTATGCTCTTCTAAATATCCTTCAGGGTCCCCTTACAGTTTGGATCAAGCATCATTGCATATATAAAATCAGTGTTTGTACTGCAGCTTTTTTGTCTAAAACAAAAATCTAGCAAATGATTGTACTTGCTGTGGAAATTTGGCTGGTAATTATGAATGGGAAAAGTCTCTGTGCCTCCCTGCATAAGGGTGCAACACAAATAAAACATTGCATAAAAGCCTGCTGTATACAGCTAGTGTGCAAATAATGTTAAAAGAGTGGGGCAGCTGAAGTTACAAAGTAAACACCATGTTCTTCCTTCTTTAGCTATACAAAGCATCTCCAACATCCTACATTCAGGGGGTTATTTATCAAGCTCAGGTTTTATATCAGTATTTTATTTTAAAAACTCTGAGCAAATCCACACAGGTTTTTTAGGCTTATTTAGTATCACATTTTCCCCATAAATTTTCTTTGTGGGAAAAAAAATCAGATTTCCATTCTTTTTTTTAATTTCTTTTCCGAAAACCACAAATTTTCCGGAGTTTTCCCCCTGAACGCTCCATTGAGTCATGAAATTGCACAAAACCCAGTGCACATCAAAAAATCAATGGGACTTCTCCCATTGACTTAAATGCAACCTCTGCAGGTTTGAGATGCCAGATTTTACTATTCAGAGTTTTGCATTCTAGGGGTTTAATAAAACCCGAAAAAATTCATAATTATAAACAAACCCTATTTTTTTAAAGAAAACCCACAAATTTTTTGAATTTTCAGAATTTGTAGCTTAATAAATTACCCCCAGAATCTATATATATATATATATATATATATATATATATATATACGTAGGTAGTGATCCAAAATACACAAGAGTCATGAGTATCCCGTGAATTATATCCTTAAAAGATTAGTGATGTCATTTATAAATGGTGAGTAGAAATGTCTTTAGTCACATGACTCACTAAAACGTGTGTATTATAATAAATAAAGTAACCCTTGGAAAATATGAGGATATTAGATATAACCTTTAGCCTCTTGCTGTTATATGGTCATGGAACTCCTCGGTGACTAATAAAATCCTTATATTTTACAATAAGGGGTACTTTATTCACTATATAAACTGTCATTAGTTATTATCAGTGTTTAGTGGTATTATTTCTGTCAAATGACTGAAAGTTGTGTATTATAATAAACAATGCACTCCCTGATGTACAATACAAGGATACCAGGCTATTATAAGTCAACGTAGCATTCCATGACCTATATAACCATGACCTATATTTCATTATATGGTCGTGGATCTTCTAATGCCCTAGACATGAGCGCACCCTAAAACAAATGTGGCATGCCCCTCAAATTGATTACAAAAAAAAATTAAATCAAAAATCTTTTATACATAGGACTTTCAAAGGCAATCCCACTTTAAAAAATTTAAAAAATACCATAATTTTTGTACCACTTTTATGAGTTTCCGGCATACAGGATATGAAGTCACTGACATAAAAAGCTCCATCTTATCAATTCACCTGGTCTAAGTGGGTGAAGGAAACTCTGGCGAAAGAGGTAACGTTCTGTAAATTTCACACTTTAGTGAATTTTCAGAATGATTGTTCACCTGAGAGGACATTAGCCTGGGGATAGGGTGCAAAACTGAGGGACCCCAATGCAAATTTTGTAAATTTGCTCATGACCTAGTTTGATGATTAAATGTATCAAGGGGAATGTCATTATAATGCATGAAATGTACAGATGCAGCTGCTTGGATTTGTGTGTTAAATGTGTCATGACTCAGGGCTAATTGAAGAAACTGTGTTATCTAAAGTTATCTTAACTCATTTTATGCATTTAACCTTTTCATTAGCATACCAAAGTACCACTGTTCACAATGATGAAAGCTTTAATTAGATGGGATGCTGTGACGCAATTTTCTTTGTTAAATGAGACAAGTTTGAAGTCTGAGTTTAGTTATTCTGTGCCAAACACACAATCCAAAGTGGCTTCATCTGTATTTCAATAATTTCAAATTTTTTCTAATCATGTTCACGTCATCAGTAGTTTTGAACAGCCTTGCTGAATCCTTATGAATTCCCAAGTCTTTTCCTACTTGAATTTATTCTATATAGATCACACTGTTTAAGAAGCTCTATTGAAATTACATCAATGGAGAATGACAGATTGTAATACATTCCCTAAAGTGTATCACTGTCCCTTGCTCTAACATTATTGTAACATATTGTTCCTTTGTGCCAAGCTGTCCCTATAAGCATTTTTTCCCAGCTCACAGGTAAGACATTTACATGAACACAGATAACATGTTCATGTTATGCAAGTAACAGTGTACAGTTAACTAGAATACATCTTGCCTTTACATGAGCATTTCTGGTGTGTACATACAAATGGTTATTATGATTTGTATACCATTATTAAAGACTCTCACAACATGCTTCTGCTAATGTAGATTTATTTCTTCTGTTTTTGGACAAGTCTCAGTATTAATCCAAATGGGACCTCACACTCATATATTCAAACCTAAGTGCTATTAGATCCAAATGTAATCTAATGCATTATTTAATAGTTGCCATCATCTTTCCATCTCTAATAGCCCTGTGGTAAAGAATATAAGTCAATGTACAAGCTAATTGCAATAAGCAGAAGTGGTATTTAATGCACTGGACACTTTCAATGGAAAAGTATCTCTAATTAGAGTTTGTAACTGATGTGACAGCAGTTTACAGAATACCAGTATATTTCCTCATTTATCAAGAGGGCCTAGGGCTTGTGGCAGCTTTCTGATCATCTGCCTTGCAACAGGTCCTGAAAGCACCTTCAAAAAGCTTTTTCTCATTGATCTTTAGTCAGATGCTGACTGAAAGGCAGACAGCTTTGCCAGAAATAAGACAGATAGATGCAACACCAGCATGAAAAATGTCACCTATTTAATGAAAAAGGGCAACCTGTTCATAACCTCCAAACTGAAAAAAATATATTTACAGTTGGTATGCCTGTGATTGAATAAAGAGAGCTAACAAACACAATTTTACTTCTTTGCATTCCTCTGATTTTCTAGGATGAAAAAAATCAATGCATGTACTTTCTTTTAAAACAGAACCTCTTTTCTAATGTACTTTTTAAAAATATTGATTATGAAATAGCCTAGGACCATAAAGGCTGAATGACTAAGTGATAGTGTCAACTAGAAAGAAACGGTCTGCAAACTGAATTACTAAGAAATTTGAAAGGACTTAGCTGTTATATTAACCTTCAGTATTTACATAACAAACATATATGCCCAGTGGCTAATACACTGGATCTTGCTTAAAGTTTATGTTCTTGTGGTTATGTTGAAACAGTAAAATCTTCAATGTGCTCATGAAAAGCTTTAAGCAGATCTATATAAACTTTAATGCACTGCATCAAAATATAAACAATACATTAGTACACTAATGTTTTTTTTTCATTTTACTACACATTATTGCAGATAATTATGATTTTGATGAAAAAAGAATTGTTATTCACTCATATAAATATACAGTGTAACAGTTATTTTACTCATACACATACACAAAAGCCATGAATATCTTGTAAATCATATCCTTATAAGATTAGTGATGTCATCAGTTATAAACGGTGAATAATGATGTCTTTAGTCACATGACTCACTAAAACTTGTGTATTATAATAAATAAAGTACCCTTTGGAAAATATGAGGATATTAAATATAATATTCGGCCTCTTACTGTTATATGGTCATGGAATTTCTAGGTGACTTATAATATCCTTATCACAGAAAGCAATGAGTGCGTGTCCATCTATAACTGTGTATGGTGACTGGTTTTAGTGTGGGCAATTTTTCACCAAAGTGAAACAGGACATATACGCTCATCACTACTGATCCTTACACCTTGAATATACTCTGAAAGTTATTGGCACCCAGACTGGTTTAAGTGTGGGCTTTATTTGCATTTTTTATTTATAGAGAGATATATATCTGAGGTCACATGTACCTTTTCACAGCCTAGAATTGTGTAAAAAAAATTCTTCCCAATATTCACACAGTCATTTTTATGGGATGATGCAGCAAGAAAAATATTTATAATATTATAATAGGAACATGATCTGGAACAGGAAATTACAGCATTAAATATGCTCAAAACATTAAATAACTCAAAACATTTTCTGCAGTGCTACTAAGATAATCTATTACTGCTATACAATATATTGATTACTGATAGTGATGGGCGAATCTATCCCATTTCGGCAAAAAATTTGCGAAACAAGTTGCGTCTTGTTTTTTGATGCATCGTTGTTTTTTGTGATGCCAGCGGCGAATAGCGTGAGTTCACAGCGAATTCACGCCTGGCAAATAAATTCACCCATCACTAATTACTGATTGTAACCAGGAATTTACAAGGATCTCTTGTGTCATACAAATGTAATCACCTTCTTTGAAGAGGAGATAGGGTTTTTTCTAAACAATGAATATGGCTGGCACTGTACATAACATTAGAACATTTACATGGGTAAAGAACTGTCTTCAGATGCTTTTTATAAATTGAATATATTTGCAGGAAATATAATACAGAGTTTTAGTAAATCTGCCCCTCAATATACTGAACTAGGAAAAAACACTGCCCATAATCTACTATGGTATACAGCAGGGGTCCCCAACCTTTTTTGCTCGTGAGCCACATTTAAATTTAAAAAAGAGTTGGAGAGCAACACAAGCATGAAAAAGTCCATGTGGATGTCAAATAAGAGCTCTGATTGGCTGTTTGGTAACCCCTATATGGACCGGCAGCCTACAGGAGAGAATGTTTGGCAGGACATCTGTTTTTTATGCAACCAAAACTTGCCTCTAAGCCAGTAATTCAAAAATAAGCACCTGCTTTGAGGCCACTGGGAGCAACATCCAAGGGGTTGGAGAGCAACATGTTGCTCGCGAGCTACTGGTTGGGGATCACTGGTATACAGCATCTCAGATAAGTTGTTCTTTAGGTGTCTGAGATACTAATACTATGCCATGAAGCAATTATAAACTAATTTATTTAAATAAAAATAACAGCAAAGATCAAAAGGATCCTACAGGAAACCTAATCACACTAAAAAGTGATTTTATGTATTTTCAATGCTATTTCTCTCTTATGTATTTATAATTAGAATTTTTCAGTTGAAAAGTAATCTTTCTTATCAATGAATAGAACAAATTAATAAATGAGGGAATGCATTTACTGGAAAAAAAATGTGGCCAAAAATAACGCCTGCTGAAAATTCCTGTGCAATAATTGGCAAGTTTCTTTTATATTTAGAACTATACACTGATTCCAGCCATTTTGTCGACTAACTGCTTTTTCATTGCATTCAGTAATAAGTGTCATATTTCATTTCCAATTCTTTCTAAGCCTGAATAATTATTACTACTTTATTTCACAAATTGCTCTTTCATCTTTTGATCTACTAATTGACTTTTACCCCTTCTTTTTATTTTGCGGCCTCCCCTTGCAACTGTATTCTTTTATCATTTAACACCCTAACCTCTCATACTGATCTCTATAACAATGCCTCTATGCAGTCCATTATAGAAGTACAGTAGACTATAAATCAATTCCTTGCTGGGTAATTATTTATGAGACATAGAAAGCTTTCATTATTTTTTCTGACTCACAAATCAGAACATTATTATAGCTACTGTACATATTTCATATTAGAACAAATAACAGCTAGCTTTATTTGTTAAGAAATCAAGGGAATCAGAACTGATGTATTGATTACCAGGAAAAGTAAATTACATTTTTTAGGAACAATAAAAAAGGGAAAATGTGAAATAGTTTACAATGAATGCACATGTGTTTTTTTTCAGTATGTACCTTATATATTTTTTGCATAAAGCTGCCACATACAACATCTTTTCCCTATTAATATAGAAAAGTAGTTACAGTGCATTTTAAAGAATTTGGTCATATGATTATGGAAGAGTGAATTTTTTGCACATTACAGATTTGCACTGAAATTCACAGTATTGTTTCCCAAAATAGTTTGGAAAGCTCTGCTAGAATTTTGTCATTCATATTGCAAAAAAGGTCTTTTGTAGCAGTCTTTTACCATGTTTGGAAGACATTGGCAACATGGGAGCCTTTTTTCCTATGAAAAACAGTTATAGCAATGTGGAAAGGATCTTCTCTAACAAGGTAGGCAATTTATACTCTATTACAGAGCTAACAATGCCTTAATGGGAATGTAATGTCATTTTCCCTTTGGCTTCAATGCATTTTGGTGACATTTCTGCAAGATTTCTTAATTTTGCCTTTTTCCTCTGTTTTGCATATTTTTAGATGAAGCAAAATGGGCATGTAATCACTTCAAACAAGAAAGATTTCAGATGTTTACAAAAAAATTATAGAAAATGAATAACTTAAAATCATGGCGATGTAAAATTGAGGTTTCACTGTATAAATAAATATGTAAATCTCTGCAATTATAAGCAGAATTTAATATGTAAATTTTTTATGTGTACAAATATACAGTATATTCTGCATTCTTAAATACTGATACATAATATCCGAATGTAACAACATACTAACAGTAGTCAACCCCTATTGAAAAGGTATGAAATGGGATTACTGGCACGATTTTACGAATAACAATTATTAACAACTTACTGCATGCATTGAACCCAGACAAATATGCCATCAAGTAGAACCCATCATTGGCTTAATATGTCAAGGAAAAGCTGTTATTTAAATAAAGAACACCAACAACAGAAAATATAAATATTAACACAACTGGAGCACTGTAAACATACATTCTGCTGGGACAAAAAAATGCAAATAGTACCCCAAGCGTTTAACTTTCAGCACATTCTAATGAAACCCCAAAGGGAGCTAAATCAATCATCATTTCTAGGTCTGCTCTTTAGTAGCAAGAACAGTAGTACAAGCAACCCTATCAAATCCTTTCCATAATAATGGAAATAATACAAATATTCAAGGTTAAAATTAAACTAAAGACACAATGTTCTCTGCACTCATCCATAATCAATTTGCTAAGCGCATTAAGACAATTATGCATTAATCTACCAAAAATGCCCTCCCCTTTAAATAAAATAGGGATTGCTTGTCCATATACTGAATATATTCAAGCTGGCCAACTATGTCATCCCTGATCTCACTTAGACATAGTTTTAGCATTTTGTTAAGGTTACAATTCCCATATCCATGGTTAAAGAACTATTTAGGGGCAGATTTGCAAAGCATTATTTGGGGGCAGATTTACTAATGGTCGAATTTGAATTTTAAAAAAATTCGAAATTCGACCATGGGAATAGTGGGGAAGTAAAATCCTTTCGAATTCGACTATCGAATTCAAAGGATTTTACCACAATTTGAAATTTAAAAAATTCGATCGATCGAATATTTGAATCGAATATTTTAATCGATCAAATTTTTTTTATTCGATCTCAGCTAAGGATTGCCAGTTTGGTAGCTTTTGATCCTGGCGAAGTCGGTGGTCGAATAAAAATTTAAAGGGGAAGTATTTGACCATCGAATATTCAAATAAAATTTTATTGGAATCATTCGAATTCGAATATTCAATGGTCGAATTTGCCTAATTTGCATATGCGAAGATTCAAATTTATATTAAATTCGATCAAACTTTGAATTATTCACGTGAATTTTGTAAATCTGGCCCTTATTGTTTGTTTAACAACTGGAAAAATTAATGATCAGTTGAACATTTAAAAACCCTTTCTAGTATTATATACAGTAGTCATCAAAACAATGCAAAAAAAAGTAATCAATTGATGTCATCCCTTACACTTACATTGTGTTTAAAATTGATGCAATGTATCCATCATGGAAGCCCTCATTTAAAGTAATCAGGTAACACAGAAATTCTTTAAAAAGATGTTAATTCTAAAAGATTAGATTTGGAGTTTTAGGGACAGATTTACTAATGGTCGAATTTCAAATAGAAAATTTTTTTTTGTCAGTTTTCGATAAAATAAAAATCATTTTAATTGTTCGATTTGAACGATTCGAACGATTTTGGCAAAAATCCTTCCACTTAAAAAAAAATTCAAAAACCCTTTTTAAAGTTTCCAGGAAGTCCCACATATGCTAAAATAGCAATTCGGCAGGTTTAAGATGGTGAAGTGTTGAATTTGAATTTTAGGCCTATTCAATGGTTGAAGTACCCAAAAAAGATTTAGAAATTCAAATTTTTTTATTTAAAATTTTCACTTTGACCCTTAGTAAATGTGCCCCTTAATTTTGTTTTCCCTTTTTGTAACTTGGATTTCTCCAGTCCGATAGTTGTTGCTTCAGGGCAGTGCACCTGCACTCACTTCTGCTCTTTTACCTGGCTACTGACTTCCAAGCAACTTTCTTTCTTCCATCTTAAAATCATGTTTGCTAAGGGGCACATTTACTGGGGGGCAGATTTACTACAGGTCAAAGTGAAATCATGGGAATTAAGTAAGTAAAAAAATTAGAATTTCAAAGTAATTTTCTGGATACTTCGACCATCGAATAGGTTTCTATGACTTCGAAGTAAAAATTGTTCGAAAATTAGACGATTCAATAATTGAAGTACTGTCTCTTTAAATAAACTTCAACTTCAATACTTCACCAAATTAAACCTGCCGAAGTCCTATGTTAGCTTATGGGGACCCTTTAGAGCATTTTTCTAAGTTTTTTTAGTCAAAGTGAAATCGTGCCATTGTATACAAAAATCGTTCAAATCGATCCATTCGAATGATTTAATCATTCGATCGAACAATTTTACTTTGACCACAGGATAGCCAAATTTTTGGAAGAATTAGAGACTTCAAATTTCAAAGTACTGTCTCTTTAAAAAAAAAAATTAATTCGACCATTCTCCACCATAAACCTGGTGAATTGATATTTTAGGCTATGGGGGGACCTCCCATAGACTTAACAGAGCTTTTTTCAAAGTTTTGGAAAATCAAATTTTTTTGACAATCCTTCAAATAATTTTTTTCGAACGATGAGATTGAACGATTTCAATTCGATCAAAAACTGACCTATTCGATCAAAAACGGTCTGTTTTTTTTTTTTTTCTATTCGAAGTTCGACCAATGGTAAATCTGCCCTTAAGAGTTAGCATCCCTACATCTTCCCCTTTCCTCGTGGTCATTAGCATTGATGCAGCAAAATTTAGGTATGTCTCTCCTTACATGCACAGTATGGTCATTGACTGCCAAATGGCCTCTATGATCTTTTAGGTTTATTCTGCTGCTATATATTGCTGTTACCTAGCTCCTACTACCTTTATTATAATGTTCCAGGTTTGCTAAATTATTCCACTTTTCCCTGCTTCTATAAGGATCCTACTGTTTCCTTTTGATATTCAATCCAACATTCAATATTCCCTATGAAAAATAACAATAATTTTGAAACCTCTGTTCGTTAAGGCACAGTCACCATTTTGAGTTTTTAAATAAATTTAATGAAAATAAAAGAAGACGTTCTCACGATCAGCTTATTATATTTTTGTCTTTGCATATTTCTGTAGAATACTAATTAAAAAAAAAATTACAAATATTGTGTGGCCACCATCTAAATTGCTAGGTATCTATTGACACATTCCTTTCAAAATACCTTGACATAATGTTCCATTATTAATCTTCTTTCAAATATAATGTATGTATGTATGTATGTATATATATATATATACTTATATACTTATATACTGTATATATATATATATATATATATATATATATATATATATATAAACCATGTACTGCAATCATTCACATTCTTTTTGTGTACAAATCATCATTTCTAGCAGCTGGTGAATTCGCAACTGCCATTTGGCCTTTACAAGTATAAATTAATTAGCTGGGGTTTAAATATTACCTGTCTTTCTGAGTTAAGAGTAACCACAACATACAGTAGTCTTACAACTTCGTCATACTGTTTGCTGGGGGCATATACGTTTTAATGAGTATAAGGGGCAAACTTACAAAATTCACGTGAATAGATCGTAGTTCGACCAAATATGATCGAATTTCGATCGTACGATTTAATCGGATATTCAAATATGCAAAATTGGCCTCTTCGATGATTGAATACCGAATTATCGAATAGATCGAATGATCGGATATTCGATAATTCATTCATTCGATGATCGAAGGAATCAAAATTTTAAAATCCTTCGAATGCCTTCTTCGCCAGATTGAACCTATAGAATTGCAATAGAATCCTATGGGAACTCCCCCCCCCCATAGGCTTCTTTGGCTAAGTCCTGCTCGAATACCATTCGTATGATCGAACTCTTCGATCATTCGAATCGTACAAATTTTTCGGAGGCTCGAAGGAAATTTCACGATTTTTCATGAAATTGAACGATCTGTATTCGATCTGTATTCGATTGTACGATTTCATCGAGAAATCGAATATCGAGCAAAATGATTCCTAAAACTATTCGATAAGCATTCGATATTTGAATGCTTATCGAATTTTGAATAAATTCGTAGGATTTTAGGGGAATAATAGCAAATTTGCCCCTAAATGTAATATTGACTTAAAATAATAATAAGTGATGTAGGGCTCACATTAAATGAGGAGCCTTGACTTGGCATGTGAGCCAAAGTTTGGGCAAAAAAAGTCCAGTATAATGGTGACAATCCCAGCAGCAGGATAAGTTATAGGTCGCTGCAATGCCTCCTGGATCAGAAATACCAGTGATTTTTTAATATTAATGTGAACAAGTGATTTATAATTAAGGAGCAGATTTACTATTGTTCGAATTTCGAATAAAAAAAATAAAAAAATTTTTGGGGGGGCCATTTTCGATCGGAAAATTTACCTATTTCGATCAAATAGGTCAGTTTTGGATCAAATTCGATCATTCGAATTGTTGGATCGCATTGTTCGATTCTCAAAAAAAAATAGATTTTACAGGACTTCAGGAGATCCCCCATAGGCTACAATGGAAATTTGGCAGCTTTAAGGTAGCGAATAGTAAAATTAAAATTTTCACATTTTTTAAATTCAAAACTAATTTGGGGCTATTCGATAGTTGAAAAGAACACTCCAATATCCCCAATTAATGTGGTAATTATAGCACAGTTACGTATATATGACACATATTTCATAGGCTATTCAGTTCATGTATTGAACATTATCAAACTTTCCAGCCTACCTCAACACACACACACACACACACACACAAAGCTCCTTTAAATTGATATTTTGATTTTTTTCTGCCTTGACTTAATTTGATTTTCATTATTCGGGTCCCAAATTACTGTAAAATGTCTTAGGTACAATAAAATATAATATTATCATGAAACAGACACACAGTTAGCATTTCATGATTGTCAGGTCATAGGAGCCAATGAGCCAACACAACTGTCATTTTGTAAATGCCAGGACATACATTATACTTTTCTTATTCTATTCAGAGCTGTGTGAAATAAAGGAACCAACAGAGTTTACAAAAGTATTTTTAAAGCTAGTGAACTACTGTAGTTATTCATGCTAACTGTGGATGTTTGTAACCTGTAAATGTACATATAACAGTCCTTGTGGTTATACTCTATTTAACATGCTTATTATTTAATTGTCTATATAATCATGGTCCTCAGTGTGAATTCTTGTAGGCAGAGATGAAATATGTAATAGCTTGGATTTGTTTAAAATCTACAGTTACTGCCAATCATATGTTTACAGTCAGTGCCACTATTTCCATGGTTGTGAAAGAAGAATTATATTTGGATATTTGTTCACAGTTTGGGATACAGCTGCATTCTCTTATTTGCTATAACCTGAAAATTTTTGAAAATGCTTGTATGGAATTCAAATTTTACTTTCCATAATTAAATGATTTAGGGGAAGATTTACTCTTGCAGTCATTCAATTCGAACAATGCGATCGCTGATTCGAACGGTTTTAATTTGATCGAAAACGGAAGATTTCTAACCATCGCTGGAAAAAGATTTCGATCATCGAATTTCAAAATTTTTTTTTATTTGAAATTCGACCATTGTTCGAATTGAACGATCATAATGTTCTAATCGAACAATCACATTGTTTGAATCAAACTTTCAAACTATATTTTTTTAAAAATGTGATTTTCCAGGACTTCATAATAATACAAGAAAAGCTGCCAGGAGGTCCCCCATAGGCTACAATGGCTATAGTTGACAAGTAGTCGAATTCAAAGGATTTTAAAGAGACAGTATTTCGAAAATTCTAATTTTTTTCAATTCAAATCGAATTATGGGCTTGTCTATAGTCAAAGTAGCCCAAAATTACTTCGAAATTCGAATTTTGTACATTGAAAATGTATTCAAATTCTCACTTAGACCCTTAGTAAATGTGCCCTTTAATGTGTTGCATTTCTTTTATGTCTCAATTTACTAACAGATATTATATTAGATGCCACCAGACATAGCACAGGAAAGATACACTTAACTTTATTTGTAAAACTCGCTATTTACCTCATTGAAAACAATGAAATACTTCTGACTGATTTCAAGTAAAAGCTAATAATTCAACATTGTACAACATGTTACAAGGAACACCATTTACTACAATTGTAAAAAAAAGTGTAATTCAGCACTATTTTGTACAGAATGAACAATTAAAGCATGATTCATATGTACTATACATACATAGTGAAGCATATATTGTATTTGCTAGATATATGTTGTGCTTCATTGAAGTATTTATAAAGTATTAATCATCGAAACGCTAATTTTCTGAATTTGTTTCAAGTTGACTTCTCAATACTAATTTTAATCTAAAGGAAATGATTGCAATGAGATTGAAATCATGAACCAGTGGAAAACTGTGGTTTGTTTTAGTTACTTATATATATATGTATATATATATATATATATATATATATATATATATATATATATATATATATATATATATATATAGACAAATACAAAAGGTCCTCTGCACTCAACCCATTAACAATATATTTAAGACATTAAGACATTTTGTGCATACAGCTACTGAAAAATGCCTACCCTTCAAACAACGGGATTGTTTGTCCATATATTGCAATATATTTAAGCTGGCCAACTACGTCAAAGTCATCCCATATCTGGCCAGTCCTACACTCAATTTTTATTTGATTCATTAAGAATTCCATTACTTCATTAATTATCAGGACCTTCCCCGATCAGATCGCAAGGCTGTCATTAAGGGTCAAACATACGTTAGTCAAACATCTATGGGTAATTCTCTCCCATACTACTTCATCCCACTCGCCTGCTTGTGCCTATCGGGTGCCATTATTCTGTAATCGCACACCAGGAATCACAGGGACTTACCTTATCGCTCAATTTAAGCAACTTGGTCATACCCTCACTCATTTGCCGGCACAGACCTTTCAGTTCTAGATCCACGCTGGTATCACACTCCGGTTATAACTGTGTCTAAAAATGAATTTGGGAAGTTGGGAAGCCGAAACGTAGAGAATAAATCACAATTTTTTCATATTTATCACAAGTCCTTGGAGTGCGGTGTATTTTTTGAGTTATGTGGATTGTTCACCGGCACCCAGGCAGATGCTTACGGTTTTGTGTGCACCATTTTGTTTAATATTTTATATATATATATATATATATATATATATATATATAATTCATACTCTGTTAAGCACCATGTAGTTTTCCCCTTCAGTGTTTAATGATGCCTTATTTATGAGTAGTGGGATTGTATTATATTTATTCAGCAAAGAGTATTACAATTATATAATGTTTATATGTTTATCAAACTTGTATTGCAATGAGTATACAGCTAACAAATTTTAAATGCATTTAAAAAAGAGTTATAAAATTATATAGGCAGACAGAACAAATCTTCAAAAGACTTATTATAAGCCCAATGATATCTTTCATATTTATCACCTACAGTTAACTGATTTTATGTCTGCACATCGTATATTTACATAAGAATATGTGTTTTGGAAAATAAATAAAAAATTATATAAAGAAAATGTTTCTGATACATGCATGTTTACAGCAAATAAGAAGAATTCAGTGAAGATGACAAGCATAGGTAAACAGATACACAAAGGAAAAGATGCTGTTATAAATACGTAAATGGTTCCTGGCAGTCATCCTTGTTCAGGTTTTAAAGATTATGATTATGGTTATATGATGTCTCATATGATTACTAAAGTGTTAATTTGATTCCTAAAAGGAATACCTAAGAGCCAAATTCTTATTTAGCACAACTGTACCTTGGATGCTGATTTGGACTCTTCTGCTAGACCTCAGTCTGTTTCTGCACACAATAAAGAAAGGTAAAGAACTTAGGCAGGAACTGATCTGAATTATAATCTTTGTAAATGATTGCATAACACGTGTCACCTCTATATAAATTAAGCATGATAATAACAGTAATGTGCCTACATTAATTAATCCAAAAAATAAGGCTCATGATAAGAGAAATCTGTAAAACCCCCTAAAATGAGTTACTATTCTTAATGAAAAATATTTTTGAGATAATAGCCAACATAAACAGCATGAAAAGCAATCTGTTTCACTGTTCAGAAAGCCAGAGACATTCTAGTCAAAATGTCACATATTTGGTTATACATGGCTGCATTAGTATGGTTATAATGCAATTAAGACAAAAAAATCACAAGCAGACAATACCGATAAAAGGATTTATTTATCAGACAATAATGGCTGCCTTACATTGGCTGATAAAAGCTCTGTCTTTCCATGTGTGGGGCCAGCCCACAGGAACATCGGCCAGGTTTAAAAATTCTGGAGGTCAGCATTCCCATTGATTTGATCAAGGCCCAAGGGCTAAATGATAGGTTAAAGAGATACTGACACCTGAAATTAAACACCTGAATTTTTTGCATCTATTATAATATTGGCTTTGAAAGCTACTTCTAACTTTGCCATAAAGTATTTGCAAGATGCTTTTATATTACCTGTCTGATCCCCATGTTCCTGTATGAGGGGGCTGCCATATTTGTGCAGTGGGAGTCCGTTAGCATTACATATTAACATAGTAACATAGTAAGGTAGGCTGAAGAAAGACTCACGTCCATCAAGTTCAACCTTTTTTTTATTTTTTTTATTTTAACTGCCTAACTGCTGGTTGATCCAGAGGAAGGCAAGAAACCCCATCCTTAGCCTCTCCAATTTTCCTCAGAGGGGGAAAAAATTCCTTCCTGACTCCAAAAAGGCAATCGGACTAGTCCCTGGATCAACTTATATAATGAGCTATCATCCATGACCCTGTACTCCCTCACTTGCTAAAAAGCCATCCAACCCCTTCTTAAAACTATCTAATGTATCAGCCTGTACAACAGTTTCAGGGAGAGAATTCCCCATCTTCACAGCTCTCACTGTAAAAAACCCCTTCCGAATATTTAGGCGGAACCTCCTTTCTTCAAAACAGAATGGGTGACCTTGTGTCAGCTGGAAAGACCTACTGGTGAATAAAACATTAGAGAGATTATTATATGACCCCCTTATATATTTATACATAGTTATCATATCACCCCTTAAGCGCCTCTTGTCCAGCGTGAACACCCCCAATTTGGCCAGTCTTTCCGCATAGCTAAGATTTTCCATACCTTTTACCAGCTTAGTTGCCCTTCTCTGTAACCTCTCTAATACAATAATGTCCTGTTTGAGTGAGGGAGACCACAACTGTACAGCATATTCTAGATGTGGCCTTACAAGTGCTGTATAAAGTGGAAGAATGACCCCCTCCTCCCGTGACTCTATGCCCCTTTTAATACAACTCAAGACCTTATTGGCCCTTGATGCTGCGGACTGGCATTGCTTGCTACAGCCAAGTTTATCATCTACAAGGACTCCAAGGTCCTTTTCCATAATGGATTTGCCTAGTGCAGTCCCATTAAGGGTATAAGTGGCTTGAATATTTTTACATCCCAGGTGCATGACTTTACATTTATCAATATTGAATCTCATTTGCCACTTAGCTGCCCAGATTGCCAGTTTGTCAAGATACTGTTACATTACTTACAACACCCTCCCCTATGTCATCAATGAACAAGTTAAATAAAAGTGGACCCAATACCGAGCCCTGAGGGACCCCACTAAGAACCTTACTCCAAGTAGAGAATGTACCATTAACAACCACCCTCTGTACCCGATCCTGTAGCCAGTTCCCTATCCATGTGCAAATGACTTCATTAAGCCCAACAGACTTTAGTTTAGAAAGCAGTCGTTTGTGGGGCACAGTATCAAACGCTTTGGCAAAATCCAAATATATCACATGTACTGCCCCCCCACTGTCCAGCATCTTACTTACCTCATCATAAAAAGCAATCAAATTTGTCTGGCATGACCTATCCTTCATAAAGCCATGCTGATTTCTGCTCATAATGCCATTCACTAGGACAAAATTTTGAATGTGATCCCTTAACAAGCCTTCAAATAATTTGCCCACCACAGATATCAAACTTACTGGCCTATAATTGCCAGGCTGAGAACGTAATCCCTTTTTAAATATTGGGATGACATCAGCTTTCCTCCATTCCATAGGCACCATACCAGATGAAAGTGAATCTAAGAAAATCAGATACATTAATTTTTATTAAAGCTTTATGAATCATATCCTGAGTCAGCCACTGACTAGATTGAGCTGAGTCAGTGCATCTATGAAGCGAACCTGGGAACTCAGACTCTATTGTATACACTGAAGAAAAAAACTGATTTAGCACATTTGCATTTTCTGTATCGGTTACAACCATACTGGTACCATTATTTAATGGAGCAACACTCTCAACCTGCATCTTTTTACTATTGATATATATTTAAAAAACTTTTTAGGGTTACTTTTCGACTGCGCCGCAATTAATTCTTCATTTCCTTTCTTTGCCTTCCAGATTGCTGATTTACAACATTTATTACAGAGTTTATATTCATTAAATGCAGCTTCTGTTCCAACAGATTTGGAACAGAAGCTGCATTTAATGAATATAAACACTGTAATAAATGTTGTTAGAAACTGTAACTGACAGGCTGAGATGGAACAGCCAGGTTGGCAAAGTCAGAGTGTCAGAGAGTCAGGGATAGGAACTTCAGCTAACAATTATATACAAAACAAACCTCTCAGCACAAATGATCAACATGACCTATAGGTAACATATAGAGACAGATTTACTAAATTCACATGAAGAATTCGATGAAGTTCGATTGAATTTGGTTCAAGTTCGAATTTGAATCTTCGAATATGCAAATTAGGCAAATTCAATTATCGAACATTCGAATTCAAACGATTCGAATAAAATTTTATTCAAATATTCGATGGTCAAATAACTTCCCCTTTAAAATTTTATTCGACCACCTACTTCGCCAGAATCAAGCTACCGAATTGGGAAGCATTACTTTTGATCAAATAAAAAAATTTGATTGATTAAATCGTTCAAATCGATTGATCAGTCAAATTTTTTATATTGGATCCTTTGATCGATCAAATTGATGTAAAATCCTTCAAATTCGATAGTCGAATTCGAAGGATTTTACTTCACATGGTCGATTTTCTAATTTTTTTCATTTGAAATTCGACCAATCGTAAATCTGCCCCATAATGTACATTCATATGCTAAAATTTATTTTTTAGTGTCAGTATCACTTTAAGCCCAATATCACTCAGCTCAGTGTTTGGCAATTTCACCAAACAGAGTTTTACTAGTCAGATGTTACATTACAAGAAACTTTTGAGACGATGCAGGTCTGGGTCCTATCAGCCCACACAGAGGCCCAAACAACCCCCACCAGCCCACTAAATACTGATATTCTGCAGCAACGTATAGCAGCCCCTCTGGCATTTGCCAGAACCCACAGATTACCAGTCCGTGCCTGAGAAGATGATTTCAGGGCTGAAACTAGAGTTAGGCAGAGTAGGCATGTGCCTAGGGCACAAAGCTTGGGGGGGAGGCACCAGGCACATACCTTCTCTGCCTCATACCCCTAGTCCAGTCCCCTCTCGTCCATGTTTGAGTCCATGGCCTGGTGCTGGATTATATTAATACCTTTATAAGTGGCTTGGAAGATTTTTTGAACAAGCAAAATATCAAAGGTTATTGTGATACTAAGATCAACAATTGGTATATATATATAACAGTATAAATAGTTTATATATGTGAGTGTATTGATCAGTCAGTATTAATTTGTGTACTGTATATATATGTGCACTGGGGTTCATTTGGAGAGGAATCGAACTTTATGGACTTTTTTTTAGTGACTTTTTTCTGTGCAAAATACATTGAAGTCAAAGGGCATTATTCAAGATCTGTGTAACAGGTGGATGGGTCAGGGTATTCCTAAACTTTCCCTTGGGTTACTATCCACCGGTTTCAGTACCTGGGCAAAGGGTCCAACTCCCAGCAACTATCGGCAGGCATAATATAGTTATACTCTTTTTCTCCAGGTGGGGTCCCCGCTTACGGTATGGAGGAAGGGATTACCACTTGGGTATACGCACATAGCAATAACTCTTGATTAAATAAACTTTGGGCACCAGCAGAACATTTATTGAACGGATGGTACACTTCATGAAGCAAGTAGTGCAGCAGGTCATTTATACACAGTTGTATAACTCACAAATACTTTCTGATCCTTATGTTAGTCAGCTTTGTGAATTGAGCCACCTTTCCTGCCTCTGGTGTACAATACCCATTGAAGGCAACCTCAAAGCTAGTTGGACACTCCAAGGATCTCTCTATCCCCGAGCTTAACTACTTAAATCCCTAACCTGGCGGATGTCACACCGCAGGCTGCTAACCCTTCACTAAACTCCTCGTTGGAGCCTTAGCTGCTCACTAACTTTCCTGAAACCATCTGTCACTCCAAGAATGACTTATTACAGTTTCTAACCTGGTACTCACTTACTCCTATACTGAGGCCTACCTCCACCCCAGGGCTTAGCAGCACACCCCACTTCTAGTGGGTGCACTGGAAAGAGACAGAACACATGGCACATCCCTTTATATAACTTCAGGGGAACGACTCCCTCTCCCCTATGGGAAAAAGGACCCAGCCTAGCTGGCTAACACATTCACTGGAGCATAGGAAAACCTTTACCCTTTTACAAAGGGAAATCTGCTGGCCAGTCACTGAACTGCCAGGACAATACTTTCACATACGAAAAATGAAACCAAAGAACATAAAGGTTAGCAAAACCTTTACCCTCCTCCATTTGCTTAGGCAGAAGTCTTCTGTACTACTACATCCTCTAGGGTTCTACTACTACTATCATTTATCTCAATTTTGATGTGACTATAAGGGGCAGATTTACTAAGGGTCTAATTTCGAATGCCAAAAAAATTCCAAATTCGACCAGGGAATAGTGGGGGAATATTTGGGAATTAAAAAAATTCGAGATTGAATTTCGAATTTGAATGATTCGAATATTCAAATTAATTTTATAAAATTAAATTTGAATATTCGAATCATTCAAATATTCGATGGTCGAATTTGGTCGAATTTGCCTAATTTGCATATTCGAAATTCAAATTCAAATCTTTTTTAAAATTCAATAGAATATTCGAATCCTTCATGTGAATACATGTGAATTTAGTAAATCTGCCCCTAAGTCTACAGATTCTCCCCTTTCATAATATGTGCCATTTCCCATGATACCATAAATACATAAATACATTAAACTGCTGACATGAAGTTGTGGTAATATTTTCTAAGCTGACTTTCAATAATGCATAGCTCTGTGGGATAAAAGGGCCAATAATGGTTTCAATTTGCATTTATTGACCTTTTCAGAATACTATATGTTATTGCTTTGCATTTTTTCCTCATGTTGTAATTTATTTTGCAAAGGTTGCATATCACAATATGATAACTTGTCAGTTACATTACATTAGGTATTCACTGTAAGGGTTCTGTACTTTACTGTGATATAGACAAATATTTTTCTAGTACAGTAGACTTTCTACTGGTGCCTTCACATGACCACATAGTAACCTGTCATAGTCCCATAAATTTTAGTGGGAAGCTCAACCTACCCTGCATTTCTTGTTCTCTATACCTGCCTTTCTTCATGGGAACATAGGAAATCATCTTTTAAATCCAAAAGAGGCCAAAATATAAGACAAATAATGACTTAATGGGATCAATTATCCATTGTTGAGAAAGTTTAAATTGAGAAAAAAAATCACAAATTGATACCAATGAAAAACAAATTTAAAAACAAACATCTGATTGGCTGCAATGAGGAAAATTCTGTCTTTTAATATATACAGTATGTTGGTTGAGCCTTGTCTAAAAGATCATGATAGGTCAGCATCAGCATACAGGATTCATAAGAATTCTGTAGATGTATGTTATATACAATTAAGAACTAGGCTGCTTTACTGCATTAACAGACATGCATTCCTGTTTTTAAAGGCAGTGTACATAATATACCTGATGAAGTGAGGCTCTCCATCTTCCTAATTTAAATATGATGCTCACAGTTTGTAGAAATAGATTTACTGTTATACTAGTCAAAAGTCTAATTAATACTCTAGCTGAAGTCATATATATAATTTACAAACAATATATATATGTAATATACTTATAATATACTTTTAATATTAGTCTTTCAAGAAGTAACTGTAGATTAAAAGGGGAAAACTTGACTCTATAGTGCTTTTCATTAAAATCATGTACTGTGCTTAAAGCAATCTACATTTAATACATTATATAAAATGAACATCTTAATCTTTTTATGTTTCTAAAGACATTGATGGAATTTTAATTTCTGGTGAAGTTATTTACCAAATTTTGAGCATTAAAGTAAAACAAGATGTAACTGGAATTGTATTACTGTTAAAAAGATGAAAATATTGGTTAAAGTTATTTATAGAAAAATCAAAATGTATGCACTTTTTAAATTATTTTTTTTATTTAGACAGATGGGTTGACAATGCCTTGGATTTCTATATTTATCATAATGATTAATTCATAATATCTGCTTTGCCATGCTGACATCAACCATATAGAGAGCCTGGAAACAGTATCATTAACACAGTTACATTAGTCAGTAAGTGATTTGATTTGAGAGTGAATCATAATTTTAATTGCATCTTGTGTGAAAAGGGATCTTATTTTAGAAATATTCCTTGAAAGTGCCATGATTCAGTCATTAAAGTAACATGATTTAGTTTGTTTAGTTGGTTGAGGAGAGAAGGACAGAACAGAATCAAGGAAAATCCTACTAGGTCTGGGGAGATGGGGTAAATCATTAATAGTAATAGACATGGCAGGTATGTTTTGGATAATGTGTGAGGAAAGAGAAGCATTGCATGGTTAGGTTCAGTTTTAAAGTATTGTTTAGACATCCAAGAAAAAATGGCTTACATGCAAGAATGTACTTATAGAAGTGGTATTGGAAATCATATGCATTGCTTAGTTGGCCAAGGGAGGACTTATTCAGAGAAAATAATAAGGGCCACTAAAAGATAATTTAAAATATTAAAGAGAGATGGGGGGTGAAGGTTATAAAGAAAAATGGTGGGTAAGACAATCCAATTACCAAATAATACATATTCAAATGACATTATTATTGCCCCTACAATAAATAGACTAGAATTAAAAAAAACAACTGGCTGGCCCAAACAATAATTAGTGATTAAGGAAATTTTATGATGTACATGGTTTTACACACTTAGGAGCAAATTTATCATGGCTCGAATTTTGAATTTGAATTTCAAATTTACATTTTTCAGTTTCTTATGGGCAAATTATTAAATTCGACTAGGGAGTTATCCAAATTTTTCTCAAAAAATTGAATTTGATTTTCGAGATTTATCATACTCTGGTCCTTTAAGAACTCAAATTCAATTATTCCCCACCTAAAACCTGCCCAATTGCTGTGTGATCGAGGGATCAAATTGGTGATGTTTGCAGCCTTCCTTTTGGAGAAAAAAAAATTAATCAAGTTTTTAAAACAAGAATTAAATTCGATTTAAATTCAGTTCAATTTTAAAAATTTGCTTTTTACAGTGAATTTTTGTTTGATCGAATTTCAAGTACATGGGAGTTTATGGGAGTTGAAAAAAACTCCCATGAATTCGAAATTTAACCCTATGATAAATGTGCATCATACAGTAATCACACACATACAGCTCGATATGATCCAAAGGTAATCCAATTAGTCAGGACCATTAGGCACTTCAAAGAATGGGTGTTTTAGCTTGGGATGTCCCCCTCCACCTCTGAGATACAGTAGCTTTTTGTAGCCTTACCCTAAACCACAATACTGAAAAATCTTTGAGAGTTGCTTTGAGGATCCCATGCTGTCACTCTTCAGAGGAGAGTCAAACAGAAACACAAGTTGCAATTGGCCACCTTGAATACCTTTTCTCATGATTGGACACACCTGCCTATGAAGTTCAAGGCTTAATGATATAATCCAACCAATTTGTTGTTGCCAGTAATCAGTATTGTGCAGTTGCATGCATTAAAATTAGCAAAATTACAAGGGCACCCAAAATTTTGCCCAGCCAGTTTTTGGCACAATTGATTTAATTTCATACAACTGAATACTGCTTCACTAAAAAATCTTTGTTCAGAAAAAATCCCAGTACTCAGATGTTCCTGGGAAATGAAAGACATGCCACTTTTTTGTTGAAAGTGAAGCAATTTGTTATGCAGGCTGAGAGGGGTTCCCATAGTTTTTTATGTGACTGTATTATAAAGAGACAGTTAAATTGGAAATGTGCTGTAACAGTAGATTTCTTCTTCATAAGTGTTGATCTGTCAATCAATTTGTGGTTTGGATCTGTACATGATCCCTGGCTTCCTCTAGGTATCAGGCAAGGTATAAGGCATCTTTGAGTAACTAAAACACAACAGGCCCTTTTGCAGTAAAATGTTTCAGTATTGCTGGGTACTGTAATGTAAATGTGTCTTTGGCCTGGTAAAAGGTATTGTCCTCACTTCTGGGATAAGACTATGGAAATTGGTGGGGAATTGAAATCTATTGTTAATTAAGTAACACTTGTTCTTTATGTAGGCCTGTGTGATTTACAACTTTTCTCTACAATCAAGGAAACCATATTCTCCATGCTGGCACTGGTCATAGAGGTGGGACAATTTTGTTTGATTATTTGCAATTTTGCATTCCATCAGATCTTCCGGCCAAGGGCAGTGAGTTAAAAAGGAAATGATGAAGGGCCTTTGGTTTATAAGATTGTATATGCAACATTAGTTATCTTTGATTTATATTCAGTGTAGCTGGGGATTAATTTCTCCTTTCCTGAAATTTCCTGAAGCTGCCGGGACATAATTTCCCATGTCAGAGCCATCCTTTTATTTGTAATACCTGATAAGTGGGCTCAGCATCTCCATTACACTTCCTAGAGAAAAAAATACAGCAAGTAATTATTTTTTATTTTCAATATGTTGGTTAAACTTCCAATAACTTTATTCATTTCTATCTAGCTAGAAAAAGCTGTTTCATCACCTAAACAGTGGATACAATGCTATTATATATCCACATAAAATCTTCATTTTAAAATACTTTTTAGAGTTTGATTTATTGTTGTTATAGTAACCAATGTATTCCATGTAAATGAATATTAAAGTACAGTATCTATAGTAACAACAGAAAAGAAATAATCCAATAATCAGCTGTATATTGCTTGATTTAAATTTTGTAAAACACCAGAGAGATCAGAGATAATTTAAAGAAGATGCCACAAAGCAGAGTTAGTGAAAAAATGTGCAACTTGCTGCTTCTTTTTCTTAGTTATTTTAAAACAGTGATGGGAAAGAAAAACAATTAGAAACTTATAGTGCAAACCATTATGACATACTGTAGGCTTTTTATGGCCATGTATGGACATTTTTTCATGGAGAGCATGTAGTAAGTATACACTAGGTGGTAGATTTATTATGCAGTGTCAAAACTGTCAACACGATTGGCAACACATTTCCAACCTTTGCCATGTAAAACATGGTGTCGTTTTTTTACATGTTTTTTTCTTGGAGCGACTTCTGCAAGAACTTACAAAGGTCTGAAGTGGAGTAAAATAACGGTGACAAATCTGACACTCACACACCATAAAATAAAACAAACCTTGATAAAGTCACCATACATTTTACACAGCTCTCTGTACCTTTTTTGGCACATTTAATTTTACACACGATAATAAATAGGCCCCTAGATATACTCCCTTTGTGTTGTAGACTTCTAAATCAGAGGTGTTATGCCTGATTTGTAGGTAAAGGCATACTAGTGGTAAATGATTTAGTTATGTGCCACATTTTGTGCTGCATAACACCCTTAAATAATGGTTACTTTTATAGGACTATTGTGTGACAAAAGTGCCGTCTTGAAGGGTACTTTCCTTCCACAACATATTTAAGGCATCCATACTGTGCTCTCATGGTGTTCAATTTAACAACAATGTGAGGACCATATTTTGCACAATTCTGCCTGAAGGCTAAGACAATAAGAAAAACAAAAATGTTCATTACAGTCAAATTTGTAGTACGGGCACATACAACAAATATTTTACTCTAGTCACTCACACCTTATTCTACCAAAAATTAGAAAGAAACTGAAACACTAAACCATTTCCAGAAGGCCGATCCATTGCCTTCCACTCCTTGTATGCACTGACAGGCATGGGATCAGCTAAGCGAGACAACAACCTATGTGCTATTAGCCTTATGGCTTTGCATTGTTTAATGAATGTTCATTAAATTCAATATGTCATATAATAGTTTCTGGTCAGCTTTTGTGTGAGGGATAATTTTACCTTTAACTCTTTAGTCTACAATACATAATATATAACTTTAATTACCACATATTTTATGAACATCAAAGCTATTACAAATTCAAATAGTAATATAAATGAGTCAATTGAAAAGTAAATGCTATAAATTCTACAGGTGCACCTTTTTTGATTAGGTCTATTTTCTTATGTCAATATACAGTTCATAAATATGATTCTTGTAGGCTGATAAATTACATATTTTATGCAGAAAACATGCATCTGATCACAGGTATGAAAATCAAATTTGTTATCATGTCAACTTTAATAAAACTGATGTGGACATTATACCTTCCATCACTCATGAGAATGACCCGGTTCATCATTTAATTGACATAGAGATTAATTGTATTCCCTGTAGTTTAGTAATTTAACTATGTCATGTATTGTTATCATTATCACTTAACACAGAATATTGCATAGATATCTCTTAATTAAAAGGCAATTATGGCTCAAACCATAAAACCGTATGTTACAAAATCCTTTCTACAGTTAATTCATAATGGGTTGTTAGAACATATCTTTTACCAAACTGCACATATGCCTGATACATTTGTGGCCAATTTCAAGACTCTGATAATGAGTAAATCAACTATTTGCGATCAGTAAAAATAAGAATGATGAGCATGATAAACTGTTTTTTTGGCATAAAACTGCAGTGATGATGAACTGTCTGGAAACAGTGTTACTGTCTGATGCCCAAAATGTAATGTAAAAATAAATGTGATTGCAGTATGGAGAGAAAAAATTTAAGTGCAGCAAATGTTCTTTTTGATACAGAACGGATTAAAAGTATCTCTGACAAAATAAATTACTAAGAATGACAAAACTTTTTTTTTACATTATTTGCTTTCTGGGTGATTTTTTATACCCTTCATATATATGCAAAATTATACTAGGAAAATAACATTTCTAAATTGAAAATACAGAAAATGCGAAATACAAAAGAGGTTTTGTTTCAAAAAGCAAAAGGATTGGATCAAAACGCTGTGTACAGTGAAATTATCAATATAAAAATATACATGGTTTCACTAGAAAATGGCATTGACGACATTTTGAAAGTAATATTGAAATAATATCTAAATAATACACAGATATTATATTGCCATATACATACAAACTGCTTTTTTTTGTTTGAGTCATTGGCTTGGAGATTTGTTAAGTTACTATTAAAATAACTCTTTATTGTGACTTACCATTAATAACACAAGTCAGTGGTAGAAATCATATAAAATTGTTTATAATTAAGGACAGTTTATCCCCCCCTAAATTAATTTCCAATTCCAGATTAAGAATATAGGTAAAACTCTTTCCTCCAAATAGCATTCCAAGTGCTAAGTCAGTCTATACCCAACACCTGGATGATGTCACAACCTGCTCCCCCCTATCTTTGTGGTGTAATCAGGAATCAGGATAATGTTCTTTACAAACAGATTGTCCCGCATCACAAACTTGGAGTCATATTTAGTACCTTTTGGGTTCACTATAATCAATGCCAGAAAACACAAGTGATGTTCCTTTAAATATCATAAAATAAAATAAATCAGTGCTGACCAACTTCTGTGGTCCAGAATTTTTGTGGATGGCCGATAATGGAAGCCAGTATTGACCAATCCCTGTTTTTAAATCACACCCACTTTAAACCACACCCATGTAACTACAAGACCATGTCCATATTAATTTTCGTAGCACACCAAAAAAACAAATGGTTGGTTCTTACTGCAGAGATATCACTCATTACTCATTTGTGTAAAAAGTCATATTAAGACAAACTCAAATTTAAATCCATATGCCTCCTCCTCCTCTGTGGATAACACAGCACCCCCCCAGCACGTGATTAAACACCGTAGGGATCCATAACCATAATTTTCAAATGCTAACACATCCACAGAACAAATATCAGGCTTATGTTCTACATGCAGAGCACGGCACACACAGAGTATGGAACACACAGGCAGAGTATGGAACACACAGGCAGAGTATGGTACACATAGGCAGAGTATGGCACACCCAAGGAGAATAGACAGGCAGACTACACAGGGAGCACAGGGCAGGGAAAGTATGGCACACACAGGTAGCATAGGGAAGGCAGAGTATGGCACACATAGTGAGCATAGGAAAGGTAGAGTATGGCACACACAGAGAGCAAAGGGCAAGCAGAGTATAGCACACATAGGGAGCATAGGACAGGCAGAGTACAGCACACTCAAGGAAAATAGGGCAAGCATAGTATGGCGCACCCAGTGAGCATTGGAAAGGCAAAGTACGGCACACACAGGGAGCATAGGGCAGGCATAGTACGGCACATACAAGGAGCATGGGACAGGCAGAGTATAGTTGAACCAAGGTTCAACTGACACTGGTTACAAATAATGCTACTATGCAGATAGACTCTTTATACTATGACAAAAAAGGTAAATATGTTAGGGTCCACCATGTGGGGTTTACCTTGATGTGGTATGGTGGCTTTTCAACTTTATGATCACAACTTTGTAACTAAAACCCCTGTTTTGCAAACTTACTTTGGACAGGGGCACAAGGAATGTGCATTAAAACTAGCACTTCCAGTATACTTAAATACACTATAACTGTGCCTTTAGAGTGCTTCCACATACCCCCAATTTTGAACATTATACTTTAGCTGGAAGCTGTGGCTGAGCTTCATGTGGTTTTTTAATAGCACCTCATACCCCCATTGAGCTAGATGTGGCCCTATGTTTTAGAAATGGGCACACCCAGGGAGCATGGGGCAGGCAAAATATGGCACACCCAGGAAGCATGGGGCTGGAAGAGTTTGGCACACTCAGGGAGCATGGGTCAGGCAGAGTATAGCACACTCAGTGAGCATGGAGCAGGCAGAGTATGGCACAGACAGGGAGCATAAGGCAGGCAGAGTATGGCATACGCAGTTAGCATAGGGCAGACAGAGTATGGCAGAACAGAGCAGGAGACAGGACCACTCTATGAGGACCACTGTAAGATGTACTAAATACAGTGACAGTACTGGTGCTCCTTCAGCAGTTTCAGTCTAGGTCTCAGGTGTGAACAATAAAGAGCTTTAGGGGGTGAACAATAGAGGTGTCACAGGTGTGAACAATGCAGGGGATTACACAAATTAACAATATACAGGATTACAGTCTGAATTTGAGATATAAACAATGCAGGGGCCAGTTAATCTCTGTAGTGATACCTTTTAAATCTCACACATGGTAAGCAGACACAGCAGGCAGGCTTTCATGTGGGGGCCACACAAGAGGGGTTGCCACCAGTTGGACAGTCCAGAACTAAATAATAATAATAAATAAATGTTATTATTAAAGGCATCATAACAATGGGTAACAAACATCTCTATCCCATAATAGCAAAATAGAGCAGCAGTTAGAGATGTTTCACTCCTATAACATGTAAATGAGTACCATTATCACATGCTTTAAACCACAGTTTTGCTTTAAAACATTACCTATCCACTTGCCCATGTTCCTCATCTGTGTTGCAGTTAGTGATAGAAATGCTAATAAACAATCAGGTTGGCATAACAGGTCTAGAAGCTTCAGTAAGTGTTACAGGTATTGAACCCCTTATCCAACCTTAACCTTTAAACCTTAGCAAATTCAGAAAATTCTATACACAATCTGGAAGTCATCCCTGGATTCTAGTGGTATGTGCAGACTTTTAGTTTTACATGGGATCAAATGAAGTATGAATTCTGCTGGTCACTATTTGGCTTTCTTCTAAGCAGCATTTAATCTTATTGTTCTGTTGTCTTAAACCCTCTTGCATCACCCTTTCCCCCCAAGTGCTGATGCTGGTGTACTGGAGTCTGAAACACATTTTCATAGCTCCAAATTACAGAAAATAAAATTTTTCTGGAAAAATCCAGGTCTTGAGCATTCTGAAAAATGTTTTTAATGCACATGAATATTATTCTTAAATGCATCTAAGAATAAAATAACACATTTATTCACAAGAAAGAATTGGAGTGCTTTGATCGTTTTACCTGAACAGTATTGACCCAAGCACCCGAAATTGC
>CM044437.1:96614105-96685498 GCA_024363595.1 Xenopus borealis
TGTGGCTGTTCTGGGCTCTCTGCCAAGAGCCAATTAAGTTAGAAACATTGTTTCTTTTTCTGGCTGTTCATTGCAGAGAAGAACAGGAGTTTCCAGTACAAATCAGGGACTGCATGTTGAGCTGTCAAAAGAGGACAGTTGGGAGGAATGCATTGTTAGTGCCAATGTGAACTCTATGTCAGTACTAAAGGTAGAGAAAATGATTTACAGTTTACAAGTCCCTGTTGCATTTTGTCAATGCAGTGGAAACACTGAAAACTGGGGAATAGAATGGTCATATGGATGCCATCATTTGATAGTAAAGGTGATGATAGGATTTGCTAAGGGCAGTCAGTCAAAAGTTAAGAAAAATTACAGTGCCAGTACAGCTGTTGTTGTTGGTTTAGAAATGCTAGTAGTCAGTATTTGAAGTAAAATCAAAAGGAGCTTGTAATGTGAGGTTTGGGGTAAAACAAGTCCTACAGGAGCAGGAATGTAAATTGCAGAAAAAGATTTGTGACTAATGATGAGCAACATTTTTGGTGAAGTACGGTATGGGTTACAGCGAAATTTCCCATTAATGAATGCATTTTTTGTGAAATGTCCACAATTTTACCCAACAAAATATTTCAGTGAAAAAACACCTGTAGATCCCAATGTATTTTGCTAAAAAAAAAAAAGGAAAAGGAAAAAACTACCATCAACTTTAATGCATTTCACATGTATGCAGTTTCATGAATTTTCCCATGGATAGATTCCCTCATCACTATAAATGACATCACTTGAGTAGGGCATATATGGCTATTAATACAACTCATTGCTTGGGCACATACATTACATGGACACTAGACAGGAAACAGCAGTGCATTTATACCAAAGCTAACTTTATTTTTTTAAAAAACCTTACAATTTGTAGGATGTGCTGAGATGCTATTTGGTCCATTTTCTATCGCAAATGGTCCCCCAAAAAAATTAGATGGTCGAATTTTGAAGTTTTTTCACTTTGAAATTCGTGCATCAAAAACATGATTCCGTAATGAGTTGCGTTTGTAAATTTGTGGGTGGTTTTGCAGCTAATTCCCAGATTTATGTATAACCATACACTTTGTTTTCATTGTTGTTGTGTTTAAAGAATACATTCCAGTATATTATTATATTTGCACAAGGATGGATGTGCTTACTCATGTTGGTTTATGTTGCTGAGTTTGATTCTAATTTGGGCACTTTATGCAAGAACTTTTTGTGTTCTCCTGCATCGGTTGCTAGCGTGTGTCTCATGAATTTTTAAGGAATTGGAAAAGGTAAGCTCCACATCTCTTTAAAGTGCTGCAAAAATGTGTCAGTGTTAATAATAAAGGATGAAAACTATAATATAAATTAGAATGGTTACATGTATTTCATTGCATGCATGAACAATGTTACGGAATTCATATAGATCAAATTTTTTCTGAACCTGACATTGCATTCCATAACACAAGTTATCTTTCTCCTCGCAAACTTGTTTTTTAGTTTCTTACTGGTGATTTAATAACCAAATAACAGGGATTTTGTTTGTTTTTTTTGGATAGAAAATATAAAATCTTTCACTTTGATCTTGGAAATGAAACTTTAACTCCATTTTAGATTTTGTTTTTGCAGCTGTGCACTTTCATTGCAGTGCTTTCATATAGTTTTCTAGCACATAAAGAAATATTGATTCATTTATGAGGTGTTTATATGCATATGGAATTTGGAGCAATTGTTGCTCTGTTTTTGCATATAAATATACGCTGCCAGAATTCTCCTCCTACAGGCCTCTTCCCTGCTGAAGTCCTTGGTTTCCCACTAAACAAAGAATAACTTACAAACTCTTTCTTTTTACCTTCAAAGGTTTTTGTTACTCTACACCTCACTAAGGGGTAAATTCATCAAAGAGTGAAGTTCCGTCACTAGAGGGAAATTCCACAGCTCTCAATTCATTTCTATGGGATTTTGCAAGGCGTATTCATCAATTGGTGAAGTGAAAGTTCACCCTTTGATGAATACGCATTTAAAAATCTCATAGAAATGAATTGAGAGCTGTGGAATTTCCCTCTAGTGGCAGAACTTCACTCTTTGATGAATCTACCCCTAATTCTCTTCTCTTATGTTTTCTTATGTTCCTGGCCAACTTCTCTACTCCTCTCATGGCAATTGCATGGTTGCTTCCCTTCCCACAACCACTGCTTTCTCCCACCTGAAAACTTACAGTAATGTGGCTCCTTGAATTTGGATTCCATCCCTGAATTCCTCTGGAACTAATCCTCTCTCAGTGGCTTCAGGACTAAACAGAAAGACTACCTTTTGGAGCACTCACATTACACATGAACAGGGAACCAACACTTAGGGGCCGATTTACGAAATTCATGTGAAATGATCGAAGTTCGATCGAATAACGATCGTACAAATTTTTCGGATATTCTAATTTGGCGTCTTCGATCATCGAATACCGAATTATCGAATAGATCAAATAGATCGATTGATCGGATATTCAATCATTCGATGATCGAAGGAATCGAAATTTTTAAACTTTTCGACTGCCTACTTCGCCAGATTGAACCTACCGAATTGCAATAGAAGCCTATGGGAACCCCCCCATAGACTAAGAGACTAAGTCCTGCTCGAATACCATTCATATGATCGAAGCATTCAATCGTTCGAATCGTACAAATTTTTCGGAGGGTCGAAGTAAATTTTATGATTTTTTTTTTAAATCGGTATCCGATCGTACGAATTCATCGAGAAATCGAATATTGAGCAAAATGATAGCCTAAACATGAGGAGGCCCATTTTTCAAAGTCTGAATTTTTCTCATTATTGTCTGAAAAAAACCCTGATCAAATTCGCACAGGTTTTTTCCCCTTATTTATCAATACACTAGAAACACTCGTGCTTTCTATCCCAAGACCATTGCATAATGCAATTATAATGCACTAGTCAGTGCTTAAATATTTTTATAGTTTAAAGATGCAGATAATGCCAAGATCTCTTTGGAATGAGTTCAGACTGCACTGACTGCAATGGTTTACAAATTATTTATATTTCTTTATAGTGTACTGGCATAAAAGGGAATGTTTATATTTAGTAAGCTAGTTTAAAAAAAAACCCGAAATATCAAAATGCTAGAGGCATTTTATAGACTGTTAAGAGAAGATGATCTTATTGCAAAAATGCCTCACCTAACAGCTCTCTTTATTGCTAATCTATGGTCCATTGAGATATTCTTGTGATTATGACAACTATCGAATTACCAAAGACGTTTCGTTTGGTGAGATTATAGGAGTGCAATTATAGATGGGACTGGTGAGTATGTTATCTATGAATAACATTGCCAACCCAAGTAACTATGAAATAACAACCTCAATTATACTTGGTGTAAGAAATGCCAGAAGTACACACTGTTTGCTGTTTCTTATCCCCTAGGCTCAGCTTGTAATATGGTTGGTATCCATGTGTAACAAATAGTGATGTTCACTGGACTGGCAGATAATAAATAGGTGGTGATGATTTACAGAAGGATGCTTAAAACTTCAGCTGCCAGTAAAGTCATGAACTCAGATCCAAATTCTGTTAACCTCTACATTTTGTGCCCTGGTCTGAAAGCCTTTAAGTCATGTGGTATGACAAAATATCACTGCTCATAAAAAGTGCATCCTCTAAAATGTAATTAACAGGAATTATATTATTTTGGCTACAAATATTTTTAATTGTATTCTAAAATATATACAGTTTGGTAAACAAAAATCCATTTCAACTGGAAAATGTTCCCCTTAACATGCAGATGTTGTTAATGGATTGCACATTTAAATTAACTCTTTGTGAATGCTTTTCATTTAAGGAACACCTGCATGCATATAATTGGAAATTTTCTGTTTTAAAAAAATCATTAAATTCACCCACACACACATACACACTGGAAACCAAAGACAATTTTTTATCTCAAGCTTTGAAAAAATAAATGAATACTGACTATTGGGATGCGCATGTAATTTCTGTAATATAGGTAGAAGGTAGTGCATTCATTGCCTTAAGTAAGGAGCTGGGCAGATTTGCTAAATATTGTAAAGTGTTTCAGAAATATTTATTGAATGCTGTACTATTGTCCTACCCAGCACATGCCAACTATATTACAGTCACATGTACAGGTATAGGATCAAGAAAGTTCTAAATTACAGGAGGAGCATCACGCACAGATTCCATTTAAATTAAATAACTTATATTTGTAAAAACAATTTCCTTATTCTCTTCAATTTCCCAACTAAGATATAATTAATCCTTATTGGAAGTAAAACCAGCGTATTGGGTTTATTTCATGATTAAATAATTTCAAGAAGCCTTAAGATATTGAGATCCGAATTATGGAAATATGTCTTGTCCTGAAAGCCCCAGGTCACAACAATTCTTGATAATAGGTCCCATATCTGTACTCTGTTAATGCCTCTTCAAGGGACAGTAAACTTAAAGGGAACAGTTATGGTTGCCTTTAAAACTGTAGAACACAATCAATTGATTTATACATGACTATCATCTTAATTTTCATGTGTTGTTCTTTTAAGAGGTTTTCTATTCCATCTCCATGCATACTCTTACATCATTATAATGATTGTGTGACCTGGGCTTCATCATGAGCTGCTTCAATATGCTATTCTGGGCTACAACGAAGGCTTAATTAATTTGTTAAGTCCTTTATGTCTAAGGGCAGGCAAGTGCCTTTAAGGAATTTAAATTAATGTGCAAGTTAGCCACCAAAGACAGCTAAAGTGAAAATGAAGAGGTCATATGCAGAAAATTCTTCTAAAAATAAAAAATGTAATTATTTTAATCACAATCTAACTGCAGTATTACAGAATGTCTCAGAATGTAGGATCCCATATGACCTGCATGGCATTATGCACATAAAATATAGTCTGAAACAGTCTAGAATATATGAAGTACATATGTGTCTAGCATCATGCAGATATTGTTACAAAAATGTACTTTATGTGTATCAATACAAATTATATTATTATAACTGGTACATGGTTTAAACTGCACACAGTGTTTTACATCACTGTACAGGTATGTGATCCGTTATTCAGAAACTGTTATCCAGAAAGCTACGAATTATGGGAAAACCATCTCCCATTATAATCAAATAATTGACATTTTTGAAAATGATTACCTTTTTCTCTGCAATAATAAAACAATACCTTGTACTTGATCCAAACTAAGATATAGGGGCCGATTAAATAAATCCACCTGAATAGATCGACGTTCGATCGAATTCGATCAAATAACGATCATAGGATTTATTTGTTTGGTCGAATATGCAAATTAGGCTTATTCGATCGTCGAATAGATTCGAATGATCGAATATTCGATCATTCGATCATCGAAGGATTTAAAATTTTAAAATTATTCGACTGCCTACTTCGCCAGATTGAACCCTCCCATAGGCTTCTGAGGCTAAGACCTGATCGAATAGGATTCGTACGATTCGAATAATTCATTCAAATGATCGAACGATCATTATTCGATCGTCGAATGATCGAATATTGAAGAAAAGGGTAGCTTAAAACTATTCGATTAGCATTCGAAAATCCAATGCTAATCGAATATCGAGGAAAAACAAATTTTTTTTGGGTGAATTTAGTAAATCTGCCCCATAGTATACTTAATCCTATTCGAAATTCGATAAGCATTCGACCATCAAATGCTTATCGAATTGTTTTAAGCTATCATTTTGCTCGATATTTGATTTCTTGATGAATTCGTACTATCGGATACGATAAAATCGTAAAATTTCTTTTGAGCCTCTGAAAAATTCGTACAATTCGAACAACGAATGCTTCAATCGTACGAATGGTATTCAGGCAGGTCTTAGTCTCAGAAGCCTATGGGGGGGGGTTCCCATAGGCTTCTATTGCAATTCGGTAGGTTCAATCTGGCAAAGTAGGCAGTCGAACAATTTAAAAATTTTTAATCCTTCGATCATCGAATGATCGAATATCCGATCATTCGATCTATTTGATCATTCGGTATTCGATGATCGAAGAGTAGTGATGGGCGAATCTCCTGCGATTCGCTTCGCCGAAAAATTCGCGAATTTCCAGAGAAATTCGCGAATCGGCGAAAAATTCGCGAAACGAGTCACGGGACGCTTTTGACGCTTCATTTTCGGCGCACGTCGCGTCGTTTTCGGCGCGTCGCGTCAAAAACAACGCGCGACTCGTTTTTTTGCCGAAATTTCGCTGGTGATTCGCGAATTTGCGGGAGAATAAATTCGCCCATCACTATCGAAGAGGTCAAATTAGAATATCCGATTTTACGAAAAATTCGTACGATCCTTATTTGATTGAACTTCGATCATTTCACTTGAATTTCGTAAATCGGCCCCCAAAAGTATGGTGATCCACATTACAGAAAGCCTCCTTAGATCTTATGCCTGTACCATAAATTCAGCATCTTAATTAATCTTATGAAGTTTCATTAAAAAAACAAGACTAACACAAATGTAATGGCTCTGAATGGTGAATATCACCTGCAAATATATGAAGCTTGCAATATGCAGAACGATCTTTAACATATCTGCAGATTTCACAAAGGCTACATTTCATTTCTATTTGGAAAGAGTGCAGAAGCATATTCTGGAATCACTAATTCTAATTATTGCTTTAAGTAGGAGTTTTTGGCAGAAGGTCAAGAAATAATAAGAGAATGTGTGAATCTGCAGAACACAGCAGCAACAAGCTTAATCATTTGAATAAAGCCATTTTCCCCCAGCCTCACTGGATGATGTGCAATGTTCTGGATGAGTCTAACACAATCAGTCTGTTCTCTGGTGTATATCCATTTCCTGCTGATTCAGAAGACCGTACATCGTTTGCCATTTTAAAAATGAAGTATCCATGTAAGAGCAGAATATGTTCCAAGAATTGATATACTGGTATTGGACCTGTTATCCAGAATGGTCGGGACCTGGAGCTTTCCAGATAACAGATATTTCTATAATTTGGATACTTAAAGTCTACTAAAAAATCATGTAAGCATTGAATAAACCCAATAGGCTGGTTTTGCCTCCAATAAGGATTAAATATATCTTAGTTGGGATCAAGTACAAGGTACTGTTTTATTATTTCAGAGAACTAAAGAAAATCATTTTTAAAAATTTGGATTATTTGGATGAAATTAAGTATATGGGAGATGGGCATTTCTGCATAATAGGTTTCCAGATAACAGGTCCCATTACATTGCTGATGACATAGTTGGGGTCAGTGCTGACACACTTACAGGATTCCAAAAGTAAATAAAAGTGTGAAGAATGTTTTCATCATACTGTAATCATACTTTTATACTGGCTCCTTTAAATTGGTTCATTGTTGCAGTGTTATTTCCATTATGTACCCACTGATAATGGTAACAGTTCGAAAGGAAAGTACTGTATGACATTTCAAAAAGGTAAATGAACAACATTTCTAACAATAATCTACTGTAAAGTGGGACCCTGCACCAGAATAGACCCCCTGCTATAATAGGGCATGCAGGAGTGAAGTGGGATCAGTGGGATATGTTATGGTGTCCCTACTGTAAAATCCTTTCGGGAGAGTATAGTGCCACAAGTGACAGCTCCAGCCCCCAGAGACTTTTTTCTAGATTTTCCTTGTGCAATCATTTTCCTAGTATGGGGTAGTAGCAGTGGCGTAACTACCAGGGGAGCAGGGGGTGCAATTGGACCAGGGTCCCCACCCCCAAAGGACCCCCACATCTGCAGATTGCGCCAGCTGCAGCCGACTCCAGCCAGCTGCAGCGGGCTGGCAATAGAACTTCCACATGGACGATGGTGGGGAGGCCCGGCTGCATGGTCAGTACCAGGGCTTGCCCCCTCCTAGTTCCTTTACTGTGTAGTAGAGGCCCCAACAAAGGTCAGGGAATGATCTAATTATAAAATGATGTAGTTGCTGGTTATAGTGAGTATTGCCAGCAGTGTGGATAGACAATAATCACACTACAACAATATTTAATTTAATGATCTCTATGCCACAGTGATCTGGACCATTATTGGATATTGCACAATTTTGCATTCTCTACCAAAAAATTATTTGAAAATGACTTTTAAATGTTTCTAGCAGTAAATATTGCAAGATTTATCTAAAGATATAATGTGAATAAAGGGTAGGGATGCTGCTCTAAACAACTTTACATTGCACAACATTGGGCATATTTACTGAAGGATGAAAGTGAAAATTTGGAGTAGTTTCAGCAAAAATAAAGATTCCCCCCAACATTGCCTATTTACTAAAAGGAGAATACACCAAGTATTGGGGAATTGACTTTGCAGTGGTGAAAATACTAAATCAATTGCATAGGACTAGAATGAATGCAAGATTGAGGGGCAGATTTACTAAGGGTCAAATTTCGAATAGAAAAAAATTCGAAATTCAACCATCAAAAGTTTTTATGTATTTTCAATAGAAAATGTACCTTTTTTTGTTTGAATAGGACCATTTTCGATCCAATAAAAATAGTATGAATCCTTCTAATGCATCATTCAAATAAACGACTCAAACAATTTTGGTCACAAAAATGTGATTTTCATAAAATTTTAAAAACAGTCCTTAAAGGTTTCAGGAGTTCCCCATAGGCTAACATAGCAATTTGGCAACTTTAAGGTGGCGGTGTCAAATTTAATTTTTTAAAGAGACAGCACTTCAGTTTTCGAATGGTCAAATTTTTAAATTTGATTAAAAATTTTTACAATTTGAAACAAATTTTGACCTATTCGATAGCCGAAGTAGCCAAAAGTTACTTCAAATCTTTTTAATTTGAATTTTCACTCCGGCAGGGTCAGGCCCCTGCAGTTTAATCCATCAGGTGTAACCTTTTGGGGGCGAACTCCTTCGTCAGACATGCAAAGCCACACTACCACAAAAGCTAAATACCAAAAGCTCATTAGCATAAATTGTGAAATCACCACCCACCAATTAATTAGGCCAGATCTGTCTGCACTGACCCCTCTAACCAGCACTAGGCACTCGCTGCACTCATGGACCAGAAGGCAGAACCGTTCAGTTTTAAAGAGAATGAAAGAAGACAAATTGTAAGCACAGCGGTTGCCAACACCAGGACCGCTGCAATCTTGATTAACTGAAGCGCCGGGAGGTGTCATGGGCACTGCACTCGTCCTCCGTAACACAGTACACCAAGGCCCAATGAAATACCGCGTGGACTACGGATCAAACTCTCTCTGATCCTGTTCAACGAGGACTGCGAGTTCCTTCAGAAATGGCAAGGCATATTAAATTGGTGCAGTTTAAATTTAATCACCTTAACAATTCAACAGCTCCAGATTGGCTTGAAGGATTTGAAGCAATAAATATATAGCATGGAGGACTACAGAACCAAAATGGCAGCAGACAACGACACCACTCTACAGGAGCTGGAGATGAAAATGGAGAAGCTGCAGCAGGAAATCCTTCAAACAAAGCTCCACAAGTTCAGACAAGACACCCGCAACTACAAAAAAGGAGAGATCTACAGACCCGTCCACTGTAAGAAGAAAAGACCAAGTAAAACAGAGCAAAACTCTCAGGAGTCACAAGGGGCACAGGCAGCGTAGGTAGATAATGTTTTTAATTTATCTACATATCCATTATCCTCGGTTGAACTTAAAGTTTAAAACAAGTGATATATTATATATATATATATATATATATATATATATAGTGCATAATGTACCCCCTACTGTAATTTATAAAGATATTAGAAGTCACCGAGGACTTACGTGGTCACGTAACTCCGAGGTGACTACCAATATCTTTATAAATTTCGGTAGTGGGTGCATTATGCATTATAATCTACACATACACATAATCTATGCGCTATGCAACATTTCAGTTTATTTCTGTTCCATTTCTCCATGCTTTACACAGTCCCTCTGTACCTGTATTTACATATGCTGTACTGCTGCATAGTGATGGGCGAATCTGGGGTGTTTCACTTTGCCGAAATTTCATGAATTTCTAGTAGAAATTCACGAAATGGCGAAAAATTAGCGAAACATCGTTGCGTCTCGTTTTGGACGCGGGTGTCCGTTTTTGGCCCGCCCGCATCCAAAATCAGAAACCTGTGTCCAAAACGAGATGCTGGCAAATTTTCGCCAGGCAAAATTTTCCTGGTGTTTTGCATATTTATTCGCCTGCGGCGAATCGTGGGAATTTGCTGCGAATTCGCCCCAGGCAAATAAATTCGCCCATCACTACTGCTGCAGGCTGCTGCAGTGGAGGAAAGGGAATAGAGATACAGAGGGTAGAAAGTAAACAGGCATGTGGAACAACACCAGAGGAGAACTGAGAGTAGGAGGGGCAGAAGAACAAAGGGTTAAAGCAGCAGTGTGCGCTATACAGACAGGAGATTGATGGTGAATGTGCGAGTAGGAGAGGTAGAGGGACTTGGGCTGGCAGGACAGAATGAGAGAGCAACATCATTGACAGGAGATTGATGGAGGTGGGGAGCAGCGGAGGAAGAAAACCAGAGTGACAGAAGTTGGGAGGGACAGAGGGGGCAGAGGAAGAGTGAGAGAGATTGATGAGTGAGATTGGAGATGAAGTGGGTTGGCTGAAAGAGGGAGAGAGACTGCGAGTGTAACTGGAGATTGAGGGAGGGGGGGCGTAAGAGGGGGAGGGAGACACAGAGGGCGCGTGACAGGAAATAGATGGGGGGAGCGGAAGAGAGAGGGAGAATCGGCAGAGGGCGCAAGACCTGGGAGGCAGTGAGAGGGAAGGCAAGACAGTGGGATGAAGAAGGAGGAGCGACCCTTTGAAGTAAGGAAACAAAGTCAGATGCGAGGCTGGAGGAGAAGCTTCAGGGAGAGCACGGCAGTAACAATTGCTGTCTCTGACGTCAGAACGCACCGTTTATAAGGATATAATGACCCTAAGGGAAATGACCAGACTGTAGATTATATATGTATATTATTCTTCTTTAGAAGAATAATATATGCAATTTTGTCCCAGCACCTGGAGTGAGCTAGTGCAAGCGTTTGGAACAATATATATATATATATATATATATATATATATACCCACTTGTACCAACACTGAGTTAAACTTTATTAAAGACTTGTTTAAATTAGTTCGAACGCTCAAATTTAAAGCTTTTTTTCTCAAGAGAAAATACCGGATGGCAACAAAAATTATTCTTTAATGCAGTTAAAAAGCAAATTGGGTTTGAAAAGCAGTTTTTCTCCCCTGGTAATTTTCCCAATATTGATGCATTTGAAACTTTGGTGTTGAGGGAAATGGAACAGTATTTTTTAAAAAGTAATAAAAAAAGTTAGAGCACGCAAAAATATCACTAATTAAGAGCAGAATGATTCAAAAATACTTCCATTGTCATGACTAAAGCTCATAAAGGTGGAGCAATTGTGGTCATGGATAAATCAGACTAAATTTGTGAAACCTTTAGACCAGGGGTCCCCAATCTTTTTTGCTCGTGAGCCACATTTAAATTAAAAAAAGAGTTGGAGAGCAACAGAAGCATGAAAAAGTCCATGTGGATGTCAAATAAGAGCTCTGATTGGCTTTTTGGTAACCCCTATATGGACTGGCAGCCTACAGGAGAGAATGTTTGGCAGGACATCTGTTTTTTATGCAACCAAAACTTGCCTCTAAGCCAGTAATTCAAAAATAAGCACCTACTTTGAGGCCACTGGGAGCAACATCCAAGGGGTTGGAGAGCAACATGTTGCTCACGAGCTACTGGTTGGGGATCACTGCTTTAGACAATAAAAAATGACCCACATTATCAACAACTTGTTACTGTTCCCACTAGATTTTTTTTTATTAAATAAAAAATCTTCTTAAATGAAGCGGTGTTGGAAGAAGCTATCACTGAAGAACTATGTAATGTGCAATGTGTAATGAACAACCTTCCAAAAATGCTGTATGAGATAGAGTCCAAGGAAATGATACAAAGATTTGTGGAAAGAAAAAGTAAACTGTGTGATGCTGAAACAAAGTTTGCTGTATCTGCTTATAATATATATATATATATATATATATATATTTATGCCTTTTTTCTGGTTCTACCACTATGACTATTTGAATGATCTTTGAAATATTATTTCAGCTCAGTTATTCAACTTATTTTCATTTTGTAAAACTCAAAAAAGTGTAGCAAATATAGATGTGCATTCTGAACGGAAATCTGTATATCTATATCATTTACATAAAATGTGTATTTGATGGGAAAGACTTTGACATCTCCCGCAAGTTTAAGAAAGTCACACTCCACTGAAGCAAATATTTGTCAACAAATTCGGCATGACTAGATCATTAGCAGATTTGTGGCTATGTGAGGTGCCACAGTGGAACCATGATATGCCTGGGGATTATTATAAAAATGTTATAAACAAAAACAACAACAGAAAGAGAACAAAATGATGTGGAAACCTTACAAAAGTGACTTATTGTTAAGTATTTGTAATGATAATAGATGACTGCCTGAAGCACTACTGGGGCATCATTATCATCATTTTAATGCATCATAATAACCAGAAAATGTTTTCCCATTGTTGAGTGTATTATATAAAACTTAGTCTGCTATACAATGTTTAGTAACCACTCACGTCTAAATCCTTAAATGCTCTTTTAATATGTAATATAACTGTTCATAAAAAGAGCAAAATGGTCATTAAATAAAGGGAATGTTTCAGAAAGTGCTACTGATCTTACCTCAAAAAAAGGAAATTTGAGAAAAAAAAAAAGAATTAACATTATCAGTGTTATATTCCCCACCTCAAAAACTTTAGTACAGGTGAAATAATTTTTATATATACTCAAACAGCATCACATATAGTGCTGTGCTAGTACACGAGTACCCACATGGTTTAACCCCCGTTTCTGGTATTGATTATACTCATAGATGGTCAAAGTGAATCATATCAAGAGTGTAATTGTATCCCTAATCCTTCCTTTGGACAACAAAGAGTGGCATGGGAAAGTGTTTTACAGTACTTTAATTTTAAAATATATTGCACTTACAATATTTCCACTTTAAAATCACTTTTAAAACCAAAGCCAATGTGTGCTGGGATGTCTATGGCATTCCTCTCTTAAGAGCAGTTCCTCCCACAATGTTTGCTGAGATGTTTGCAGCATATCTCTTTTGCAAAGAGGTTGTCCCACTGTGTGTGCTGAGATACAAAATTGAGGAAGAAGGTGCACACCCTCAAAGTCACAATGCGGGGTGTTCATCCACAGGGGACTCAACAAAAGGGTCTCCAAATCTAGCAACTAATACTGTGACGGATAGCACACCCAATTAGAAAAAATAATAATACATTTATTACAGAAATTACAGAAAAAAGAAAATAGTAACAAAACAAAAAAAATACAAAATAATATTAGTGAGCCCAACATTTTTCAACCTTAATGGTCTTCCTCAGGGGAACAAATAATAAAAAAAAATAATAATAATAAATTATTTTTGATTATTTGTGCCCCTGAGGAAGACCTTTAAGGTCGAAACACATTGGGCTCACTAATATAATTTTTTTTTTTTTTTTTTTACTATTTTCTTTTTTCTGCAATTTCTGTAATACATTTATTATTATTTTTTCTAATTGGGTGTCCTATCTATTACTCAAAGTATTTAGTGTGTGCTGAGATGTCCATAGTATGTTACACTGAGGATGATAGCTCCAAAAATTGTTATGGATTGATCAGAATGAATCCACACTGATTTCTCTTCTAGGGGCACAGCTTGCTTATGAGTCTCTAGTTGGACTGCTTTGCAATAAAGTTCATTCAGTAAAGCTACATTAGTTCATATATGATTGATGCGCTTGTAAATAGGACTTCTAAATTGGTAGTTTCATTCTGCAGTACTTGTTTGTAGCCAGTTCTGATATTGTTGAAAAGTGTAATGTTGCTGATGACACAAGAGCAACTCTTATCTTGGTGCTTATTTTGGTGTGAACTGTGCTATTTAACATGTCATGGTGACTTCCTCAATATTTCCTTGGTATAATGTAGGATGAAAGGCAGTAAATTCTGTATGGGTGCTGCAGGAATACACTTAAATTGGATTCAATTACAATATAAAACGGCTACTGCGATTCAGATCTGCTCAACTTGCCTTTTTATTTGCATCATTGTACTGTCGATTAAGCATTACATTTCCTATTTGCAATATTATTAACGAGCAGCAGTGTCTTCTGCATTAAAGTTGCCCTTTCACTTTTTGTTCTGTAAATGCTTGTCAGTTTGTCCCTGTCTCATGCTTATTTGTATATTTTTCTCTGTGGGGGGGGGGGGTTCCTGTCATTAATGAGGCATGGAGGGACAGTTTTCTTAACATCCTGCTATTGAACATACATTTTCTTCTTATTTCTCTTATGGCTGTTTTAAGCAGCTCATTAAACCTCCCTGCACTGTATTTTCCTATGAACACTCAGAAATAAATCAGCCACCTTTTTGGATAATACATGCATTTTTCCCCAACTGTGATTCAACTAGCTGCATTTTGCTAGATGTCTGCTTCTGGTGTTACAGTTGTAACAGTAAAAGCAAAAACATGACAGAACTGTATGAACGGCAGGGATTCAAAAACTGTATAGAGTCCAACCTTTTTCGTGCTTTAAAAAGAATGTTCTTAGTGTTACTATAACAATGCTAAAGAAACTCTGGATGATTTAAAACCTATTTCTGCATCTTTAGCACTGAGCCAAATAAACATCTAACAGAAATGCAGTACAAAAGAAAAATGTTTTTTACCTTTTGGACACAGCATCAAAAATAGCAAGGGTTGTTGTTTGAAATAATTAAGCTAACTGAAGCTCACATTTTCACTAATTGGTTATAGAGTGTAAAATTGTGACCAGTTAGTTTTGTGGGATACAGATTTGGTACATTGTTTCAGTTGAGAGATAATTACTCAGAATTACTGCAGCAGAATTACTCAGATGTTGAAGGGGACATTGGGCAGTAGTTATATAGGTTATATGGGTTCAGGAAAACCTCAACCTGCACCCAGGTGCAGTCACTCCTAATACCCGTCTATAATAAAAGGTATTACGAGAATAAGAGACTAGAGAATCCTCATCTATCCCCAGCAGTTAAATATTATCTCTGTTTATCTTTCCTGACTATTTATGTTATAAAATAAAATAAAATGCTCAGCCATAGTAAACAGTGCTAGACTGTAGCTGTTAACAATACACCTGCAATAAAAGGGGGTAGAGACTTATAGGAGGAAAGTATATTATACACCTTGTAAGGCCCCAACTTAAGTATGTATCTAGCATATGCAAATATAATAAGATTGCTGCCCACACAATCTTGTGACTTCAGAGAGTATAATAGTGTTTACCTTAATTTGAAAAGGGGCCTACTGTATGTCTAATCATGTTTATCTGCATTTTTTTACAACCTGACCCACCATAGGGTGGTTCTTGGTGCTTCCACATTTTACTTCATAAGGGAATATTCAGCAATTTTAAATGACAACCATTTCTGTTCTGTGTTTTAACAGACAACATAATGCCCCAATATGTGCTCTGAAGGGCAGCCCTTAAAGAGCTAAAATTAGCCTTCCAAACATCAATCTCTCAGCCATGCACTAATCTCCCTAAGCTCCCTCTGTTTTATGAACATTGCTTGTGGCACAGGTAATATCTCTGAGAAACTTACCTTGGATATCCTTGCCCTCAACTTTACACCTAGTTTGGTACATATGTGTATCTTCCCAAGCTCCTCCCAATAACCTGTCCACTCATTCTATCACATGACAAACCCTAGCACCAGGCTAGCAGTTGACCATTTCTAATAATAAAATCCCCTATAACGAAATTCTTCCTATTTTTCTATGAACTCCCCCCCTACCACCTGTATTCAAGGTGAGAGTCAGCCTGCTCCATACACACCAGTTCAGAGCTGTCCTCTCCAGAATTTTCAGCCAAAATGGTGAATATGTTGCTTTAGATGAGCTGTGGACCAACCCTGTCTCTCACAAACCTTTCTCTCTCAATTGCCTTCACTGCCCCTTCTCCACATCCCACTACACTGGCTCTTGCCAGTGGTTGCCCTGCGAGCCTCCTTTCCTCTACCGCCTTTGCCACCCCCCTCCAAGCTACAAGTGTCCCTCTTAGAGTCTGCAGTTCATCTCTCACACATATGGGGCAGACTCACTAAGATCCAAAAATTCACTTCGCTAGCGTTCACCGCACTTCGCCAGGCGAATTTTCACCAGCGCTACGCAAATCCACTAAAGTGCGAATTTACGCTCAAGTCGGCGAATGGTAGCGTAGTTGCGCTAGTGTTGCTTCGCTAGGCTGTTACGCTAGCAAAGCCTAATTTGCATATGATGGGAACTTTAACTTATAATAGAAGTATATGTTACAGCCACTACATTACAATACACAAGCCCATGATAATATAATAAATTATATAAAGTTGTCCTATTGCCCTACATGTGCCCCCTATATAGTTGAGTTGCCATATGTTAGGAAATGTAGGGGGGAAGAAGGGTAACCCCCCCAAAAAAATTATCAATTTTTTTTCAGACTATCACCCTCCTATGCTAAAACACGAGTTTTCTTTGGGACTTAGAAAAAATTTGACATTTTTTTTTTCAACCTCCTATCTATTGTATTGAACTTCGCCTGGTCTGACCAGCGTAAGTGCTAACGTTGAGGAAAATGTTCATCTTAGTGAATTTGCGAAGTTACGATCCTTCGTCAGTGCGCAACTTTGCCTGGCGTAAGGGTGCGAAGTTGCACAAGTCTATCTACTTCGCTAGCGAAAATTCACAGAGTCTGTGTTAGTGAATTTGCGAAGTTGCAAAATGACGTCACGCTGGTGAATTAGCGCTAGCGTTAGACGTTTCGCGCTGTAGTGAATCTGCCCCATAAATACTGCATGGAACGGCTGCTCCAACACTACATATACTGTATGTGATAAGACGCACACTGAGTGACTCTGTCAAACATATTTGCACTCATATTTAATCATATTAAAAATCAAAAGATTGTTTAGTTCTCTTTAGTGAGAGTGTGAGATTACTTTTAAACTCACTTTGGTGTGAACTTTGCCACTAACAACCAATGTACTTTTTTCCTTCTACTGGTTATTCACATGTTTCTTGTTTTTATTCCTGGTTTTCTCTATGATCATTTTGGTAGTTCACAGGATCAAATTTACCATAATTTCCCTTTCCTGGACAACTTCATGACAGCAAATTCCCTTTCCTTTTCTAGTAGTTATCTAAAGCTTAGGGATGGGGAGGGTCCTTCTGATGGGATTAGGTGTGGAGGGACTTTGCCCAGTGAGCATGGAGTTGTCCAGGAAAAGGAAATCATGGTAAATATGATACAATTGTCTGTTTTTCCTTGAAATTATTTTAGTAAATCTTGAAAAAAACTCAAAAATGAAAATTGATAAATCTGCTACAGAATTTCAACAACACACCACAAATTTGTGGGAATGGTCCAGAAACATGAAAGCTAACAAAGAAGCATGGATTATAGGTGGACAGCAGACAAATGTAGCCAAGGTAAGACAATGGTCAATGTTGAAAGAGATGATTTTATACATTGTGCATGTAACAATTGTATACATTATTTTATGTCATTTTATGTTTAAGTACAGCTAGCAAAAGCATAATGCAGTGCCAATAAGAACAAAAAATTTGTTAAATGTATCTTGTTATATAGGACATATAGCTTTTTAGGCCTCTTACAAATGGGCATTCCATTCCATCCAATTCTTTCTTAGGGGTGCATACTCATGAAACTGCAAGTGGAACACAATATGCTTCACACATTTTTGCAGAGAACTGATTCTGATAAATCAAAATGGTTACTCCAAACTACAAAGGTGTGAAATGTATGAGGTGAAAAAGGTACAAAAAAGTATGTTCGCCCCAGAAGACCATATATTTTTGGAAAGTGCATATTCCCCTGAATCTAAAATGGGTATGCATGTCTTTCAACTCCAAAGCACCAAGCCGCAAAGCTTTTCTAAAATTTTGGTATTTCCAAGCCGCAAAGCTTTTCTAAAATTTTGATTTCCAAAAATTGCCTCAGAAATCTGCAGCATCTTATCTCCCACATATCATTATGTACCGAGATAAAAGACCCTGAATATGAATGCCAGGGAACAGTTTGCTGCCTATTGTGCATAGGTTTACTTAAGTATGTGGCATATAGGGGTCCCAAACTAAAGACACCCTCATATGATCTGTTATTTCAGGTACTGCAAAATCAGCACATTACAGCATTTTATGAGGGGTAAAGCTACAAAAAAGTACACTCACCTCAGAAATGCATAAATGCATGTATGTGTGTCTAAATGTGTAAACAGAGGGCATTTAGCGTTTTCTGTGGTAGCATTGGAGGGTCATTTACAGCAGAGCCTGGACAGAAGGAAGTGAGTGAGCAGTGCTGAGGACACTGGAAGCCATGTCCTGTGACGGTCCTGCAAAGTTAGAGGTAAAAGTTGGGTCCTGTGATGATCAAAGAAGCCGAGGAGGCAGACCGTTTGGCTTGTTGTCTAGGGTGTTGAGAGTGCATAGGACTCGACTGCACGACAGAAAACACTGTGAGCTAGCCCTTTACTGTGCAGCATGTAGGTACTACATGCGTGGCAGTCAGAGCATTTTCCTGCCAGCAGTTAAAGAGTTAAGCCTGTTCACATTTTTTTTGTAGTCTAAAACACCTACATGTAGGGCATACATGACATATTGTATAAGTACTTTAACCAGTTATGTTTAGTTGATTAAGTATAACTATGTTACGTGTATATTTTCTATTTGAGTCTTATTAAAACTAATACACTGTTTTAATGAAAATAGAAGCTTGGAAGATCTCATATAAAGACAAGGCACATTTATAAAGCTACAAATAAACATACAATTGTGCGCTCCCATTCTGTAAAATTGTATCAGCACCTTTAATCAAAGAAAGATATATTGCACTTACAATTTAGCATAAAATTATTGTTCATCAATAAAGTCTGTTAAATCTTTCCAAACAAGTTTCGTGGTGTCCCAACTTTGATGAATATTTCTAAAGCGGCATAAAAACTGGTGTGTTCGCTCTTAAAAAATGTGTGCAGTTGTAAAGTTGAATACAAGGTGGCAAAACCACTAACGGGTTTTTTTCCAGCAACCACTTCACAACACTTTGCACCACATCGCCAGGCGCTAATTTGCTACCACTAAGCTAATTCACTAAAATGTGAAGTTGCGTCTCAGAATTTAGCTGGCATTACTTCGGCAGTGCAAGCATTTCCTAGAAAAGTTTCACTAGCATTCATTTTCTGACTAGCGAAACTTTGTTTCAATGTGAATATGGTGGGTACATAAAAGTTGTATGATGTTGGTGCAAATGCTTGAAGTGGCCACTTTTTATTACAAATATCTAACAAACCATAAAAAAGATATAAAAGATCCTCTAATGCCTTAGATATGAGCCCACCCTAAAACATATGTGTCATGCCCCTCAAATGTCTGAAAAAATATTAACACAAAAATCTTTTTTGTTTTGGCATATGCACATTGCAAGACAAGGGTAGAGGATCTATAACAGTGATCCCCAACCAGTGGATCGTGAGCAACATGTTGCTCTCCAACCCCTTGCATGTTGCTCCCAGTGGCCTCAAAGCAGGTTATTAGCTTATTTTTTATTTCCTAGTTGAAGACAAGTTTTATGTCCAGAACAAATACTAAGCACCCTGTTCTCGGCTCTTGCTTCTGCCTCTAACAGCCTTTCACTTTGGGAGGAGCCCATGGGTAATTGGATGCTGCTAGGTCTTATTAAGTGAGGGGTTCTGGATGAGCAAAGGGGCACAACAGTGATGCAAAGTCTTTTGGGCAGAAGGTCACGGTACAAGGCGTAGACAGAGAGCGTAGTCAAATCAGGCCGAGTCAGTGCAGGCAGAGTACAAGTGGAATCAGACAGGCAAGGGTCAAACCAAGAGATCAATCAGAAGGGGTACGGAATAGAAGAGTTAGTTTCCAGGCAGGGTCAGGATTTCAGAAGTCAAGATTTGTCACAAGCAGGCAGGGCTCACAACAGGTAATCAGATATCAGAAGCTTAACAGCACAGAAGCACCAGGAACTCACAAGGAGGAAACCTATAACATGCAATGGGAAAATACAAAAAGCCCCCTTAAATACTTTTCAAATTTCACACCATTGTGCGCTGACGTCATCACAGTAGCGCGCCCTAAGCTATGGGTGCAGAAGAAGAAGAGGAGTGGCGTGGTGGGCGTCCCAACTGCACCACCAGGGTGAGTTGTTACACTTTAGTTTACTGCCAAATAGAGCCTCCCGTAAGCTCTAAGTTCACATAGCGGCTACCAATTGCTAAATGACATACCATATTTTACACCCCTATATTTTTTTTTTATTTTTGTTTGATTATGTTGTTCTCCAACTGTGCCATTTTGCACATTGATCTACAATGGCAATTGGTACTCTGTTCTTTCAGACAAACAATTATTTGCACACTTTTATGAAGAGGCCCCCATGTCCACAATTAATTTCTTTACTTAAAGTAGCAAATAAATCATGAGAACATCTTTTCTTCCTAACAAGAGGGTACATACTATAAAGCTGAAATTATATTGACTTGACTAAATTTGAGGCTGACACAGCTAAAAGAGGGTTCGGCAGAAAATCAATAATGAATGGGAACAGAAACATTGTCCTACCCTCATCCACATTACATATTCTGTTTTTGGAACAAATACATTTTGTAAAAATTAGGTTCTTTTAGCACTTGGAAACACTGAATGGTTTTCAAGCAGTGGAGAAAAAAACCTACCAATTACTGTCTTCAGTCAGTAATGCTAATGTTGCTATGTTTGCCAGACCTCATTACTGTGTTTTTCTAGAGGGAATGGATATATTTTAATTTAAATCCTACATTCCAATACCACAAGGCTTACACTTGAAAAATCATATTTAAATAGATGAAGAGAAATCTGGTCCAAGTACAGCAAATGTTTTATAAACACTGAAATTGTATGCGTGAGTATTTCATTTGCATTATTTCATAGATTGCATGTAGTATAATTTCTGACATCTAATTTACACAAATGAGTCAAATTGCAGTGTACTGAGAACCACAGAAACATGATATATACAATTTGAACATACTGTAGCTGAAAAACAAACCGGACCATGAGGAAATTGTAATGGCACTGAGATGTGTTGTAAATTATCACTTTAAAATAAATTTGAACACCTGCATAAATGAGAATAAATTTAATGTATATAAAATTACAATGTAATATTTTTACATTTATTACAATAAGAATGTTAACGTGATTGAAGTGACTTTCTATGGTGCAAAAATAATGATTTTATTATACAAGACTTTGCCAAAACACAGTAATTCATAGCATTTGTTTCCTTTCAGCCAGGTGACCATAAATTTTGAATGCTGAACTGTTGCTGAAGGTGACTAGACTTGTATCAAATTTTGTATATTTAGATTGTAAGATATACAGGGTAGGGACCTCCATCATTTTGTCTCTTTGACACTAAGCTCTCAATCTTTGCCACACCCTCTACAAAGGGTCGCTATGGAGAGACTGGTGGATGGAAGCCTAAAGGCTGGGTAACCGGCAGACAGTATGCATACAAACAAGCTGTGGAATCATCAGGCAAAAGCAGAGCCCAGTAAATTGGCCAAAAGGTAATGGGCAGGCAGCAAACAATGTAAATCTGGTTAACTAGGTCAAGGTCCATACCAGGAGAACAAAACGAAGCAGGCAGGGAACTGGACAAGGGCTCAAGAACAAAGCAAGGACACAGGAACCAGGAACTCAGTGGGAACAAGGCAGCATAGATCAGGCTGGAGAGCTCAATGACCAAGAAACCAGGAGTTGCTTGGAAAGGGAGCTTAATTGCTTACTTGGAACACTTGATTATAGCTTGGTGGGCTGAGAAAGGGGAGGAGTGTGAGATACAAAGATACAAGCAAAATCATGACAAAGCTCCTCACTGGAAACTGCACAGTCCAAGAAATACAAATTTGAATTCCAGCAATTCCTGAATCTTTATTGCAACTGTACATTGTATTTATTATTAAACACTATATGTATGTATTATTTTTACAACCCCCTGTTCTATTAAATTATTTTTCTGCTTTAAAGTGCTGCGTTCATGAGTGGCACTATATAAATAAAATGATACATACAGTACATACATCTTTTAATACAGGTTGTCCTTTCTTGTATATACTGGTTGGTGTCACTGATTCACAAAAGTTATTCTCAGGAAACAAAAAATGCATAAATAAATATTTTTTTGAATATTTCATATATTTTAATACAGTCTCCAAATAGCATAAAATTGTAATTCAGTTGTTGTATGCCATCCGATACAAAAGTGTAATAAATCCTAATATTAAAAGAGTATTACAAGCTTCTAGTTGTATTTTTCTATATTACCAGTGAGGAATGGGAGCAGACTGGAAGCTAATCTTTCCAATTAGTTCCTATTATGGTTGTACCAAATGTTTTATAAAGCTATAAATGAAAATATGAATATGCAACATAAAATGCACTGCATAAAAGCAGTCATGTATGGAGAAGGCTGACTGTCACACTGACATTGAGAAGCCAATTCACATTTTATTTCATTCAAATTGGTAAAATGAAATGGCGAACTGGCTGCTGCAAATAAAGATGTTTTTAAAAGAAATGCCAGGGTATAGAATATCTTTAGTTTCCATGACCTGCCCATCTGTGCACACAACAATCACCTTTTGCTTTGGATTAATCTAGGATTTATTTACAGTCGGATGCTTCTCCTAGAGCTAGAATAAGTGCCAGATCTCACTGGCCAATTAGTGTGAATGAGCAACATAGATATCAGGAGAGACTGCAAGCAGACAAGATCCAGAAAACAGAGGAGGTTTATGGGAATGGGAAGCAGGCGGTTTATATACTAGCCCATTCCCACAGATTAAGGCATCCAATGATACTAAAAAATACAGAAAATCTGCAGCAAATCTACACTCCAAGCATATAACACAATGGTAACTTTACAATAAATTAGGAAAATGTTCTTTTTAAAAAGTCAGCAAACACAAGATTATTGTGCCATCTATGAGGGTAACTTTGTTAAAAGTCATCAGACACATAAGATTAAGAGAACTATGGACTCCCAACCCAGTGCCTGATGACAGCCTAACTCTCTGAGTACCTGCCACAGCAGCCATGGTTGAAACAACACAACACTGGGCAATGTGTGTTTTTCTCCTTGGGAAAAATATTACCCAGAATAGTGGAAACTACAATACTGGCATGCTGATGATGTCAAAATAATATAATCATCAGTGTACTACATTTAAACAGCTATAATGCCTTACATGAAACAAATGAAATAATGGTAAATAGAATTAATGCAGAAATGGCTCTTGTGAAATGGATTGCGCAAAACCTATCTTTAAGTAAGGCTCTATCCGTTATCATTGTAACAAAATCCATCTCTATGATAAAGGACACATAAGGACAGAATAAGGACACATTTATATAATTCTAGTAATGGAAAATAAAATGCATTGGACAATACTGTTCAAATGTATTGCTGGCTACCCACACAAGCAATGAGATAGAAATTATATTTTGTAAAATCAATGGAATCATTGCATAATTTGTCCCATGGATAATTGCCTTTTATTTTCCACCTCTACATACTCAAATACTTAAACACACATTTCCACTTAGTCTATGCATTTATTAACTCAATACAAAGTTTGTGGAATGATTGATTTCATTATTATTCAATACTATAAAATGCAAATAAAATATGAAACAGTTGTGTAGAGTGCCATGCAAAGAGTGTCAATCAATATCAAGGCACTGCATTGACAATAATACATAAAATCATGTGGTCTTCAAGACCTCTCTTACTAGCTGAACAAGTGAAGCTTTATGTTGGCAATGAATAGCTTTTTCACTAAACCATATTATTTGTTTTTTCAAATGATATGATATAGTGTTTTGTGAACTTAAGTTTATAAACATTAGTATCTACTACACTCCATTTTATTTAAGGATTGTGCTGCCCCAGCCCTGTGTGGCCAAGGCCAGTACACTTTAAATAATAAACTCAAAGTTTATTATAAAATGTCTAGCATAGCCTGATATACTTACTTTGCGTTTTCGAAAATTTGCAATTGGTCAGCACTCACCAAACATTTAAGGAAGAAAAGCAATAGGGTGCACATGTAGAGCTGTTCACTTCAGTCCACTGATACAATATCAATAGATGTCACAGCACCTTCCATAGAGTCAATTTAAAAAGCCTTTATTGGTTTACATGGCTGGGATCTCCAATAAGATTGTTGGAGATCCCAGCCATGTAAAAGGCTTTTTAAATTGGCTCTATGGAAGGTGCTGTGACATCTATTGGTGCTTTGTGTTTTTGGCACATAGGGGCCTATTTATCTGAATATGAATTTGCGTAATGTAATTTTTTTTTAACTTGAATGCTTTTTTAAAATGTGGTTGAATAAAATTTTTAAAAAAAAATTTGAATAACTTGAATTTGTATTTAATTCATCATTTTAAATGGTCAATAAACTGAATACCACTGCTAATTTGACTGACTTCTCCCATTGACTTCTACATGGCTTCACAAGCTTTTAGATGCTAAAGTTCTGCTTTTCAGTTTTGCAAAAAGAAGGAAAGACAGCAATTACTGGAGGAAGCCAAAAGTTAGGCACCCCCCCATTGATTGTATTAACTTTCCAGATAACCCAGGCTAGTACTCCCATCAGTAGAAAACTGTCAGAGGCAGGATTCTTCCAACAAGCACCAGTTCCTCTTCCTCCTTCTTCTTTCTTCACACTGGAACGCATGTGCAGTTGAGTAAAAAACTAAACTTAAAAAAAATTCACTCTAATGGACATGTAGCAGGACAGGATTTTGAAGAAAGAGGAAGCTGAAGAAAAGGATCACTCCATGCTGCTTGCTGAGAATAGCACTGGGCCAATGCAGTTCTCTGCTAATAGAAGCACTAGCCTGGGGTATCAGGTAAATGAATACAATCACTGTGGGAGATTTTGATTTTCCTACTCCTTTACAAAAATAACAATAAAAGAACAATTAAAATTCATGATTTTTAGCACAAAGAAAAATAAAAAATTGATAAATTAGCTCAATAGTCATAGATATTTGCGATTTTTGCAGTAAATTTGCTAATTTTTCAGGGGAGCACAGATTCGCCCATTAGTATTCAGGGTGACTGGGGCCTTCCTTCTTTGGATATTTTCTATATGTTTTCATGGTATCAGTACCATTTTTTAACATGGTGAAATCAAGATGAATAATTATTGTGGTATGCTTCTTATACTGCAATCATTTTATAAAGTACAGCATGTATTGTTGGTTTCAGGAATAAATATTTTGCATGTTTACTTTCAAACTTTGACAATCATTGTATTGAAATGCATATATTTGGTATCAGTAACTCTCTGTGGCATTAACATTTTCCCACTCAAACCATTTTGGAAAGTAACAATATTACAGAAAATATTTTTTGCCACTTGTATCATAGTCTTACATACATGCATTTTTTTTAAACTTCTACTATTATATTCTGACACATTATCATAATGAGTGAGAGTAACAAGTTAGTAAGACATTTCAAGTGTTGAGAGAAGGCATATTCCCTTGTGCTGACATTTTGTGTTGAAATGTAAATTATTCACAGCTGATTAACACAAGACAAGTTGTCCTAAAACCTTTCTCTATAACAGTGAAATGCAAAATAACACTGTACTATATTTTTACTATCTTTTACTATAAAGCTCAAAGTAATCATTCAATCCTTATACAACAAACAAAAATCTAAAGTGGGCTACATTTTAATACTATGAATAAGAATGCCATATTACAATGTAAAAAATTACAGTATTTCTCATTTAAGAACATAAGTGCCAAATAGCAATAGTGCAGTTGACCACATGACCACAGCAACCAATCACCAATGGATGTCTACTATCGGTTAGCAAATGAACCTTAGTGGTTGCTATGGGCAACTGAATTGGTGCAATGTAGAACCCATTTTAGTCTTATGTCTTTAAAATTCAACATTTTAATACTACAGCTATGTAGATCTGGTATAACTACAGTAGCCCACCATTTGCACACAAAAGCAAAATAACACCAGAGCTGATTATAACATTTTCAAGGACAATTTCTATTTGATTTAATAATTTCTTTACTATCTTAATACCATACTTATATGATTTCAAAAATATAGAAATTATTGAAATATACTGTAAATAAAATACTAAAAAGTTTGGTTGCTGATTAGGACACATAACAGTCATTGCTTAATCTTGTATATAAGAAAAATCATGTCAAGGCCAACCATAATAATGGTTCTGCAAACATCACAATATTAGTATCAAGTCAGTCTGTGTAAAGAAGAGGAAATTGTTGCCTGGTGCAGAGGAATGGATAATTATTACACAGAAGCTATAACAGGATAGGATAAAAGCTACAGTAGTTTGTCGTACTAAAACATGCACCAGGTCTTATTAACAATGTATATTTTCTAGATACAGTACAATATAGCCACAGTTGGCTGTAGATGAGTAATTCAGTAGATACATTTGTGATACTTATTGAACCACTCATATAAAATACATTATCTGGATGTTTGTTTTGTCAAGTTTTTTTCAGTATATAAAATTGCCAAATATATATGTGTGAGAATTATAAGTACAGAAACATTGACTTCTAAATTAATATATTTAGCTTTTTCAACTGGTCCATGCTCTTGCTACATGGATATCTATCTCTCCAGTAGGCACCTGAGCCAGTAACCTTTCATTGGAAGTGTGCCACATTAGAAAAGTTGATGGTACATGTAGTTTTATTTGTGAGTGTATAAATAGGTCTGTATTTGAATACATGTGCACTGGGTTTGGAGGGGTTGAACTTGATGGACTTGCAACCCATCTTAGCTACGGTATGTAACTATTATACATCTGTGCTACAGTTTGTTAAACCTGAAACATAGTAAACCAAACATTTGGTAAGGGCTCTCATTTATTGAGGTGGTGCAAATTCCTTTGCTCATGTGTCCAAGTTATTAAATTAGCACCCAGCATAATTGAGGGATTAGCATAAATCTTGTATAGGCCCTGCAACAATAATAGCAGTAATAGAATAGAATCCAGGTAAGAAACATCTATCCAGTCCCAACACTATGCAAACAGATGCAATAAACCATAGCAACCAATAGAATACTTTCTTTGAAACAGGTGACCTGCTACATGCCAGTGACCATGCTAACTGCTTTCTAGTTACATATAGCAAACTTTGAACCTTTTAATACATAACCCCATAAGAGTTCTATAAACCAATTTTATGTGCATACCTACACTCTTTAGCATTTGGTTGCCATGCTATGGGAAAAATGGAGCTGAGCATAAAGAATATACAGAAACTCATTAGATACCCTTTCATTAATTTAAGCACCTAGGATTGTCATTTAAGACAAAAACTAGCGTAAATGCCAAATCCAAGTGACTTAGGGGCAGATTTACTGCTGGTCAAATCTTGAAGTGAAAAAAATTTGAAATTCGACCATCAATTTTTTTTAAAGGCTATATTCAATTGAAAATTTACCTATTTTGATCTACTAGGTCTGTTTTAGATCGAATGAAAATTGTTTAAATGCATTGTTCGATTCAAACGATTTTTTTTTTTTTTTTTTTAAATTTTCAGGAAAGGTTCCAGGAGGTCCCGCATAGGCTACAGTACGATGGCAATTCGGCAGCTTTAAGGTGGCAAAGTGTAAGATTCGAAGTTTATTAAAGACACAGTACTTCAAAATTTGAAATTTTTAATTTTTTTCAATTTAAATCTAAATTTGGGCTATTCGATAGTCGAAGTAGCCCAAAATTACAGCAAAATTACATTTTTTAAAAATCTAATTTTTCTAAGCAAAGGTTAGCATTAACACCTGCTCTGGAGTTTCCTTAAATATTTTGTGTCAAAATATGCGTTGCGATTACTAAATTTTTTTTACATACACTGTGAAGTTCGCAAAAGCCATTTGGTGACAGACTTTGCTAGAAAATCCTTGATATTGAGATGTTATATTCCTCCAATTGACTGTAAGCTCTACAAAGCAGGAAGCAATAAAAAAAATATGGGTAGAACCAGATTTCTAAATATGAACAAACATAAAAAATAGATATTTTTTTACTGTCCTAATAGTAAATAATAATGTGCAAACTTTTTTTTATGTTTTGGAAATATAAAGTTTAAAAGTTTTCATTTGAATAAATGTGCAAAATCTAATAATACCAACAAAACCAAACCAGCATATTTGCTGTTTACTTGGTGTAGTTAGAGGCGTTGATGTGAGGAAAAGATGTACAGCTGGTATTAGGGCGTATAGGAAAAATCTTGGTAAAGCTTCAGAGTACTGGATGCATTTCCAAAAAGCAGGTGGCATATGTAGTAAGACAACATACTAGGAGAAAGAGCCTTCTCCTTCTGTTTTCTATGTACTTAGTGAAAAAGAAAAGATTAACTAAAAACACAAGAATCATGTTTCCTTACGTTGTCTGTAGCGGGAAAAGTCATCTGTACAGCATAGCTGATAAATAAAATAAATAAATTGATCTATACAGAAAAACCACATCACAAATAAAATATAAATATCAAACAATCCTATTGTGATGTTGTTTTACAATTATAAATTAAATTATTAAATGCATTTATCCATACTATAAGGCAAATAGTGAGCTTTCTAAATGTAAGATTGGATAAAGCACATGCATTATCAAGAATCTTACATTAATTTGCATTTGATTAGTTCTAGCTGGAATCCTCTGTTGTGTAGTGATACCAGTACAGTATTCTACCATTTCCCCAGCAAATTCCATGTTATATGAAATTCCATGTTATATCCTGTGTAAAAGTTGTTTGGTAGGGAGAAGCAGCCCTAGGCATCTGGGCCAGAAATGGTTCTCCACCCCTCAGTCCCCCTGGAGCATGCATGTGAGAACTCATAAAGATGGCAAGGGTCAGGGAGGAGAGATCAGAGAGCAGAGGAGAGTGGGCAGGACTAGGGGACTAGAGGGCTAGGACTAGGGGTATGCAGGCAAGAGGTACGTGCCCCCCCAGCACCCTATTTACATCCCTCTTCTGCTTATCCCTAGCTCAGGCCCTGTAGGTAGGTAACATTTTTGATCAATTATTAAACAAAAACATGTTGGCAGCTGCTTCAGATATGAGTGGAGCATTTTCTGAGAGGTTCTTTAAATGTGGAGGTGACCTAATTCAGCAATTTCCCAGCTTCACATCATTACTATAATTAGTAACAAGTGTATTTTTAGAACACCAACATCTTGAGCAGTGCTGTAAACTGTTATGTTTTGGTAGCCGAGGATGAGCAGGGTATAACAGTGCTTTATTAACAGGTTAATGCAGCCATTACACAACTGCAGTAATTCCTACTTTCACTTTCAAGCTGTACAGAAAGTCCTTTGTATACACAGTACAAGTCCTGTACACAGTGACACCCGCAGGCCATTTGTATAAACACCAAAATGTAAATTTAAAAATTTTAATAGTGGGGTAAAAGTCACTAGGGTGCATGTTTCCGATTTGTGCCCCTATAACTGTGTTACCAATACCTGAATATGTCAAAATAGTTATTTGCTGTGCGTATTGTTCATAGCCAGTTTGTTTGGGATTTAGCCTAATTGAAGCACTTTTCACAGGATTCTTTAGTTCACTTTTAAAGTGTTATGAATATCTTTTAAATTGTTTGTGTTGAAAGACTCATGAATAGTGATGGGCGAATCTCCCTAGTTTCGCTTCACCGAAAAATTCCCGAAATGAGTTGCGCCACTCTTTTGACGCGTCGTTTTAGTTGCGTCAAAAACGACGTGAGACTCGTTTTTTTCGGCGAATTTTTGCCAGGCGAAATTTCGCTGGCGTTTTGCGAATCGTGGGAATTCGCCGCAAATTCGACCCTGGCGAATAAATTCGCCCATCACTAGTCATGAACATCTCTAAGAATGTTTGCCTTTAAAGAGTCATGAGATTGTAAGCTCTTCAAGCAGGGTACTGTAGTGTTTATGTATGTATTCTCCTTGTTCAATTTATTTTAATAGTGTGTCTGCTATATTTATTCTATGATTGTCTGCATAATCTTGTTTGTCAGCGTGCATTGAGTCATTATAAATATTTTATCCATAGGTCAAAAATAAAATAAAATTATTTGACAATTCCTTATTGGCTGGTTTCCATAGACTTAATTAAGAGACACATTTAGTTTGAAAGAAAACATACTGTAGGATCTTATCAAACGATTAAAAATAAACTACATGACATATTTAAATATGGTCAAGATATGCAATCCACTTTTTATTCATTTAATGAGTTTTGTGGTTAAAATCAGACAGTTAAAATGTGTTCATTAAACCTAAACCACTGTGACCTTTACCATGTTTTATTTGGTTAGAAAGGAACTTGTCTTGTAGGAAACACAATTAAGAAGTTTAACCTTATTTTTCAGAAATAGTTTTCCTGTGACCTTTACTTAAGTTCTGTTAGTGGTAACCAGTGACCTAGGTGTAAAAGTCTGACACAAACATGTTTTATATACAGTCTTTCTCTTTGTAAAGCAAGTGTTACATGCACAAAAAGTAAAATGTGTATCCTGTTGTAAAAAAAAAAGGAATATAGAAGCATATTTCTGGGGGTTTAGAATATTACTCTGCAGCATACATGATTCACATAGAGGTATGGGACTTGTTATCCAGGATTCTTGGGACCTGGAAAGCCATACCATAATTCTGCTAATAAATTATTTAAATATTGAATAAACCGAATAGGATGGCCTTCCTGTAATTCAGAGCTTTCTGGATAACATGTTTTCTGATAACAGAGCCTATACCTGTAATTGATATAATTTATATCACAAAATATGGATCTTCAAAGCATCTGAAAACAAAGATTGTTCAGTATCATGGTTTAGGGAAAGGCTACATAAAGCTATCTCAGATGTTAAAACTGTCAGTTTCAAATGTATATGAAATGAATATAATCAGGAAATGGAAGGCCACAGACACAGTTGCTGTAAAACCCAGGTCTAGCAGGCCAAGAAAAACACAGGAGTGGCATATGCGGAGGAACCCAAAGATCACCTCCAAAGACCTTCAAGAACATCTTGCTGCATATGGTATATCTGTACATTGTTCTACAATTCAGCACAATTTGCAAAAAGAACATCTGTATGGCAGGGTGATGAGACAGAAGCCCTTTCTGCACTCACACCTCAAACAGAGTTGCTTGTTGTATGCAAAAGCTTATTTAGACAAGCCACAGTCATTTTGGAACAAAGTGCTTTGGAATGATGAGACAAAAATTCAAGTATTTGGTCATAACAAAAAGCGCTTTGCATGGTGGAAGAAGAACACCGCATTCCAAGAAAAACACCTGCTGCCTACTGTCAAATTTGGTGGAGGTTCCATCTTGCTGTGGGGCTGTGTGGCTAGGTCAAGGACTGGGGCCCTTGTTAAAGTCAAGGGTCAGATGAATTCAACCAAATATCAACAAATTCTTCATGATAATGTTCAAGCATCAGTCACAAAGTTACACAGGTTTGGATATTTCAATATGACAATGACCCTAAACACACTTTGAAATCTGTAAGGCATATATGTAGAGGCAGTACAATATTCTGGAATGGCCATCACAGTCTCCCAACTTGGATGTCATCAAAAATCTATGGGAACGAAGCAGCCATAAAAAAAACTGGAGAGAACTTGTATGGACAAATGGTCAAAAATACCACCATGTTGAATCCAGACACTGATCAAAGGCTATAGGAGGTGTCTAGAAGTTTTAACTAGTGATGAGCGAATTTATTTGCCTGGCGCGAATTCATGGCAAATTCCTGCGATTCACCGCCGGCTAATAAATTCGCGAAAATCCCGCAAAAAGAATAGAATAGAAAGAACGAATGCGGGTGTTCGTTTCTCAGACGCTGGCACCCATTTTTTTTTTGGGACACCAGTGCGTTTTTGGTGGCAAATGTGCAAAACGAGACCCCCCCATCCAAAACGAGAAGATGGTGGAGCTTCGCAAATTTTCGGCAAAGCAAAACGCCCCAGATTCGCCCATCACTAGTTTTAACATTTGCAGAAGGAAGCTCAACTAGGTATTGATGTTGTATTTCTGCTGGGGTGCCCAAATGTATGTACCTGTCTAATTTTGTTATGATGCATATTGCATCCAATAAACTTTATGTCACTGCTGAAATACTACTGTTTCCATAAGGCATGTTATATATTAACAGGAAGTTGTTACTTTGAAAGCTCAGCCAATGATAAAACTCCAAAGAATTAAGAGGGGTATCCAAACTTTATCATATGACTGTAGGGGACAAGCACAATCCTTCCCCTGTTTTTCTGCCTGTGACATCATGCAGCCCAGACTGGAGAGCCACCCGATTGACTGGGCACCTCAGTGCATCCTGGGGAGAGAGTGTGTGCCTGTCTGTAGAACCTTGTGTGCAGGGCCTGTGGAACACAGGCTGTGTAGTGAAAAATCCAGGCAGAACCAAGTCCTGTAAAGTTGTTCAAGTTGTTAAATCAGTGGAAGTACAGAAACAGGCCATCCTGTTCCCTGCCAAGCTGCTAGAGATTCAAAAGGAGAAAACAGCAACTGGTGAGATAGATTTTTCTGCCGAGCTGCCTGTAATCTCCATTGTGACTGCCTCTGAGAGCACCCTGGTGAGTGAGTGACCCAAGGAAGTATACTGGTAAGGATACAAGGGTGGGGCACCAAACTGAAGACAGGTCTTGTGTATTTACCTGATACGTTGGAGAGCTGCTAAATTCCAAAGGAAGAGGTACTTTTGGGAAATGGTAGCGCTACCTGGGGAATAAGAGCTCTGGAGAAGGGACATTGCATTTGAACTGTGTGATTATTAACCCCTAGGACTTTGATAATAAAAAGGACTGTGTTGGAGAAACAAGTGAAGGTATGTACTGATTTAGGTAGTGTCCCACGTGTCCCCAGTGCAGGAGTGAATTCTGTATTAGATTGCTCAAGTTCTTTATTACTGTTTTATATAAAGTTCATATTTATTTCATCTGCAAACTGTGTGTTTTATTATTCCTAGTGGAATCCCCCCTGAGATGTGTTCCTCAGTATTCCCTAGGTGGAGGCACTGCGCTGTAATTCCCAGTACTTTTCATATGCAAAATGGACTCAGGGCCCCTGGATTGCCAAGGGTAAGTTGCTATTTAAAGAGACAGAAACCAAATTAGGGTTAGCTCGACTTAGCAAAGAAATCAGCAATGAGACCCAGGTTAACAGTTTGGTTGAATATTTGGGTGAAGATACCCCATAGTTAATATTCTACCTTTACACTGTACAGATTACTAAAATCCATAATCATGCAGTTCCACTGCTTAAACTGTACTGGGTACTACATCTGCCTTAGCTAGGCAGGTCCCTAATCTTGATTCATGTTGTTCTTAAAAGCCTTGGAAGGCTTCCATGTTGTGCTTTTTTCTGCTAATATTGCTGCTTTATTCCTTTCCAAAGATAATTACACTACAACATTCATTGCATATCGATTTTTCCAAGAGAATTTGTTGTGACAACATGATACTGACAGATTTTATTAAAATAAGTGCAGAATAAAAATGTTAAATCTAGGTTTCACCCCAGTCTAAACAGCATAGCAAGCAAACAAGAAAAAATAGGTTATACCATAAGGACAAAACAATGACAATAGCACTTTAAAAGCTAGCTACCAGACTGAACTAAAAGCTCCATCCACAGTCTGACATGGATTCTATCCAAGTCAATCCATTAATGTAAATTCAGTTTTTATAAACTTAACATTAACATAATTATCTGTGTTGGGGTTATTTAAATATAAAACAGTAAAGGCTGTATACATTACAGTAGAAGAGGTTGCGAACTTTAAAACTTTAAAACAAACGTTTTGCAAAAGTTTGTCTCAATTTTGTACATTCAAGTGTGTCCATGTGATCCATCCGTTGTAATAAGAGCTATTTACAAGTCTTTTAAGTTCATAACAGAGAAATTGCCATCATGGCCTATCCCTGGTATACAGTATTTGCTTGCAAATCATAAGTACTGCTAGAGTAAGCCTACTTAAGGGTTGCAAAAAACATGTAGGATACAATAATCATTACTATATAGATTACCAGCTTGTTAAATGTAGTTCTTGTATCAATAACATTTATTTACACATTACTTATTTATTTATTTACTTACACAGCAGGAGTTCCATGAGTTCAAGGGCTAGCTGGTTCTTAACACCCTTGGAAAGAAATTAAAGATGTTAGATTTCCATACTTTAATAGGCCTTTCTCAAAAGGCAGTACTCATTTTCTAAGAAACAAGGCTACTTAAGGGTTACAAAAAACATGTAGGATACAATAATCATTACTATATAGATCACCAGCTTGTTAAGGGTAAGGCCAGATGGGGAGTTTTCGGGGAGATCTGTCGCCTGGCGACTTATTGCCATGACAAATCTCCTCGAATAGCTTGTTAGCGCTGCGCACCCGCTAGACATAAAGTCGCCTGCGCTCATTCACACGCAGCAGCGCAATTTTAAAAGTCGCCAGGCAATTTTGAGTGACTTTTTAAATCGTGCCGCTGTGTGTGAATAAGCGCAGGTGACTTTATGTCTAGCGGGTGCGCAGCGCTAACAAGCTATTCGGGGAGATTCGTTGCGGCGATAAGTCGCCAGGCGACTGATCTCCCAGAAAACTCCCCGTCTGGCCTTACCCTTAATGTAGCTCTTGTATCAATAGCATTTATTTACACATTACTTATTTATTTACTTACACAGCAGGAGTTCCATGAGTTCAAGGGCTAGCTGGTTCTTAAGGGTAAGGGGAAGATTCAAGGGATGGGAAGATTCAAGAAGATTTTTGCCCGGCGACTAATCGCCTCTTCATTGGGGCGACAAATCTCCCCTGCCTTCCTTCAATGAATAATCGCCTGTGCCTATTCACATGTGGTGCAGGCTTTTCCAAAGTCTCTCGAAGTTGCTTGCTTAGGCAATTTCAAGCTATTTCGGGAAAGGGCAGAGCGGCGTGTGAATAGGCGCAGGCGATTATTCATTTAAGTCGCTGGCGACGAATCTCCCCGAATCTTCCCATCTGGTTTGAGCCTAATACCCGAGGAAAGAAATTAAAGATGTCAGATTTCCATACTTCAACTATTAATGTTAAAGACTCTTTAGATGTATGTTCTGTAACAGAAGAAAGTATTAAAATATAATTTCACAAATTATTTACTTTACTTAAAGTTTCATGAGAAGTTCAGTTGAAAGCAAGTATATAAGTATACCAAATTTGCAGAAATATAGCTGCCTGAGATGCTAAATATAACTCTTGTCAGTCTTGCTGAACCCTGAAGTGAGTTTACAAAGTAAGTCATGTACCATAAGTATCAGCAGCTGCTGAAGTTGCTGGCTGGGTTCAAAGTTCACCTGATCTGCAGTAATTATTTTCAGGAGCATAATCACTGTCACAGCTGCCACATACTTCTATATGATACATCTTGGCACTGTTGGAGCTCAACTCCTACTATAGTGAGAAGCAGGTCGTTATGGTGTTTACGCTTTACATGCTGCTATTTAAAAAAAGAGAGAAAAAAAGTAATTGGAAAGGATGTATATTTTGAAGAACATTATCCTTGACCTTCTGTGGCTCAAATCATTTTACTTGTTGAAAAGCAATATTATTTAAAAAATATATCAGAGCATACAAACTGTCAAGAGAAATCTGAACAAATTGGATAAACAAAAATGTTGCCTGAGTTGCCATGTTCATTATTCAAAGCTGATAAGAAAAAAAAATCTGACCAATTGCTTTTCTCACACCATGGCTTTTACAGTATGTGTAAATCCTAGATGAAGACATCAAATATATATTTAATACCTAAAAATGCGCAGGCAGGGATCTGTGTCCCACTGGAACATCTATTAAAGTTTAAAAAATTAATTAACCTGTAGTGAAAAATGTCTATGTGGTTCCTTAAAGTTATTTGTATATTAAACAATTTATGTGGGAGTTCCTCAACCAAATATATTTTTCCCTGGCTTTAACCAACTCACTTGTGCAAATGCTTTGAGTGGCCGACAGATTTCACATGGTCTAATTGGTTCATTCTAAAATGAGACAACATTAATGATGGGCGAATCTATCCCGTTTCGCCGAAAAATTAGCGAATTTCTAACGAAATTCGTGAATTGTTGGAAAATTTAGCAAAATGAGTCACGGCACGTTTTTGACATGCGTCATGTCATTTTCGTAGCGTCGTTTACGACGCACATCGCGTCATTTCGACACGCAATTCGCAGTGAATTTGCGCCTGGCAGATAAATTCGCCCATCACTAGACAACATTCCTCATTGAAAAAATGAGGAACAGCATGGTTGAAATGTTTACAGTACAGGAACAAATATTAGATTGAAGAAGTTCACTGGTAAACCATTTATATATCCCGAAAATTTGCTCAAAATTCGATAAGCATTCGATCATCGAAGGCTTATCGAATAGTTTTAGGCTATCATTTCGCTCGATATTCGATTTCTCAGTAAATTTGTAAGATCGGATACCGATCGTTCGATTTCACGAAAACATTGTAAATTTTCATTCGAGCATCCAAACAATTCATACGATTCGAATGATCGAATGATTCGATCGTACGAATGGTATTCGAGCAGGACTTAGTCTCTGAAGCCTATGGGAAGCTTCTCACATTATCACCATGATGGTTGTATATATATCATTAAAATGTCATATTTTAATTATTCCCCATGTGAGAGATGCAATTGAGATATATGGTACAATTTCGTTGAATTACTGGGAAAGTTACTAAAAATAAAAGAGCACTAAAGATTATTTTTCCTTTACTCTAATATATAAACCAAATTGGTTATTGTAGTGGTTGATTTGCAATTTCTTTATTCAGCAAATATGAAAACCTCACATTACTTCATTTCTTTTCATGAATTATGTTTTATAATTCAGTGGATATCTTCTGGGACATTCAGTAAAGGAAAAATGGAGCTTTATTTCACAATAATTTCACAAAAACACTGTTTATGTATTTATTTATTTAACTTTTTTTTAACTTATGTGAAAGTGCAGGCACAGAACAATTGTGGCCCAGTTAACATCCACTATCCACACACCACTATTTATTAGGACAATTCTGCAGAGAAATATTGTGAACACGAAGCAGATGCCAACTATATGATAAAGAACAAATGTCATTGTGTGTATATTTAAAAAGGTCAGAATTCTCAGGGACTGAAAAATCCCAGCATTGCATTTCACTTGTTCGTGTTGGATCTGCTCTGCAGCCCATGCATGTTGCTCCCATTCACTAATGAAGTCTTTATATGCTCTATCGTGCAATTAGGTAGGTCAGTGCATTACCATGTTTTTGTTATTCTGTCAATATTCTTGTGACATTGCCTTATCTGACAGCATTCTCTTTTCAATGTCAAGCCTTTAACTGACAACTCCATTAAGCACTTACGTTTTAATTTGCTCCCTGCATTTTTCATGCAGCAGATATCAGAAATATAATTCCTTGCCAGTCTTGTAGAAAGCATGCATATGCATTGTTAATTATAGAAATACAGTTGCCTACAGTGGGGATAAGAACTATAGTTATGAGTGTGATTAAATTAAAAAAACTATATTCTGTAGGACAGACATTCTCTCCCACAGATTTCAGATTTAAATATTCCCTTTTTTCTAGGAAAAAGTAGAAGTAATAAGAGCAATAGCTATGACAATTCTGTTTTCAGTCCCAAGAGACATTATATTGCCTCTTTCAAATTGCTTCAATCTTGAAATAATCATACCAATAAAATGAAGTTACTATACAGCCAGCGAAACAAATACAGGTTATTTTGTATAATAATTACATGCAATGCCAAAGTTAAGCATAGAGAGTTGATATTTCGAACAAAAAATAAGGAGAAGATGCAACAATAAAAAAGCTCAAGTGTCATCAGTACTGTCATTGTAATTACTGTACATACATGTTTGCCAGATCGATACAGCAGCAGCTGCACTAATTAACCATCACATTGATAAGCGGATAATGAATTGATTTAGGTTTGGCAATATGACATTTAACAACATTGTAATATCTGCAGACTTTGTAGCAGTTCAATATCCTTTAGAAAAGCCAATAAAAAGGGAGAGCAGGGGGTCTGGGGTTGATGGGTACAGTTGTTTGGTGCGTTAGGTTTGTATCACCTTAAACAACTACAATACCAGTAAAAAATAGTTAACTTATAAGGAGACAATCAAAGGAAATTGTAAAATCTTTTGTCTCTCAATGGATGATTAATTAGGCTTCATTACCAAATTAATTATGATTAAGTTATTTTGCTTCTAGTTCCAATTGTTTAAGTAATTTAAGTAGTTAATATCAGATAAAAAAGAGTTCAGACTCTTCAAATAATCCCCAGAGCACATTTATACACATACACACACACACGCACATATATACAAAGTGTCAGGAATGAAGAATGGTGCTCGGTGTACCCTAGTCTCGAATTGGTACCTTAGTCCAAAATTATTACAATAGGAGTTCAGCTGAAAGACCAGGTATAGTATCAGAAAGGAAGACAATTCTAGAAGTCAAGCCAAGGTCTGGGCAGGCAGAGGTCAAGCATCGTCAGGGACAGGCCAAAAGTCAGAAGCAGGCTTAGTTCATTCTTGGTCAGGGACAGACAGAAAGCAGGCAGAGTTCAAGAAAGTTCAGGAATCAGTCCAAGTCATAATTCAGAAGTCAGAAGCAGCAAACACAAGATCAGCAGCAAAGAAATATAATCAAGTGCCATTTACTTCCTTTGGCGTCTATTTAAGGGAAAAGCTTGGTGCCATACATGGGCAGCATGATTGCATCAGATGCAGAGCACACGTGCGTGCACAGGCAGCAATGTAATACCTATGAAAATTGGTTAACTAGACTTATTAACTTTAACAAATTGGTTGAGCGTGCCTGAAACTGCTTTAAATATTTTTGGAGAAAATTATCTAAATAATAATAATATCGTACAAGATTTGTATACATTTTGCAAAAGAAACTACACAATTCACAGCTTTAAAGCTTATATTAGGGCACAAAATATCAAGGTGTCCAATGAATATTATTACTCATAATAAAGGCAGGTGAAAACCACCCTGTAAATGTTTAGCCACAAAAGTGTTACATAACTGTACAGTACTACAAAAACTGTATTCTTCTAGTTTAACTGTATTAGGTTTAATGAATCTTGAGATACCGAATCATATATAATTAAAACACAAATGCAGATGAAACAAACATTGATGAAGCATCTGTTGTATACAATGCACACAGCATATCACAAGCACACACTATTAGGATTTTTGTGTGGCAATTATGCATAAGCACAACAAATAACACATGCATATATTTATTACAAATCACTTTAGGTGCAAGGGTTTAATTACCGGTATAGTATAAACATAACATAATTATTTCTAATAACAGTATAAACTATAACATTATTATTTCTTCCATTCTTTCAGTTCTAAATAAGATGTCTTATGGCCTTTGCTGTCCAGGCTAAGGGCCCATAAATGTAAATTTGACTGTACTGGAGGGACCCAGAGCTCCATATGGGGCAAATTCACTAAGCAACAAAAATGAGCTAGCGATGGCTTCACCACAATTTGCCGCACTTCACCAGGACAAATTTTGCCAACCGCCTCTAATTCACTAAAATGCGAATTTGCGCTACCATTACTTCGACAGGCAAAGCGCATTTACGCTAGCGATGCCTAGTTTGCAAACGGCGCAAGGTTGAAAGTATAACAGAAGTACATGTTACTGCCACTATATTACACTACACAAGCCCAGGAAACCTTTAATAAATAAAATACGTTGTCCTATTGCCCTAAACATGTGCCCCCTGTATAGTTCAGTTGCCATATGTTAGGAAATGTAGGGATGAAGGAGGGTAACCCCCCAAAAAATTACGCTGTTTTTCAGAATATCACCCTAAAAAAAAAGTAAAAGACGCCAGTGTTTTTTTGGGGTTTTTGTTTTTTCCAAACTCGTATCTATTGTATTGAACTTCAGCAGGTATGACCTGGCAAAGTAAAGTCTAGCACAAGAGGTAACATTCAGTAGAATGGGCATCTTAGTGAATTTGCGTAGTTATATCCCTTCATCAGTGCGCAACTTCATCTGGTGTATGGGTGCGAAGTTGCGCTAGTCTATCTACTTCGCTAGTGAATTTTCGCCAGGGACACTGTTATTAAATTGGCAAAGTTGCAAAATGACATCACGCTGGTGAATTAGCGCTGGCGTTAGACGCTTTACGCTTTAGTGAATTTGCCCCTATGACTTTAAATTCCTACACTTCCTAATCTCCCTAGTTTCTGGTCAGATGTTCATGTTTTAATTTGCATATCTGTATTATTGGCTTACAGGCCTATGACCACTTCTTGCCACACTTTAATATAGTTTTTGTTAAGGAGTGGATCTCTCTCTATGGCCTATGACCACTTCTTGCCACACTTTAATATAGTTTTTGTTAAGGAGTGGATCTCTCTCTTTGGCCTTCAGTTGATGACACAGATGGATGTGTTCCAAGGAGCCTGGGATCAACCACAAAGCCCCAGTAAAACTGATATCCCCTAGAGGATCCCTACCTCTAGTCAAAGTTTTATTGCAATAGAACTTTTTAGGAAAGTTCCAATAAGGATGAATTATATCTTAGTTGGGATCAATTACAAGCTACTGTTTTATTATTATAGAGAAAAGGGAAATCATTTTTAAAAATCTGGATTATTTGGATACAATGGAGTCTATGGAAGACAGCCTTTCTCTAATTTCTGGATAACGGGTTTTTTCAGATAACAGATCCCATACCTGTACACAAAAGTTTAATTAACATAAAAAAATGAGAAAGGCCTGGATCTTAGCTTTTGTACGTGGATAGAGCACTGGATAAAGAATACATTACAAAGAATGGTGATAAATTGAATATTTTCTAATTGGACCAATGTTGTTCATTTAAATCTACCGTTATATATGTGAAACTACAGATAGGTCTATATCGTTATGTGCATATATATATGAACAGCAATTCATTTGGAGGGGTTACATTTTTTCAACCAAAATTAACTATTGAATTCCCACTGAGATCCCATTTAAAGTATGCTCTTTAAACTTTTATACACATCATCATCAATCACTAGCTTTCTTTTGGACCTGGTTCTACAAATTCTACAAATGTTTGGGGATAACTATCATAGTGTATACTTGTATTTCTATCCATGGGTTTAGTATATACACACTTTTGCAGTGTATAATATTGCTATTATATTATCATATTACTATTGTATTATATTGTAGGGAAGTTAGTCAGGCTTTCAGAAGCATTTCAATCCTGTTCTAATTATACCAATATCTGCTTTGTGCCTGTCCAACAAAAACACAGGATATCAATAAAATACCTGTAATAAATATACTGTATGCTCTGTTTTATAGTTCTGTTTATATGGCAGTGATGCTCCGACCTATTGCTCTCCATATCCATTGTATAAAATATTGTTTATGAAATAAAAAAAAATATTTTATGCAATATAACATTCAACAGGCACAGCACAAGATTAGCAGGAGGATACACATTGCTAGGATTATTTGTAACCAAGTTCTTCACAGATTTTAAAGGTACATCATATGGGATGCAGGTATAGAGCCCCTGTACACCCATAGCTCCCATGTCTGACATAGGTACTGTAAATCAATACTATCCTCAACATTCAAAAATAATTTCGAAGATAATTACTTGCATATATATATATATATATATATATATATAAACCTGCTGTGGCAGGTTCAGAGAAAATTAATTCCAGGTGACTTGTATATAACAGGTGTAATTGAGGAGTAATTGATTAACCAGGTACCAAATATTCAGTTATTCATAATGCACTATTAATAACTATATTTATATTTTGCCTAAGTGTCTCTATGGCTGCTATTTCAGACGCATTAAAGGTTAGCATGCCATTTATTTGGCTCTGTATTATTATACAATGTCGAGAATGATGGAATGTCTTTATTGCTGGATTTGTGCTTGCTGCAAAATAAGCCTTAAAGGGGTGGTTCACCTTCAAGTTAACTTTTAGTATATTGTAGAAGGGCCAATTCTAAGAAACTTTTCAATTGGTCTTCATTATTTATTTTTCATAGTTTTTTAATGATTTGCAATTTTCTTCTGTTTCTTTGCAGCTTTCAAATGGGGGTCACTGACACCATCTATAAACAAATGCTCTGTAAGGCTACAAATGTATTGTTATTGCCACTTTTTATTACTTATTCTATTCAGTCCATCTCCTATTCATATTCCAGTCTCTTATTCAAATCAATGCAGGGTTGCTAGGGTAATTTGTACTCTAGAAACCAAATTGCGGACACTGCAGACTAGAGAGTTGTTGAATAAAAAGCTAAATAACTATAAATTCACAAACAATAAAAAATGAAAACCAATTGCAAATTGTCTCAGAATATCACTCTCTACATTATACTAAAAGTTAACTCAAAGGTGAACAACCCCTTTAAATACCTTAGGTGTACAGGTATGGGATCTGTTATCCAGAATGTTCGGGACTTGGGGTTTTCTGGGTAATGGATCTTTCCGTAATTCTCCATGCCTTAAGTCTACTAGAAAATCATCTAAACATTAAATAAACCCAATAGACTTGATATCTTAGTTTGGATCAAGTACAAGGAAGTTTTTTATTATTACAGAGAAAAACAAAATCATTTTTAAAAATGGAGTCTATGGGAGATGGCCTTTCTATAATTTGGAGCTTTCTGGATAATGAGTTTCCAGATAACAGATCACATACCTATATTGGAATTCCATTGCATAATTATTCCCAGTTCCTTATTTCCTGCCTCTCTCCTCTGCACAACTTGAATAAACCATCAAATAAATATACCAATAAATAAAATACAGTCATATGAAAAAGTTTGGGAGCCTCCCTTAATTTTTTTGAGTTTTGTTTATCATTGGCTGAGCTTTCAAAGTAGCAACCTCCTTTTAATATGTAACATGACTTATGGAAACAGTAGTATTTAAGCAGTGACATAAAGTTTATTGGATTTAGAGAAAATATGCAATATCCATCATAACACAATTAGACAGGTGCATACATGTGGGCACCCCCAACAGAGATATTACATCAATTCTTAGTTGAGCCTCCTTTTTTAAAAATAACAGCCTCTAGATGACTCCTATAGCCTTTGAAGAAAGGTCTGGATTCTGGATGGTGGAATCTTTGAGTTCAGTTAAAAAAAGTAAAAAAAGATGGCTGCTGATTCTTGTTGGAATATCCAACCCCTAAGTAACTTCAAATTTGTGACTGAAGCTTGAACATTATATTGAAGAATTTGTTGATATTGGGTTGAATTCATCTGATACTCGCCTTTCACAAGGGCCCCATTTTCTGAACTAGCCACACTGCCCTACAGCATGATGAAACCTCCACCGAACTTGACACTAGGTACCAGGTGTTTTTCTTTGAATGTGGTGTTCTTCTTCCACCATGCAAATCACTTTTTGTTATAACCAAATAACACAATTTTTGTCCCATCAGTCCATAGTACTTTGTTTCAAAATTACTGTGGCTTGCCTAAATGAGCTTTTACATACAACTAGTGACTGTGTCTGGTGTGAGTGCAGAAAGGGCTTCTTTCTCATCACCCTGCCATACAGATGTTTTTTGTACACATTGCACTGAATTGTACAGATACACCATCTGCAGAAATATATTCTTTCAGGTCTTTGAAGGTGATCTTTGGGTTGTCTGTAACCATTCTCACAATCCTCTGCATATGCTGTTCTTGTATTTTTCTAGGCCTGACAGACCTGGGTTTTACAACAACTGTGCCTGTGGCATTCCATTTCCTGATTACATTCCTTACAGTTGAAACTGACAGTTCAAACCTCTGAGATGGCTTTTTGTAGCTTTCACCTAAACCATGACACTGAACAATCTTTTGAGAGTTGCTTTGAGGATCCCATGCTGTCATTCTTCAGAGGAGAGTCAAACAGAAGTACAACTTGCAATTGGACACCTTAAATATCTTTTCTCATGATTGGACACACCTGCCTTTGAAGTTCACGGCTAATGAGCTAATCTAATCAATTTGGTGTTGCCAGTAATCACTATTGAGCAGTTAAATGCATTCAAACTAGCACAATTACAAGGGACCCACATTTTTGCAAAGCCAGTATTTCACAATGTCAGTGGGGCCTATCCGCTCCCAGTGGGAGTTTTGTCAGGACCAAGGAGGAAGCAATAGGGTTAAAAGTCCAATGCAAGGTACAGTAAAGGTTCAGGCAATATTCAGAGTCAAAATCCAGGCAAAGGGTCAATAGGCAGGCAGCAAGTGGCAAGGTCAGGTTCAGAAGTCCAGAAATCAATAAAGAGCAAACCCAGGGATAGGTAGCTAAAGCTATTCTTTTTATATTTGAATTTGGCACCAAAGCCAAGAAGCGCCGGTAGCGGCGCTGTGATGTCATCGTGCAGGTGCCACTACCCACGTGGTGGCATTAGGAGCCGCCATTGTATAAGCGATGCCGGCAGCGCAGGACATGCCGCCTGGAGCTCCTGAAAGGGCTCTGGGGCAGCAATCGCGACACAAATGAGCAAAAGGAGCTTTATCCATCATGGGAACACATTTTTATATAAAAAGTATGTGCTGGATATAAAATAAAAATCATATAGATTACCATTCGGTAGATACAAGTACTGTATTTAAAAGGACAAGGAATACAAAATTCTAAATTGGCAAAATCTGCCTTGGTTCGCCATTCACTTTGTACTTGTACATTTATCATGTGCACTGTGGATGTCCATGGCAACACCTTACATGTAGTGATGGAACTACTGGGGGTGCAGAGGGTGTCACACCAGGGTCAGCACCCCCCACGTGAACGCAAATCAGTCAAAAAAATCTCTTCTGGAAGGAGGTGGGGGGGGGAGCCCGGCTGCATGACCTGCACCCATGACCCCTAGTAAAGTTACTGCTTACATGGCATCTTAAATTGCAGTGCACCAATAGCTATAGGGTGAAAGTTTTTGTATATCTAGACATTATTGCAATACTTATTTATGATTTTGCTATGATAGCAAAATATAACTGTTCTGAAATGCTGTGCAATATTTTTTGTTCTCTTTAATAAGTGGTATATTGTGATGTGGTGATAAGTGGTATATTTTGATTATACACAATGATTTATGGTCTTTATTGCTCCCATGTATTTGCCACCATGTATTATTGCAACCCAGTTTGTGGAGTTCTGAAATGCAGATTTTCCATCAATGTAGCATGAATGAAATAACCATGACCTAGCAATGTGTTTACACTGAGATTCTACAGTACAGCACAGTAGAGGCATCTTCTTCAGTTGGGTTCTTTAGTGAGGGGGGAAGTAAGCAGTAATATGCCCAAGTACTTTCATAATCAGCTTTTCATTTTCACTTTACCTTTATAAGTGGCTTCCTGCTCAACACTGGCCCTTATATATAGTCCTAGAGCCACATCAAAGTCCATGTCCCTTTTATCTTCTATCACCACATTTTTAAAATATCGAAGAATGTTATGAGAAATTTAGGTGTGATGACATGACTATTCAGATCCTCAGTAGCCAGTTTCTACTTTTGGTGTATCCTTGCATTAAACACTGCAGAAGGCTTTGTATTTCTGGTATTGATAGCTGCAGTTTCAATATTAGACTGTAATAATTTTCTTGCCAGGTACAAAAGGTCATGCATCAAGACTTTTTTTGAAATAGAAATCTGAACCTGGTTAGGCTGAGATGGGCTAAAAGGAACCACAAAGTTAAGCCTTCTGAAGTCAGAAGGCATTTACTTGTCTCATGCCTTACACATGGAACTGCCAAAAATTTGAGTTTTATTTCTCCCATAAGGCACCATGGGTGCTTCACTTTGCATGTAATTGCTTTTGAAGGAAGTTTTGGCTCCTTCTAGCACATTTCATCTTAATCACATTTGGCTTTCTATTTTACTACTCTCCAAGTCATACCCCCTCAGAAGCCATGTTCCAATATCTTGCACTGATGAGATTTAACAACATCAAAACAGACTGTCTGCAAGTTTGGATACATGGTTCTGAACCATTAGGCTGTATCTGTGTTATAAAAGCAGCGGTCTGGATGCATATGAGAATTAAAACTCATTTTTGGTACAGTATCTAGGCAGTGCCATGTGTATGGCATCAATAATTATTTTCTGATTTCAGAAGGCTTCACTTTGCATGACTTTTCTTGAAGAGAGTCTGTTGTGAAAACTGCATGGGCTTTCCAAGATTTTGCTTTTTTTTCTTAGTTGTCTCAATCATAGTTGTGTCCTATTCATTCAGGTCAAAGTACACCAAGGGCTTCCTCATAAAGTAAAGAGCAATAATCACTGCCAATTCCTCTTGAGGCAGTCTTTTTCTTTTTAAAACAGTTTCAAAAACACACCTGAAGTACAGTTTTACTTACCTAACATGGGCTTGGGGGTTTAATAGACCAGCGTCTGCAAGCAAAGATTTTCCAACTCACAGTTACAATTCCAGAGAAATATGGAATGCTCAAAAGGACCTTAGTGAAGTCCTTATTTAAATGTGTCAGTTTACTAGGACATTAAATAAGCCTAACCAGGAATATAAATCTGTGAACAATATGTAATGAAGTATTAGATTTCTTAATGAATCAGATGAAAGTGAGTGTGGAACTGGCCAGACCAAGGATGACACGTAGTTGGCCAGCTTAAATATATTGTGATATATGGACAAACAATCCCTGTTTTGTAGGTGAGGACATTTTAGTAGCTGAATGTATAATCTCCTTCTTGCAATTATAGACATCTTGGTGATCTACTTGGATTTTGCCACATAAATGTTTGCTTTCTAAAATAAGGTCTCTTGGTCATGGTAATGTTTGTTCATGGATAGGAAAATCACTTTACAGAGGGTGGTTGTCAATGGAACATTCTCTTTTGGAGTAGAGTTCTTAGTGGGGTGCTAAAGGGGTTCTGTATCGAGTCCATTTTTATTTAAGTTGTTAATTAATGACTACGGGGTAGGTGTTGTAACCAATATATTAGTGTAGATGACACATAAAAGATGAAGCAGCATCTGGACAAACTGGCAGATGATATCCTGTGTTGATAAAAGTAAAGTTATGTGATTCAGATTTTGAAATAGGCAAAAACTAATCATATCCATAGTGGGACTAAGTTATGCAAATCCTTTATAGAGAAGAACCTGGGGCTACTTCTGGTTAATAAACATAGCCGTAGTAAGCAATGCCAGTCAACATAAGCTCACAAATTATGTTATAGAGATGTGTGTGCACACTATTTTGCAGACAGCTGTATTAATGAAGTAATTCTGAGAAAAAAATCAGCATTAGCTAAAAAAAGTATAATCGTGAGTGCATTTGTAGCAGTCTTTTGTCTGTTCACTGGGTCATAAACACAAATACTGGTTTAAGAAGACATTGTGATAAAGCCTAACATACTAGAAGGTGGAGGTCTAATCAAGAAACTTGCACCCTATGCACAGACCCACCACCCACATCAGGACCCATAACATTAGTTTTTAACTATGTTAAGGTGTTACCTAAGGTTATTTGCAACCCAACTGGCCACCATATAACCGGAGATTTGCAATATTCCTTGATTTTCATAGGATACCTACATACTGTAGGGCATGCTTGGTTCTGCCATCTAGTTTCACTGACACAATATTGAATTGCATGTGACATATTTTAAAAGTATTGAAAAAACATTCCACCCTTAAAAAAAACCCTGAAAACTAATGGAAAAAATAGACTTGGATAAGATTTGTTATTATGTAGGCATTTATAGTGCTGGAACGTTTGTCATTAAAGTCAAAGTCTTCATATTGATTTATTGAATAAACCACTAATGCAGATTTCATGTGAGGACAATGACAGACAATCTTGACTTTTTGTAAAGCATATAAAAACACACTTAGGATATCACTGCTACCTGCTGTAAAAAATATATATTTGGTTTTTCAAATTTTGTGTCACATTTTGATGTGATCAAATAAAGGATTCACCGTAAAAATTTACATTGTCTCAGAAGTACATTTGGCCTTCTTTCTAAGTGCTCAGACTGAAAACCCCAGCAGGCATGGTGAATATCCATTGTTAGTTTACTGCAAATTCCATACTTCAGCCTTAAATCCCAGCAGGAGTCTAACCTATCAGGTGCTATAAACACTTTCCTGAAATAGCTTTGCATATGTTGCAAGTTATTTTATAATGTCTAGTTTAACTGTTTGTAGAAATAAGCTTTTGCTATTTTTAAGAATGTATTTTTGAAAACAAGATTTTGGTGTTTATATATGGCAAACGTTTTATCCTAAATGTAAATAGAGCTTGGATTGTGTAATTAATATGACATTGTATCTGCTGGAAAATAGCAATCACGTATGCTGTAATGAGTCTTTTCATTACAAATGTGCTCCATTCCAGAATTCATTGGCTTGGGTTTACCCAGGGCTGTCAAATATCAGTTACTCATTATGAGAGATGAAAGTGGTACATGGCTTTGCATTTGTAGCAGAATTTAATATCTATTAAAATAAATGTTATAGCCATGCCTTACAGCTATTATGCAAGGTGGGTGCAATAAATCCAAATTACGAATTAGTACTTTTTAATAAACAGTTCACAGTGTACTACTGTAATTAAGATAAGTGTAAAAAAAAAGTGAAAATTAAGATGTGTGGCAGAAAGAAACAATAGCCCCGAAAACATGGAAGAAGACATTAGCCATTTGGAAAATATTCAGGGTAATGAAAGAAAGCAATACAGTATGGTCCTAAAATGAGAGAGATATATTATTATTTTCCCATGGTATGGATTACTACTTGTCATTATAATACAATATTAAACCTTGAAGCACAATTATGAATAGATAACAGAGACCTGCCAGATTGAGACACTTGTTTTTATACTGTCATGGACTGAACTGAAAAGACTGCATATTAATATATTACATTTGATAAGAGGTCTTCCATTATATTTCCCCTTAAAATAATTTGAAAATCTTAAACTTGATCTTACATTAACAGATAACAGGAGCAGTGAATAATGTATAGCAAAGAATTTATGTCACCATGCTCAAGCTTAAAATCCTTAAATGAGTATTACATATCTTTAATGGGCTGTAGGATATAAATAGGAGAAAATATACCCTGTTCAGTGCTAAGTATATATGCAGGACAATTTCTGGAAAAATTAATTCAGGGACTATTAGATAAGCAATTGCCAAAAGCCTTTCCTTGTCCTTTAAAGGACACCTGTCCCATGAAAAATGTTTCTTCCAATGGAGGTGCAGGCTAAAAGAGCCTGCACTCCAGTCAGGGGAAACAACAGTGTATTTTAAAAAGGTTGCTCCGTGTCTGCACTAGATCGCTTGCACTGGGAGCTTCTGATATGGATAGGCATGTTTAAGGTCAAGAATGAACATAATGAACAGTTTGCTTGGGGAGCTTGTTATGAGTTTTATGTCACACCCATGTGCATAGCTTTTGAAAGCTGTGGCACTAATGTCCACTGCCTAGCGCACGGAGCTTTCTTATTTTTCCCCCAAACAGATAGTTCTAGTAGCCCAGGGAAACATTGTTTGGGTGAGAAATGCCCATAAATACTAGCCTAAGTAGCAGTTTTCTCCTATAAGCCTCCTATTTTGTTACAATCCAATAACAAGAAGTCAGATAAGGGTATGGAGTTTAGGGTTGCCACAGTTTTCATCCAGACAGTTCGGTTTATGAAAAGGCTGACCAGGCAAAAGCTGCCTGTCCAGATTTCCAAAATGGAAGATATAGACAGGACTTTGAAGTGAATGGCATGGCAATCAGTCAATTGCTAATTGCCATGTCAAAACCCCTGGTGTCGCTGACCCACCCCCGAATAAATTCCTGTCCAACCCCTGACTTCATCAACCCAACTGCCCCCAAAGTCATCAGCCTGACACTTGCCTGGAATTTCATGCCACAAATGGTAAACCTAGTGGACTCATTGCCTAGGTTTTGTTATAGATTGTACAGAAATATAATAACATAATACTGTAGAGTTGACCAGCTACAAAAGATATACACCCATTTTTTTGCAAAAACAAAAGAGATAAAAATGTACTTTTTTTATAAAATGGCAGCAATCAAATTCAACTTGTGTGAATCCCTTAAAATACATTTGACAAAAACTGAAGTGTTTGTACCACATTTTGGCCATAATATGTAAGCTTATTTGCCATGTCAAGACAACATTTAACAGGAATGCTTACTGTGTACTAAATATTAAAGTACATTTGAAAACATTAAACCCCTAGCATCAATGTAACGACTGGTAGAACTGTGTTTACTTACCCTTTGTACTCAGGAGCTATAGAAGAATTTTCATTAAATGAGCCCCCTTCAACAATTTACATTATGGGGGCAGATTTATCAAGGGTCGAAGGGAAAATTAGAATTTAAAACATTAAAATTTCTAAGTAATTCTTGGGTACTTCGACTATCGAATAGGTCAACATTCAAATCGAGCTGCAAACATTTGATTCAAATTGAAAAAATGTGACTTTTTGCATTTCGAAGTACGTCAACTTTTGACTATTAACCACCATAAACCTGAATAATTGCTGTTTTAGCCTATGGGGGACCTTCTATAACCTATATGTAGTCTTTTGGCTAAGCTTGAGAAGTCAAAGTTTTTTCGGAGGCAATCGTTCGAAACGAACTATTAAATCGTATGATTCAAACAATTCGAATTTGATCGAAAAAACTGACCTGTTCGATCAAAAATGGGCCCGTTCTATTCAAAACGGTCCATTTTTGTTATAAAAATCACTTTGAATTCGTTTTTCAAAGTATTTTTCACTTCGAAATTTGACCCTTCATAAATCTGCCCCTATGTGTAACTGAGTGGTGGAACCATGTTCACTTACCCTTTATCTCAGAAACTCTAGTAAGACCAGCAAGTAATATACAATATCAAAAAAAGGGGGATTGTGGGAGCACTCTAAGGCTAAGTTAAAGTATATTTAAATATAGTGGGAGTGCTGCTTGTAGAGCACACTCCCTGGGCCCCTGTCTCATAAGTAAATCAGTATAAATGCCAGTGCATATTGTTCAAAGACAGGGGTCATTTTGTACAATGTTATGATCATAGAGTTGATAAGCCGCCATACCACGTCAAGGTAAACCCCACATGGCGGTCCCTAACTTATTTTCATAGTGTTTAAAGTCTTTTATTTCTTTGCATAATAGCATTACCTGTAGTCAATGTGTTGAGCCTTGGTTTCAATTTGAGGGCTATATCCTCCCCCGCCAGTATGTGGCTTTTAAGAGAGAGAGAGATTCCCAAACCAACGCCCATTTTTTAAAAGCACAGGACCACCATTTGTTTAAAGGGGAGGTATGGGGTGCTACAACCACTAGAGCTGAGCCACAGCTACCTGCTATATACAATATAAAAAAAGGGGGATTGTGGGAGCACTCTAAGGCTAAGTTAAAGTATATTTAAATATAGTGGGAGTGCTATTGTAGAGCACACTCCCTGGGCCCCTGTCTCATAAGTAAATCAGTATAAATGCCAGTGCATATTGTTCAAAGACAGGGGTCATTTTGTGCAAAGTTATGATCATAAAGTAATATATACATAAAGCAAAAGAGAAATTGTGAGCAGTTAGACTGAGCGCTCAAGAATTTTGTTTGTTTCATGTACATATTGTAGCTGAATATTGTTTGTAGCTGCCGCTAAGCTCATAGGAAAAGGATTTGGGCACAAGTGTATCTAAATCAGTTAGATGGGACTTCCGTGCTGGTCTCTACAGTTTCTGAGCAAAGGATAAGTGAAAGTGGTTCCACCATTCAGTTACACATAATGCACATTGTTGCTGGGGGTTTAATGTTTTAAAATGCACTTCTGAATTTAGTAGGCAGTGGAGGACTAACCTTAAATAAGAGGCCTTGACTTGATATGTGAGCTTACATATTTTGGCCAAACTTAATGCCTGTCATAAACTTTAAAAAAAAAAAATATTTTGTACATGCACTGGAAGAAAATAACTGGAATGTCATTGCATACTTTTTAATATGATTCATATGTTTGGTATCTGTAAACTTGGTTCCGTAAAAAGCCTTCCAAAAATGTAGACTTTAATTTTGAAATTGTCCTAATTTACATGGTTTCTGCAGCACTTAGGTTTGGAAAATGAGAATGCTGTTCTGCTAACCACACATTTGTATGAATGTCATAATCAAGCATGAAGGCTTTAATAGAAATATAAGCCATTAAAAATAGCAAGCTTCATAATTAATTTGCTTTCTGTTTTTGGGGTCACTAACTCTGGTATTTAAAGTTTCAGTTTGAAGAGAGGCAAATTAGAAAGGCAAATCAATCAAAAAATGTAAGAAAATATTGTTCGCTGTGTTTGCCATGAAATCAGAAAGTTAACTTTCATTAAAATGTTAACATTAGGTTAAGGTAGCAAAGGTTATTTGTAGTCAAGCTACTTATAGCTAACTAAATTACATTTTAATTTCCAGCCTGGATATACTTCTATATACTGGAAAAAAACACCCGTTTTATTTAAAAGGGAGAGCATTTATGTGGCTTTATGCACAGCTACAGCTAAATAAATTGATAGGGGAAAGTGCAGAGGATTTAAAGTCTTTTTATGAATTTTGTGGTCAGACCTTCATTGCATCCCATGTAATAATCCTTATGATTTAAATGTCTTTAGTAGTGAGAAATATTCACCTGTGTGTGTGTGTGTGTGTGTGTGTCAGCAGGTTCAGTACCATTATTTAAAAATTAAATCTTACTTATTTGACAGTTTAGTAAATAAGGCAAATATTTTCTGTCTTTCCTTGTCTTTTTTATTTACTAGTGAAACCATCCTTTCATTCATTGGATTGATCCCAAACATTATTGACTGGAAGCTATTCTTGAAGACTAATTAACTTACATGCGCAGAAGGCAATTGCTTTGTCTTCCCTGTGGTGGATATAGCACTTCTGTTCAGTAAGTCCAATGACCCGAGATTCTATTTTAAATGATTTAATACTGCAATGAGACTTGACATGGGCATGTGTACCCAAGGGAGCCTAACAAGGAGCAAGAGTGTGTTTTGTTCTTTTCAAATGTATAGTTCTAGGATACTGCAGAGATTTGTAACATTCAAGGTTTTGGAAAGATGCAGTCAGCAGCATTTTGTAAATGCAGAAGGAGAAATTAATCATACTTATAAGTGTCTCTTTCTTATTTCATACAAAAGAAGAAAATAGATGATATTATGTAATTATTGAAGAAATACTGAAGGGTTTCAGCACAATGGTGATTATCAGTGCTAGAATCTGGGTCAGCCCTATATTTAATCTTATACCACTTTTGGGATGAGCTCTAAGGAACATAAAATTCATTGATCACATAAAATCAATGCATAAATAAGCTGCAGCTTCTATAAACTAGAATTTCTTGCCTCCAATACAATATACTTTATATTTTCGAGTTGTTTTTTTGCTCTCATAAATAGTACATGAATAAATTACTTTAACCAGAAATGAATGTCTATTGGTGATTTCCTAAAAGCATACAATTCCCAGAGATGATTTTTATCAATGGTATCCATTGATGAATACACTTTAAAAAAATTCCATAGGAATGAACAAAAATCAGGTGAGTTTTTGTGTGGTGAGCTCTAATATCACATGTTCAAAAATCTTACACTAAAATAACAGCTATTAATAGACCTTTTAAATAATTTTGCTGAAATGCAAAACAGAATACAGAATGGGTTCTATTAATGTTTAAATGATTTTTAGGAGAATTAAGGGCTTATTTTGTGAACTCGAATTAATCAAATTTTTTATGAAAACAAAGCTGACCAAACTCAATAATCATTAATCAATAATCAATAATTTTTCGCGGAAAAACATTGCAACAAAATCGAGAGCCGAGTCATATCATACAATTGACTTTCCAAATACACGATTTTATTGAATTTGTGCTGAGAAAACAACATTTTTTTGGATTATCAGGCAAAACCCCTGACTTTTTCACATTATCCAGTGCAGATCATAATATCAAGAAACAACAACAAGAAGTCTACCATTGATTTATACATGACCTCGACAAGTTTGAGATGGCGTATTTTTTTTATTTGGATTTTTAGAAGCTTATGATAAATCTAAAAAAAAATTGAGTTTCCCCCATATATCATACAGCACTAACACATGGTAACATGGTAGGTCTGACTGTGCCTGGGTGTACAACTAGGACAATGTTGTGCCGCTTGCCTTGGGGGCCTATGTCCAGAGTTGATCCAGCTGGTTCCAGCCTCTGTGCCAGCAGCCTTGCCGGTTCCAGCCTCTGTGCCAGCAGTCTTGCCAGTTCCAGCCTCCATGCCAGCAGCCTTGCTTGTTCCAGCCTCCATGCCAGCATCCTTGCTGGTTCCAGCCTCCATGCCAGCAGCCGTACCTGATCCAGCCTCAATGCAAGCATAATTGTTGCTTTCATGCCAGCAGCCTTGCTGGTTCCAGCCTGTAAGGACCTGTGTACCATAGCCTCTGGGCCTGAGGACAAATCTACCTTTAGAACTGCCTTCCCTTCTGTGGGATCTGATAATTCACAGTACAATTTGTAGCAGCTTTGAGAGAGCTGTGAGTTTGGAAATCTAACAAATGAAATGCTAAGAGACCAAATAGTAGAAAAAACAAACTCACCTCCTCATAGAGCAGGATCAAACCCTTGCAAAGGCTATTACAGTTGCTAGCCAAATTGAAACAGCAGTGGCAGAGGCTAAAACTCTCAGTCAGGGAACTGCTGGGAAAGTACAGAACTGTGGCCTAATAATGCACAGTCACAGGCAAAGAAAGGGATTCACAGCAAAACCATGCAGAAAATACAAATAAAAAATACTGCTTCCACTGTGGTTCAACACAACACACTGCAAATTATGCTACAGGTCCTCCAAAAAGCTGTCTAAAATTTCACCACAAAGCAACACTTCACTGTGCAAAGAACTTTGTGCACAAAGTTAAGTTGAGACCAGATGTAAAACCAGTATGCCAGAAATTGAGGCAATTTCTCAGGAACTAAAGAAACTGGTAGAGCAAGATGTGATTGAAAAATCAGAATACTCCAAATGGGTTTCACCAATAGTTGTAACAATGAAGAAAATTGGAGGTATTCGATTGTGTGTCGATCTCCGTGAACCTAATAAAGCAGTTGTTATGGATAATCATCCCCTGCCTCACATAGAGGAAATATTTTCAGATCTCCGAGGAGCAAAATTCTTTTCCACCCTGGATCTTCACAGTGCTTATCATCAATTATTACTGGATGAGATAAGCAGTGACCTCGCTGCATTTATCACCCATGTTGGTTTGTTTCAGTTCAAGCATCTACCTTATGGACTGGCTTCAGCACTGAGTTGTTTTCAAATACTGATGTCTTCTATACTCCACGACATACATGGTGTACAATGCTACTTGGATGATATCATTGTCTACGCTCCAACTATGGATCTTCATGACAAGTACCTAGAAAAGGTTCTGAAATGCATTTATTCTGCGGAATGAAAGTGAACCTTTCCAAATGCCACTTCAGACAAACTCTGCTGTCATTTCTGGGTTATATAATTTCACAAGAGGGATTACTGCCTGACCCTGACCATGTCAATGCTGTAACAAATGCACCTATACTGTCTGATTTTCAGACCTTACGAGCTTTCTTAGGTCTTACTTCATGGTGTTCTAAGTTTATTTCCAACTATGCGTCAGTTGTGCCACTTAGAGCACTACTACATGGAACATCAAGTCTGGTTTGGTCAGAGACTGTTCAACATAGCTTTGAAATAGTGAAAATAGTGAACATTATTTGTGACCAGTACAGCGCTGGCTTTATTTGATCCACCACTACCCACTATGGTTACTACAGATGCTTCAGACTATGGCATTAGTGCAGTTCTCATACAGATCCACACTGATCATTCAGAGAAAACTATTGCATTTGCATCCAGAACACTTACAGAGACAGAGCATAAGTATTCAACTGTTGAAAAAGAAACTCTAGCATGTGTTTGGGCACATCGATGGAACTCACACTTCTCAAAGATTGTTCTCTTGAGGCACTGGAGAACCTGCCACATGTTTGAAACATGGAGAGATTCGTAAGAGGTGAAAATTAATATATCGTTGCAATATACAACAGCAAAGTAGTAAAGGAGATCATGAAAGATGTCATTCATGAAATCCTGGAAGACAGCAAGGTCGTTGCATAAACCAAATGGTATAACTAAATACTCGTAATGGCCATCGCAAGTATTAAACACCATCTTCCACTCATCTCTTTGTCACAAACAAATGAGATTATAAGATCCTCTTAGGTCTAATTTAGAGAAGACCATAGAAGACTTCTGAGTTTGTCAAAAAGTTCCGGGATGAGAGGAAGGGGATACCTATTTTTGATGGTAATCTTATTAAGGCCATGATAATCTATACAACGATGAAGGATACCATCTTTTTAATGAACGAAAAAATATCCTGCACTAGCGGCCGAGTTAGACTTTCTAATAAATCCCCCTCACAGTTTCTCCTTGACATAGTCCTTCATAGCCTGGGTTTCAGGCAAGTTGTTCCCCTTGAAGGGACAGTACCAGGAATCAGGTCGATAGGGTAATTTTAGCATCTATGGTGGGGGGGGAGAACTTCGGCTCTCTTCTTTTTAAAGACATCAGCAAGATCCCTGTAACAGGCAGGAAGGGATTCAACTGTGGAAACTGAGAAAACAGGTACTGGACAGGAAGAAGTCTGTAGACAATTAGATGAACAGTACGAACTCCAGGCTGAAAGTTCTCCAGAGGACCAGTTTATAACAGGATTGTGCTGTTGTAGCCAGGGTAGTCCTAAAATGATTGGAGTGGAAGGACAGGAGATGGCCAAAAATTCAATTTATTCAGTGTGAAGTCTGCCAACTTGCAGGCACAGAAGAGAATAAGAGAAAGTAATAAGACCTGGAGAAACTGGGTGGCCATCAATAGCTTGAGCTGCCAAGGGTACTTTTAGAGGAACTAGAGGCAGAAGCAGAAGCTCTAGCAAAGGAAAGGTCAGTGAAATTCCCAGCAGCACCTGAATCAATGAAGACTTGGCAGGCTATGGTCTTGGATAAATATTTAATAGAACTGGGAAACAGAAGACAAGAATAAGTCTTCTGTGGAGAGGAAGTAGTAGTGCCCAGGAAGGTCTCCACCTGCCGACCTAGGCTTTGAGGTTTTCCTGTGGCCATTGCTGAGGCTTGTTTGTTAACGTGACCCCTCTGGCCACAATAAAGACATAGGCCTGCCACTTGTCGATGAGTCCTCTCCTCGGGATACAGTCTGGAAGCCCCCAACTGCATAGGTTCCTCTAGTGCAGGGTGAGAGACAGCTGGGGTGGCGGGAATGTTGGAATCTACGACCAATCTTTGTGCTTGTGACTTTTCTGACAGTCTCTTTTAGATGAACATCAATTTACATGACCAAAGAAACCAAGTCTTTGAATAACAGAACATCGCGAGCTGCCAACTCATCTTTGAGGTACTCGTTGAGACCATTCCAGAACCTGTTGGGAGACCTGCAAGGCATCCAGATGGCTGACATGTGCTTGAGCTTGATGAATCTGTTCGGTCTCTTGGACTTCAAGGTGCTTCACAAGGACCTCCACAGTTTTCACCAACGCCCTTTTGGGGCCATGGACTTTCTGCGGCGGAGGCAGCAAAGGACCAGATTATGTATGGACACAAGCAAAGTACAGGCAAGGATCAGGCAGAGGACTGTTTGGGCAGCAAGGATCAGAAGTTGATGAAACAGGCCAAGGGTTAAAAGAGGATTCAGAAACAAAAACAGACTTGAGCAGGATCTGTAGAAACAGAAGCCAGCTTGGGAAAGGAGTGACCAATGGAAGGGGTATTTAAAGGACAAGGAACCAGGACTAGTTCAGCCATGATGGACAGATAAGGAACAAATAGGAAACAGTAAGCTAAATATGACATCATTGCTCCTGATGCACGTGGCTATTTTGGTGCATGCATCCATTTTGACACGAGCTTCTATTTTGATGCACATGTGGCACACACACTGATGACGCCGCTGCGCCTGGTCCTCGCCGGTCTTCATGGAGGAAGGCAAGAGAACTGGATTGATTGGCATGGAAGGTTACAGGGTGAGATCTAATTTCACACTTTGATAAATATGCCCCTTGATGTTGTTGAATTTACCCAATACTGAAGAAATAGTATCATTTGTAGGGTCTGTGGTGCTGATCTCTACAGTGGATTTTGTTAAATGTAAGGGCCCAAAACACAACTATATTCCACCTTATGGAGAAGTTAATCACAGTGTTTAGGAAATAATAATATTCTGCTCATTTTGATTACAGGCCTCAAGATGCTGAGCGGTTGTAAGTTTTAATTCTACTATGCATATGAAGCAGTGTACAATGACATCTACCTTCAACAGATTTTACTCTTTACTCAATGGCACAAACACTGCATAAGGAGGTGTAGTTTTCTTTGAGTTTATGAAAAAATTCTAGTCCCTTGTGTGATGCATGTTGAACAAAGATTGCTTGATCTCACCTTCCCAGCCATTATGAATAAAAAAGTAAAAAAAATCTTAAATCTCATTGTGAGAAAGTCAAATATATTGTTTCAATATTTTTAAACATTTTAGCTCTCAAGAATGCTATGTAGATTTACATGAATATTTAATCATTCTTTCATTTACAAAAGTGATTTTATTCCACACAATATGCTCGTTTGCTGCTTGTGGATTATTCATGAAAACACAGAAGCTGAAAGTCATCTAGTGTGGGAAGAGATAAGTTCTTTAAAAGGCTCTTAAAAAACAGATTTATCGCATGGTGATTTAAATGGCTGTAGACTGTTAGCTAGCTAGCCAGAAAAGGAAAAATGTTGGGGTGTCAGTGACCACTTTATGTTTATCAATAATTAATGTTCCATACATGATAAACAATCAGTTTGCTTAAGAAATAGTATATGGTGACTATATTCTTCTTTATAGACTAGATTATGGGAATCTGACAAAGTACCAGAAACTCAATGAAAATCTTGGAAGTATCCACTATTGGTTCCTATGAGAAATCTTTTGCAAAAACCAAGGGGCAGATTTACAAAATTAGTGTGAAGGATTTGAAATTCGATTGAATTTTAAATTTACAATTTATCAAATTTTCGAATATGCAAATTAGGCCACTTCAACCATCGAATGTTCAAAATTCAATCATATCGAATAGATCGAATAAAAATCTATTCAATTGAAATCAAACAGAATTTTACTTTTTTTCATAAAATTGTTCGATCATACAATTTTATCGAGAAATCGAAAACAGTCAAAATCCTTCAAATTCGATGTTCGAATTTGTCAGATTTTCATTCGAAGATCGAACAAGGGTCGAATTCGAGGGCTTTCAGCCCTTGATAATTCGACCCTTGATAAATCTGCCCCAAGTGTAATTTACGTAAATTCGTGAAAATCTGCATTTCTTGGTGGTCTCTTCAAAAACAAAATGTCAACCAAAAGATATGATATTTATATGAGATCTGTTATATTCACTTGCTTAACACTTCAAAAATACTGTTGCTCATTTACATTCACAAGGAATAATTGTACCATTTTATACAATCTTGACCTCTTTTCTGAGGTATGAGTAAGTACCCCATTAGGCACAAACATGTTAGGCTCTCCAGTAATTGAACTAGGTGGGGGCGTGACCTGGTGTGGGCAGTGCACACCCTCCTCCTTGTGTGATTTCTGTGCGGCTGAAGCCAACTCCAGCCAGCTGCAGCACACGTGATCTGACCCAATTGCACCCCCTGCTCCCCCAGTAGTTATGCCACAGAGGCTCTCAATGTATTAATAAAAAAATTGTTTTTACTTTTAGAATTCATTGTTTGGAACACTTTTTCTTGAGGTATCCATTTTTTTGTATTTTGTAATTTTTTATTTTTGTAAAGCTTTTATTGCATGTCTGCTTCATACAACATTTGCATATTTTTGTTTGCATAGTTACAGGCAATGAATGTGCAATCAGTACTGAAAAAAACAAACAAAGGGCCTGATAGAAGTTAAAAGAAGGAGCCATACATTCTAAAATGGGGGTATCCCTATTTTTGGTATTTAATTGCAGTTTGGCCTTTAACCGTGGCTATTTATATTAAATTCCAAGTACTAACCGATTACTAATTGCATTTTTCAATAAATCCTTTTTGGACTACTGAACACCTTCACAAGCTTATAATTAACAGTCAACAAAACAGTCATAAAATATACAGCAGGTAAAGGCAGAGATAGTACAAATCAGTGAATGCAGTGATATGTAATGTGCTTCCTTGTTTAAAGAGGATGACTAGCCTGTATTTCTATTCTTTTCATCCATCTACTACTATGTACTGTAAAAAAAAAGTGTTAATGATACAAAAATAAAAAAAGTTTAATAAATGTGTGATGAGAAAAAATAGAAAATGGTTGGCTTGACAAAAACACCAGACTATAGGAATGCAATCTATTTGTGATTTATGGTATCCCAAAACCCAAAGTAAACTCCAAGGTTGCGGTATCTGATTGCACTTCTGCCTATAGCAGCCACCTCTGGCTTTGGGAGGAGCCCTCCACTACTCTGATGCTGTCAGGATTTAACGTGAAAGGATCAAGGGGAAGCTCTGGGCAGGCAAAGGAACCACAATGTATAACTGGAGCGGAGAACAAGGAGCATGGTCAAGGAACAGACCAGGTCAATACCAAACAGACAACACTGTACCGAATCAGGAAGCTGAAGCGTAGTTAAGATCACAAGCCAAGGTCAAACACAGATCAGAAGTGCAGCACTAAATTAGGATCTGAACAAAAGTCAAACACAGGCAGGAGTCAGTTCAGATAGAAGATTGGCATGGTCAAGGTCAGGCAGTGGCCAATAACAGGAACAGACAATATAGATTGAACCCAGGAACTATGGAACATATACTGTACCTATACTGGGCAATGAATTACAGCAGCATAAGGGGTTTTATAGCCAATCAAATGGCTTACACAAATCACATGTCATGCTTACTATCAATTAACAAACATAGCCATAGGAGTGAACCAGACCCTTAGGTAGGTTATCACTAGTGATGGGCGAATTTATTCGCCAGGGGCGAATTCCCGCGATTCGCGATTCGGCAGCAAAATTTCGCTTGGTGAAAATTTGCTGGAAAAACGAGTCGCGCATCGTTTTTGACGCGACGAAAACGAAGCACGACGAAAACGATGCGATGCGCCAAAGTTGACGCGACGCGTGTCAAAAGCGTTCCGCGACTCGTTTCGAGAATTTTTCGTCAATTAGCAAATATCTCTGGAAATTCGCAAATTTTTCGGCGAAGTGAATCTTGGGAGATTGGCCCATCACTAGTTATCACACTATTTACAGGTCCTGATGGTTATCGCAAACCCATATCAACAACAATTATATGCTTAAAGATGGAGTTACACAAACATTTTTCTGAATATTTCTTTATAGATCATCTGTGGTATAGAGACACTCAAGATATTCTTTAATTTAGTTAACTATTTCTGCTTTATCTTATGGTGGCATGTTAGTATGAAAAAAGTGATACAAACTGTCATTGTGGCATAACCCCCTCCCCGTGTACACTTGCCATAGTTTTCTTCAATTGCACAGTTCCTGTAAAATTACACTATGCTGAACCTAGGCAATAGGAAATATAAACTCAATTTATGTTAACAATACCCAATTAAATAAACCCTAATGCTGGTGCAACTGCAAGAAAAGTAATTCTACAGTGAATATTCTACCTGTGAATTTGCATTGTTGATTACACTTAAATTTTTTTTGTTATATGGAACACAATGCTGTTTATCTTTTTAAATGCATAGTGGTAACTGAACAATTGCTAGTATTTTCTCAATGTATGACATGCATTCGAGATGTTTCTGAGTCTTCAAAATCAAACTGAATTTGTGGGTTGCTTTAACAACATAGAAGGAGAAGGAGATTATCTATATTTTTTAGATATAATATTTCTATCTATACCTCCTTTTTAGCTTGTTGACCAACAAACAATAGTTTATGGATACAAAAAATGACCTTTTGTAATATTAAAGTGCTTACAGTAATCTGACCTCGCCAAAAATAAATCCAGTTTTCAGATGTTCTAGTAGGCCACTATTAATCTCGCTGTTATCTCGGCAATCTCGGCATTATCACAAAAAAGTGTAACACCATTAAATTTAATTTTAAAACACACAAAGGAAAGAGAAATTTCTTTTTCAGTTTTTCAAACCAACATCCCCAAGCAAGGCTGTGCACTATATAGTTTTGTGAACAAACAAAAGCATGTTACTGATTGAATGTTTCATATTTCTTCAATAGCGCAGAGAAAATATGTGAGTAAGTTCCAGTGGTTTTCATTTTTTATTTCCTTGTTAGTTTGTACTCTCCAATTTCCAGCTGTTTTGTTTGAATCTCCAAAACTCTATCGCAAGGGAGTTCTGTGTAATTGCCCATAATATACAGTGCATTATCCATTTCAGGAACTATGCTAAAAGACAGCCTCAATAAGGGGTTTTCTAAAGGCAGTCTGGTTTACACTAATGGATCTAACAGGAAGGAAATGCAATTTGAAAGAAGCTGATGCATATGTTCTATTGTTGAATATACTGCTTGATTTAATTATTAACTGTCAGTGATGGAAAGGCAGATCCTGCTCAGTTCATGTAGTGTTCTGCTCTCTCAATGAAAGGAAAATGCTTCCTTTCCATTTATGTCTCTTTTGTATCCTTGGCTTTCACCTAGATTTGAAAAATACTTTATATCATTTGGAATTAATGTGTTTGTTCACGTCTACATTTTCCTTTGTATTCCTTCCTATACCACTCTCTCTTTTACAGCATTATTTATTGAATATAAAATGTATTATTTGCAGCTTTTTTAAAATGTTATATTTAATCGAATACAATACCCAACTGTCAGAAATCAATAAACCTGGCATACCTAATTCCTTTATACGGTGTCAATTTGTGAAATATGCTGCCTTTCTTTGTAAAGAAGAGAGGCCATGCTCCATGGGAAAACAAAGACTCAGCTTTCTTAATTTGCAAACAAAAATTTTAAAATATGATTGATGTATGCCAGCTATACCTATTAACACAGAAGCATTAACATAAATTTAGCGCTTAAAATATTTCTCAATAGGCACATGGAAGGGCAGCTTTGTTATATTGTTTATTATAGATCGAACTCCAGAAGGATTCTCTGGAGTTCAAAGGTGGGCGCTATTTATGTGTTCCCCAATGCAAATCACATGGGAGCACGAATTGACAATTTTTTCCTTAACTGAAACTAATCATATTATTGAGTACTAATCTACCACTATTGCTCTTTAAAAATGAAGGTTATTGAATCCCCATTTTCTGTGTATGAGTTTAAAAGGAAGTCGGCCTTGTAAACAGGGGAGGGGAATGTAAGATGTCTTTAACATGGCTATTTTACTGGTATATTAAACAATTTTTTTTTATCTGTTCATGTGTTAACATGAGGTAGAAGCTGGAGTGCCAACACAAAGGTACTATATCATTGTGTCAAACCAGCACAAGACACAGTAAGATCAAGGGACAGATATATGAAAATATGAAATTAGAATTCGCCATGAACAAATTCACTCCATTTATATTGATTCCAATGGGTGAAAGTTAAAAGAAAACTTTACCCCCTAAATGAATATGTAAGAAACAGATTTTATATCATATTAAGTTGCATATTAAAGAAAGTTACCAAACTGGTATATATTTAAGTAAATATTGCCCTTTTACATCTATTGCCTTGAACAACCATTTTGTGAAGGTCTATGTGCTAACACCTGGCCAGAAATATTGCAACTCTTACTCTAACAAGTAGAAATGTGGGAAGCAAAAGACAGAACTCTGTCATTTAATTGGCTAATGTGACCTAACATGTATGGGTTATTTGCTTTGTTTCTGTGCACCATGAATCCTACAATTCCCAGGGGGCAGACCTTATTTTTTTTTTTAAATGGCAAATATCTATTTAGTATTACCCATACTACTAAAAAAGTATGCTATTATGAAAATTGTTTATTTACATAAAGCAGGGTTTTACACATGAGCTGTTTTATGCAATACTTTTATAGAGACCTATATTGTTCAGGGGGTATAGTTTTTCTTTATGTTAACTATTTGATAAATACAAATTCTAAAATTCCACAGAAATGAATAGAAAGGGATTGAATTATTTGCAGTGAGACCCCAAAAGTCAATCTCATGGAAAGAGCTAATGAAGTAGTTCTCTATTGATGAGTGATTTGGAATCCTTCCATTTTTTCAACATAATAGGAATAGTAAATAATGAGACATTTAGGGGCAAATTTACTATTATTCCCCAAAAATAATTCATTTCTATTCGATATTCAATTAGCATTCGATTTTCGAATGTTAATCGAATAGTTCTATGCTACCTTTTATTCGATATTTGATCATTCGACGATCGAATACAAATCCATTCGATCAGTCAAATAAATCATTCGACTGAATGAATAAATCATTCCATCGTTCGAATGATTCGTATGATTCGAACGATCAAACACTTCGATCGTACAAATCCTATTCGATCAGGACTTAGTCTCAGAAGCCTATGGGAGTGCTTCTATTGCAATTCGGTAGGTCCAATCTGCCGAAGTAGGCAATCGAAGAAACTTAAAAAATAAAATTCTTCGCTGATTGAATGATCAAATATTCGTCCAATCGACTCTATTCGAATGTATTCGATCGTTCGACCATTCCCTGTTCGATGATCGAATATGCCAAAATTCACATATTCGACCAAACAAAGAAATCCTACGTTCGAAATTCGATCGAATTCGATCGAACTTCGAATCCTTCACATGAATTTAGTAAATCGGCCCCTTAATATTGTACATAAAAAAGTAATAATTTCCAAGGAATGGCATGTGGCTTCCTTGTGTGACATTTTCAAATTTGCAGAGTAACCCATGTGATGTGTTCTATACCCCAGTCATAACAACAAACATGGTGGTGTAAAAGAAAATTAACATCACTTTGTTCAAGAAAGTCAAAGCATTAATTTTAATAGTATTTTTTCCAAATAACTAATGAATACAGTACAAAACTCACAGAATTATTAAGCTATTTTTGTGCAGTGTTGTGCTGATGCATTGATTTTGTGTAGTGTTGATTCAATGGATAAAGAGGTTGTTCAACTTTGAGTCAACTTTTAGTATGATGTAGAGAATGATACATTTGTAATTGGCTTTTTTCATAATTTGTGGTTTTGATGTATTTAACTTTTTATTCAGCAGCTCTCCTGTTTGCTATTTCAGCAATCTGGTTGCTAGGGTATGAAATATGAATAGGGGAGGGTCTGAATAGAAATAAAAAGTAGCAATAAAAATACATTTGTAGCATAACAGAACATTTGTTTTTTAGATGGGGTAAGTGACCCCATTTGAAAGCCGGAAAAAGTCAGAAGAAAAAGGCAAATTTTTTGCTTAAAATTGGCCACCCTATAACATGCAAAATGTTAAATGTGAACCACCCATTTAATTAATTATAAAATCCACATTATTTAAATTGTCTAGAATATTTTAATTGACTAACATGGTAGGACAATGTGAGAGAGCTACATGTCTAGGTTATGTTTTCTCCATCTGCAACCTATGGAGGCATATCCTCAAAAAATGCACAACTTAAAGGGGACCTGTCACCACAGCAAAAAAAAACAAAAACAAATCATGTTTTATCATATTAGCCAAGAAAAATAAACTTTACTTACACTATATAAATTATTTCAATCTTGTTCCCTTTAGTCTGGGAATTCACAACCCACAGCCAGCAGGCAGGAGCCATTTTGTTGTCAAATCTCTTTTTATTAAATTTTTAGTATCAGAAAAAGAAAAAGATAACAAGGTTACAGAAAATAAAGAAGGGTGAGGGGATACAACAAAAAAGAAATAAAAGGGAGCCATTTTGTAAACATTGTTATTAAGGCAAGCTTTGCATTATGCTAAAATCTTGTTTATGTGCCAGAATGTTTACACTGCACTGTTTACAAGATTAGATGTAAAGTAAGGTAAGGAAGTAGTAGGATTGTAGGGAGTGCAGTGACATCTAGGAAATTCAGAATGCAAAGTCTAAGGCATAGAGGTGGGGCAGGCAATACATGATCAACAGCTGAGATTGTTAAATGTGTTTATAACAGGTATAGGTATTTTGATAAAAAAACTGGTTTTAGCTTTCAACCTTTGAAAAGGACTTTTATGCTTTTTATGTCTGGATGACAAGTCACCTTTTTTGGTCTTGTGTAATTATATTTTTTTTCCCCAGATGCGATTAAAATACGTTTCTAAAATTGTATCAATGAATCCTGAAAAATTAAGTAAAGAGGTTTGGCAATCAGGTCTGGCATGGTGCTGAGCGACTGGTGAATTGCTAATGTGGTGCCACTATTCAAAAAGGAATTCTGTTCCCAGCCTCAAAACTATGATGGTGGTAGGGAAGATTTTAAAAGGGTTAATAATAACTTCATTTCTTTTTATGAGAAGGTAAGCAGGGACCTTGATTCTGGAATGGCAGTGGATGTGATTTACTTAGACTTTGCTAAAGAATTTGATACAGTGCCATACAGAAGGTTACTGGTTAAATTAATTAATGTTGGCCTGGAACATAGTATTTGTACCTGGATAGAGAACTGGCTAAAAGATAGACTACAACGAGTGGTGGTAAATAGAACATTTTCTAAGTGGACCAGTGTTGTTAGTGGGTACCACAGGGCTCTGTACTGGGTCCCTTGCTTTTCAACTTGTTTATTAATGACCTGGATGTGGGTATTGAAAGTACTGTTTCTATTTTTGCATATGATACTAAATTGTGCAGAATTATATGTTCCATGCAGGATGCTGCCACTTTGCAGAGTGATTTGTTTAAGTTGGAAAACTGGGCAGCAAACTGGAAAATGAGGTTCAATGTTGATAAATGCAATGTTATGCAAAAATAACAGTTTCCTTAAATGAGAAGGATCTTGGAGTTTTTATAGATAACAAATTGTCTAATTCTGGGCAGTGTAATTCTGTAGCTAGTAAAGCAAATACAGTTCTGTCTTGCATAAAAAATGGCATAAACTCAAGGGATGAAAACATAATTATGCCTCTTTATAGATCCCTAGTAGGGCCACATCTGGAGTATGCAGTGCAGTTTTGAACTCCAGTCCTTAGGAGGGATATAAATGAGCTGGAGAGAGTACAGAGACATGAAACTAAGCTGGTTAGAGGAATGGAAGACTTAAATTATGAGGGTAGATTGTACAGGTTGGGGTTTTTTTCTCTGGAAAAAAAGGCGCTTCCGAGGGGACATGATTACACTTTATTTTGTGTGCAGACTGATTTCTTTTGTGGCTTACTGTATGGTTCTCCACACTCAATTATCACTTAAATGTATTAAACTCTGATTACAAAAACAGAGGTGGAATAATAAACATTATATTTTCATTGTCATATTTTCTTGTAATCCAGTAATACATCCTGAATTCTAACACCTAATTAAATATTCCGGTATTTTCATCTTTAATACACCACAACCATTGTTTTATGCATTAATTGGTACATAATTTAAATAAAACATACTTATTTCTAGTACAAGGTTTAACTCGTTTAGACTTCAGTTATAGATTTTTACCAATTGATCCCTTTCTTGGATATTTTTGAAAAGGACATAAGGATACAGAGTTCCCTGACAAAAGTGGGTTTTGACTTTTGCAGAAACCAAATGAAATAGAGCACACTCGATAGTGCAAGGAATGTCGGCCTGGTGCCCAGTATAAGGAGTTCGGCAACCCCAATGTAGACTGTAGGAAGGAAGATACTGGCACACACGGCAATTAAATGCAGGGTTCCACCCTTAGTAGTTTATTAAGTGTGAACGTTCGGACTTAATAAATACTAAGGGTGGAACCCTGCATTTATTTGCTGTGTGCCAGTATCTTCCTTCCTTTTGACTTTTGCAGAAACTTTACATTCACTTGCTTCCTTTGTTGATTACAATAAAACCTGGTTTGAGACACTAGACTGTCTAAATTACACTGACAGGTCCTGCATCATTTATGCATGTGGAATGTCATCAGATCCATGGGTTTTGACCTTATCTGTGATATTCCATAGCTTCTTACTTTTCATTTCTATTCCATTGCTATGCAGCACTTGATTCTGGATGTATATTGATGTAAAACACCAAACATTCAGGATCAGTAAGAAATGTCAAAACATTTTGACCTGAAGAGCTGCACTGCCTTCTGCTGGTTCCTTTAGTTTTGAAGTATGCTGTTAAAAGGATTGAATTGTATCATTACACTACTTTTTTTAAGAAAAGTAGAGGAGATGTTACTTTTCAAAAAGCATCCCACTATGTTTGGAATATTTACCAAACAAAACATGTATTATCCTCACTAAAATGCTTTATGTATGATGAGAACAAGCCCTAATTTAGAGGGAATCTATAATGTTCAGTTTTTCTTTTTCAGCAACACACAGGCATTTTTAAGTGTTTCTGTGCAGTGGAATTGCAGAATTATAGAAATGCAGAAGCTAAAGGAAACTAAACCCTAAAAAAGATTATGGGTAGAAATGCTATATTGTATATAGTGAACATAATGTACCATCTTAAAGATTCAGCACCTCTATAACAGTAATAATCCAGGCCTTTAATTTGCACGCAGAAACTCACCATCTTGGAATCTGTTATGAGTATCTGTATAGAATTTAAGCTTAGGGGTTGTGGGAAATCTTCAAACAGAGAATAAAGTCTATCCGTCATAGAAGCTGATGCTACTGGGCCAATTATTAAATCTGATGCAAATTACACTGGTTTATAAGCTGCCATGTAATTCATAATCAGTCTTGTTTTGGGGGCTTTTATATTCTATATATTCTGTATATTGTAAATTGGTCCCTAAGCTAAGGTAACTGACAGCAGTCTAAAGTATGAGAATCAACAGAAAAGAAGAATGGGAGCCACTGGGGCATCTTCAGAGGGACAAATCTTCCATGCTCTGTGATTGCCTTGGGCTTGTACAAAACCAAATTGTGCAGAACTTAAAGGGGATCTATCATGAAAATGAATAATTAATATCTCACTGAAATAAGACACTTTCTTAATAAAATAAATTTAAATTCTGCAATGTTTCAGAAATAATCAAGTTACTCTTCAGTATCTCATTCTCCGCAATCTGTCACTCTTCTTGCTCTCTTCATGCTGAGGTCTGGGTCAGATTTTGATTGTCTAATAAGTCTTTTAGGGGGAGCTCCATTTCTTAGCAGAATAACTCAAATAACTAACTCCAGCACAAATAAAAGGTAACAAAATGACAGACTCAACAAACAACCTGCATACAGAGAAACAGGATTTCCATCAGAGCCAGTTATTTTTAAAGCGTAACTCCTAGCTTAAGGTTGCAACCCCCCCCCCCAAAGGATGTTTTAGACCTAACGGACACCACCTACTGCATAAAGACATAATGAAAATAGACAGGTTGGTCAGAGGGAGGAGTGAAGAGTAGCTTGTTTATTTTATAAATGGTCAAGAATTTTTAATTGATTATATTAAGAAAGTTTCTAATTTCAGCAAGGCAAAGCTTATATTAAATTTTAATTTTTGCAATAGATTCCCTTTAAAAGCACCATTATGTAAGAGCCATGATTTATAGCAGCTTTCCTCATGCAGAACAATCTCTGTTTGCCTGTAAATTCCACTGTGATTGCATGAAAAGTAGATAGGGACTGATACATAGGGGCATATTAATTATGTAAAAAAACAACAGGATAATAAACAACACATCGCCAGGTTTGGCTGTGTAGAAAATATACATTTTCTAAAGTAGAATAGAGTACATTTTTTACACATTTTTTCTTAGGGTGACTCTCGTCAGAAGCAATGTAAAATAATAGTGGCAAATTGGGTGTTCACATGACGTAAAATTACACACACCTTGATAAATTCAAAATTTATTTTACACGGCTTTTTATAGGGTTTTTTTTGGGCAAATTTTTCGTTTTACACAGCATAATAAATATGCCTTTATTGTCTTACAACAGCCTGCAAAAACACTAAAGGGCTCATTTATGAATGCAAGTGCAATGTACAAAGTGCAATTTGCCGTGTTTTTTTTATCCAGATTGCAAATTGTTTCCCCACAATCCAGGGTAATTGTGACATGAAAGGGGATGCATCTGACACAATTATACTGTTTCATTATGCACTCTATACTCAAAATATAATGTATACACAGATATAGGGCGTGATATGCAGAATACTTGGGACCTGGGGTTTTCCTGATAAGGGATCTGTAATTTGGATCCCAATATTTAAAATGGAGTCTATAGGAGATGGACATTCTGTAATTCTGAGTTTTCTGGATAACAGGTTTCCGGATTACAGAGCCCATACCTGTACATATATATATATGGGTGCTATACTATATATTAACTATACGTTAATATTAAATATTTATGTCATGTTCATAAACCCTAATTACTGATATTGGCCAGGGAGGGAGGAAATAATGAAAGGCAACATCTAAAGAAAGAGGAGATACACCTAAACAAAATTGCTAACGTAAAACAAACGATGAAGAGAAAGTACTGTGGGGTGCAGATTTATCAAGGGTCGAATCTGATTTGAAGTGTTTTTTCGATCAAATCCATTTTCAATAGAATTAAAATAGTTTGAATCGTTCAATTCGAACGATTTCCCACTCAAAATTTTCAAAAAGACTCCATTAAAGTTATAGGAGGTCCCCCATGGGCTAAAACAGCAATTCAGCAGGTTTAAGGTGGCGAAAGGTTGAATTAGATTTTTTAAAAGAGACAGTACTTTGATTTTCGAATGGTTGAATTTTTCAGTTCAAAATTTTTGTCTATATTTTCGTACCTGAAAATTACTTCGAAATTCAAAATTTTTTATTCAAATTTCCACTTTGACTCTTTATAAATCTGCAAAGAGAAAAAGATTTTGTTGGGAGCACCTTCCATAGTTGAAAAGGTCTATCCCAATGGTGTGCAAGGTCAGTCCATTAATTCATGGACATTAGTGGAAATAGAAAGGTAGAAGGGAAAAAAAATGACCTATATATCTGCACCTTCCCATTGATATAACAACTTCCTATCAGTGATGTAT
>CM044437.1:96691365-96702304 GCA_024363595.1 Xenopus borealis
GTCTAATATAATAGCCAGAACACTACAAACTGCTTTGTGGCAATCTTGGTTTCTACTTACCAGGCAGTAAGCGATCAGAGACTTGAGGGGGGGGGGAACATGGGACATAACTGTTGCTTTTCAATCTGAGCTGAATGCTGAGGATCAATTGCAAACTCACTGAACAGTTGTGACCCATGTGGCTTATAGTCACTGACTAACTCAGAGTTAGTTAGTTAGAGCTGAAAAGCAGGAAGTAGTGTTCTATTCTGTTATGTTAGACATCCAGTCACTCCAGCCTTTATACATAACATTTTTGGCTAACTAACTGTATTAGTAACATTTGTTATTTTGCACAGCCTATTTGTTTATCCAGTTTTTATTTTTACACTGAACTGTTCCTTTAAGCAAGGAACACATTGGCACATTGATGCCGTCCTAGTCTGATAGATTACCATATCTGCAATAATCACATCAGACAGGTTTGTTCCAGCCAGTAGTTAGCCAAATCAGGAAGAGATCCACTTGTTTGGCAATAGTCCATTTATGGCCAGTTTATTACATTCACACAACACAAGCTCAGTCTCACCAAGAGCCAGTTACCCCAACCTCTGGCTAAATGGAACACAAAAGCATTTAAAGCGTTATCATGATTTTAAGACAATCATTTGTCAGAAAATCTGGAGTCATGTCCCTAACTTGCATAAATGAAAAAAATAAGCAGTCGTTAACAGATCTGGCCTTTTGCTACTTCAGCCTCCACAAGATGGAGATTGATATAGGGCTACGGCAACCAAAACAAATGCCACAATTTGTGCAATACTTGTTAACTTTTTTCTCTGTTTTGGATTTTTGTTTTTCCTCTGTCCAGTTTGCCCTTCTTTTAGAATTGTTATAACAACTGTCAGATTCTGAGATGTTACAATGCATTGGTGAAAAAGCATCAAAAAGTAAAGCTCTTATGAATGGCAAGAGCAAGACAAATGGAATGATTACAATTCAGCAGTGTATGGAAAGCCCTGAACTGTTTTCCTGTTGTAGAATTGCCAAGAGCACTTTTATACAGATTTACACCCGCCTTTTGGAAAAAAAAGTTGCTCTGTTAACAGTCATTCCCAACTCTAATAATGGACTCAAAAGTGCACAATAAAGATCTGCCTCCTGAAAGCTACATCTCCTGTTTTCTATATTTTTCCTCACTATTAATAGTTAGATAATTGTTAAATGGTTTCCATTTGTGTTATAGACAGCAACAGTTGCTAAAAATTGCATATCTACAATGCCCCATGCAGTGTGCAATGTGCAAAAAATGCAAAAGGATGAGAAAAGGATGTTTATAAAGATAGGAAAAGGATTATTATTTTGGGCAGATAAAATGTTAAAATGTTTAAGATGTACTGCCTCTGAGACCCTAATTATTTTTTCAGTTCCCTACAGTATTTCAGACATAGTAGTCTTCTTATTTCACACATGATTATATGCACAAACACTATGTGGGAATCCTTTCTCTAGGACAGCAATGGGAAACTGAAGGCCCTCAAGATGCACTACAATTACCAGCAATCTACCAACAGCTAATGTATATGGGAGACAGCTGAAATTTCTAAGACATAGTGGATCACTGAGAAATCCCCACACTATAGAAATGAGGGAGCCACAGAATACTTAGGGGCAGATTTACTAAAGGGTGAAGTGACTAACGCTAGTGAAAATTCTACAGTGTGACGTCAGTTTGTTACTTCACCAATTTACTAACAACCACAGACGCCCCTAGCGAAGGAGAAGTACTCTAGCGTTGCTTCGCACTCTAATGTTCGCTCTGGCGATTGGACTCAACTCCACCAATTCACTAAGATGTGGATTTTACTGAATGTTACCTCTTGCACCGAACTTGCCATTCGACACCTCAGACCAGAAGAAGTGCAATAGTAGAATAGAGTAGAAAAAATTAAAAATTTTGTAAGTCCCAAAAAATGCTACTGTCCATTGAACTTTAATTTCCCGCCAAAAGCAAATTAGGTAACACCAGCATAACTCCACTTTTCTTGCTGAAGTAACACAAGCTCAACTTCGCCAGCGTTTTGCACCATGGACTCAACATCGCATTTTAGTCAATTAGCATTGTCCCGACAAATCTATGCCTGGCAAAATGTTGTGATGTGAGCGAATTGGACGCTGGCGAAGTTGCATTCTTTAATGAATTTGCCTATAAGGATTCCCCCTGGAAACAAGTAGAAAACACTCACAGCACAGTTTTCATGAAATATTTGAAGACCTTTATTCCTCCAACTACATGTCTACATATATATATGTCACTCCTGACGAAGATCCTTGTGTGGGATCGAAACGTTGAGTTCTAAATAAATATGTCCTTTTTTTCACAAAAATCAGTGCCGCAACTATTTCTCTATAAGATTTTTTTTCTTTTTGCTGGCACCCAAGTAGTACTTGGGTGTGCACCATTACTTGCTGCTATATATATATATATATATATATATATATATATGCTTAATTGATTCCCCCATGTGAAGCCAGTGGGTTGAAGATTTGCTTGTGTTGTTTTAAAAATAAAAGCCAGAAAAGTGGCAATGTAAACTCTTCAGGGTGGTCAGTCTCAATTTCTGTGGTGAAATTTGTGCTGAGGCCTTGGGTTTCTCAACCAATATATATATTTAAATATTATTGATATATATATATATATATATATATATATATATATATATATATATATATATATATATATATATATAGGTCTGTTTGGAGAATGTCGGCACTCACGATAAAGAATGTATTAAAAAATGCCTGGGTGCTCACCTCAAAAAAATAATACCATAAACTATATATATAAACATCAAAAGTAGCTGGCACTCATGTTGCAAAAAAATCTAAGTGTCTGGGTGCAGTCATAAAATATAGAATAATCGAACAACAATGTCCGCACTTTCAGGTCTTAAAAAGTGAAAAGGTTATTTATTGAAAAGAACTGATGTTTCGGCTACCACTCTAGCCTTTGATAAAGACTAGAGTGCTAGCTGAAACGTCAGTTCTTTTCAATAAATAACCTTTTCATTTTTTAAGACCTAAGAATGAGAACATTGTTGTTTGATTAGATATATATTTCAGGGAGAGAAAGGAAAGTCCTTGTATCAAATCTAATTCCTCACCAGCTTACTTATTTATTTATTTTTTTAAAGGGATAAATGTTCCTGAAGAACGGTCCTTCTCCACTTCACTTGTACCACCAGTTCTTTCATGTCAAATGATTATAGATTCTATTGAGACACAATATTTTAGTATTGTATGCTTTTGTATGCATCACATTGCCCGTTGTTAGGTCTAATTTAGATTAGCTCCTGGGTGCTTTGTGAAGCTACTTGATATCCTGGTATTGACCCTTACCTGCCTGTTTTGACTACTCTGACTTCTCCTAACCTAACCCTTGCCTACCTGACTAATTTACACTCTCCAATCCTGATCCTAGCCTGCTTGACCATTCTCTGAATTCTTCCTCTACTGACCTGGCCTGTCTGACTATTCCTGAACTCCACTTGTGCTGGCCGGTCTTCCGCTTCCCCATCTGACTCTTTTGTGTACTTTCCGTCCAATATCCTTGGTAAAACAATCGTGCCCCTTTTCTCATCCAGAACCTTTGCTTGCCTCCTCTTTTATTAAGACCTGGCAGCATCCCATTAGCTGAGGTCACCTCCAGAGGTGAAAGGTGGCTGTTAGAGGCAGAAGCAAGAGCTGAGACCAGGGAGCCTAGCATCGGCATAGGGTTCAGTTTGTGACACAGAGAGAATAATTCTAATTCAAAAGCAATGTGCTTCAAACTTGTGTCTATAGCAGGAGTCCCCAACCTTTTTGTTCCGTGAGCTACATTCAAGTATAAAAAGAGTAAAAGAGCAACACAAGCATGAAAAAGGTCCCTAGCGGTTTCAAATAAGGGTTGCGATTGGCCATTTGGTAGCTTCTATGTGGACTGGCAGCCTACGTGAGGGTCTGTTTGGCTGTGTACATGGTGTTTATACAACCAAAAATTGCCTTCAAGTCAGGAATTTAAAAATAAGCACCTGCTTCAAGGCCACTGGGAGCAACATTCAAGAGGTTGGAGAGCAACATGTTGCTCAGGAGCTACTGGTTGGGGAACACTGGTCTATAGGATAAGAGAAATTTCTGGTGTTTTCGCCTTGTCATTTAGTAACAAACACATTTTTATCTAGAAAAGGAAAGGACAGGGGCAAACTTAAAGGGACCTATTAATTAAACCTAATTTTTTTCTGGTTGATGTTTTTAGGAAGAAAACTCAAATTTTACACGGAAAAAAACTCTCCATTTTTTAGATATTTGTCATACCCAAAAGATGTTAGAAATCCTCATCCAGAAATATGGCATCTCAAACCTGTCGAGGTCATGTAGAAGTCAATGGCAGATGTCCCTGAGTTGTTTCTTGACATTGTGATCTGCCTTGAATAATCCGAAAAAAATCTGGGTTTTTGTCCAATAATTCAGAAAAGTTGAGTAGTCAATAGAATCGAGTGTTTTTCAATATGAATTGACGATATATTTCATTACGACTTTTTGCTAATTTGATTTTTTCAAGAAAAATTTTGATAAATGAGTTCAATTCTTGGATGGGAGTTAGGTCAACTGTCTTTTATAAAACAAAACGTATTTATTGATTTGAGTTTTAATAATTCAGCCCTTAAGTGTAACAGTAACATTTATTTAATAAAAAATATGTTATTTGCCTGGTAGCTTCCCAGTGACTTTACAAATGTAGGTCCCGGCTACAACACTGAGAATTCACAACTAGTTACTGGTGCAGTAATTACTGGCCAGTGTAAGAAGTCCCAACATGTTTGGAGTTCTGAATGCATACTTTATCCACAAAGCTGTTGTTTATTTATTTTGGTATTCAGTACAAGGGCCATTTAATTGATTAGTTTTTCCATGTGATTTTGTTATGTTTCAATGAATTATACATTTTGTACTCCTGAAATTAAACTCTTTTTTTACATCTATTATAATATTGGCTTTGAAAGCTACTTCTAACTTTGCCATGATGCTTTTACATTACCTGTCTGATCCCCCTTGTTCCTGTATGAGGGGGCTGCCATATTTGTGCAGCAGGAGTCCCTTATCATTAGAAACTGTAACCAACAGGCTGAGATGGGACAGTGTCAGAGAGTCAGGCTTAGGAACTTCAACTAACAATTATATACACAACAAAAATGATAAACATGACCTATAGCTAACATTTAAGGGCAGATTTATTAAATTCACATGAATTGTAGTTTGATCGAATTTGTATCAAATTTGAATTCGAATCTTCGAATATGCAAATTAGGCAAATTCGACCATCGAATATACGAATTCGAATGATTTGAATATTCCAATAAAATTTTATTCGAATATTCGAAAATTCGATGGTCAAATACTTCCCCTTAAAATTTTTGTTCAACCCCCTACTTTGCCAGATTAAAGCTACCAAAATAGGGATCCTTCCCTGAGATTGAATATAAAAATTTCAAATTTTCTATATTCAATCGTTCGATCGATCGAATTGCGGTAAAATCCTTCGAATTCCATAGTCGAATTGAAATGATTTTACTTCCCCACTATTCCCTTGGTCGAATTTTTTTTTTATATTCGAAATTCGAATAGTAAATCTGCCCCTTAATGTACATTCATATGTTAAAAAGTCATTTTTTTGCGTCAGTGTCATTTAAAGAGCTTGAATGAGGACAGCAGGAAAAATTGTTTGGAGAGTGGGACTATGGTCTATGGATCCCAACACTGCTTAACAATTATACAGTATAAAGCTGAAACTGGTACTTGAAAAATCATTCAGGAACAGACACTACATAGTATCTGTGCAAGTTGGGAAGTACTGTAATATGCATGGCAAAGAAGAGGAACTTTCAATGTATATTACAGAATGAGATTTGTGTACACTGAAATAGCTACTGTATATGAACACTGCATTCTGCATGAGGAATGACTAGAGATGTCATTCACATATCTTGATGGCAACAACTGCATTATAATTCTTTGTAACACCTTCATTGCAAATACTAACCAACTGTGCAAATTGCCCTTACTTTTTAAAATGATTCAGGGCACAAGGCTACCAGATTGCTTGCTTTAAATAAGAGTTGTTTTCTATAGATTGAGCTATACAGACTACCACTTACCTTCAATAAAACTATATTAGCTTGATACAAGTAGTTCAGTTAGTTATTTTGGTTGTTAGGTCATTAAAAGTTTTCCCAAGCAATTCTGTTTTATTCTTACCTTAAACAATTACTCATGAGCCAACCCACACCCTATTTCATGTAACATGGGTCCTGAAGACTAATATTCTTGGGCATGAAAGATAGAAGATTTCATCTGAATATTTAGTTTCCTTGGAAACAAGCAGACTTTGCTTAATTGTTCTTAAAGACTTTTTTTGGAATTGTGAATTGAGGCTGTCAAAATGATCAGAAACCTGAATGGTTCACCTGATTCAGGAAACAATATAAGACTAAAATCATCATCACATAATATTGCTTTGCAGACTGAACAAACAATATGTAGAAGTTTTCATAGCCAAAGATGTAGTCGGCCCCATTTGAACATCAGTATTTACACTAGTTTCACATCAGTAGTATTGTTAGTGCAAATGGTCATATAATATAAATTATTGCCAAAGCTGCTATAAATAAAAGATAGCTGATGAATAGTCGGATTTTGCATTAGTGACTTGAGTTGTAAATTATAGACATTTTGCACACACAAGAACTTTTGGATGGAGTACAGACAATATGGATTGTATTGTGTATGCAGAAAACATTCTTATTGAACTGTTTTAGAGCAGGTCGAACAAATCTAACTGCAAGCTAAAAGCGAAATCTACAGAACTGATACAAATAGCAAAAAACGCTAAAGAAAAAGTTTGAAGACTAATATACTGTGCGTATCTGTTTTTTAAGCCATACAATACACATACAAACTCACAAATTGCATGCAGTTTTCATAATTGTTTAACGTAAACGACAGACTTATGACAATATTCCATACACAATAGAGGTCATTCACTTACTACACAACATGCAATTTCAGATGCAATCACCATGTTTTATGCACATGTAATGTAATGTTTTTTTTCCAATAATTCCAGCGTCATTGTGGTTGCAAAGTGCAATTGTGGACAATGCTCGAAATATAACAAAAAAACGACTGAATTGTGTCAAATGCAAGTGCAATTGCATCAGTTTTAACACAATTGGTAGGTGTCATTTCACCACTTATCTTCAAAATTACATGTGCACTTGCATTCATACAGTATATATATATTCTTCCTGTATAAGAAAGAAACATATCATTTACATTTTTTTGAGTCAGATTCTGACAACAAGAAAATATTCAACTGTCAAAGGTGCCTAATCAAGAGTTCAAGTGATGTTTATTAAAGGACAAGTAAAGTGTAAATGCAAGTTTAGCTCAAGTGAAAGTCGTAGTGCTTTTAATCCACATAAATTTCCAGCCTTTCATTAGTTTCAAACCCACTTTATAAAAAAAAAAGCACAAGTACTTGTCAAATATGGCCTGCCCTGTATACTACACATACCTATAGCAAGTGGTTAAAACAGTTGCTATGGTGATGTGCCACAAGATCAAAGCAAACACTCAATTGACAAACAACAGATGCAAAGGTCAGCTGCAGAGATATTTTCGCACATGCGCATTTAATTTTCAATGGCCATATTGATTACTGTATGGTGAAACATGAAACCTGCAATGGAACGGTTAGTGTCATTAGTGTCATACATATTCAAAAGCACTAAATGTGAAATAAAGGTTATTTTGAAATAAAAACCTAGCAATTTGCCACAGCAAGGGGGGCTTAGTTAAATGCTATAAAGATCATAAGAATGGTTTCTTCTTCCTTTAACTAGTAAAAAAGAGCTTGAAATGAAAACTCCTGTGTAATGATGGGCGAATTTATTCGCCAGGTGCAAATGTGCAGCGAATTCCCGCGATTCTCCACTGGCGAATAAATTCACGAAATGCCAGCGAAAATTCAGCTGCTGAAAATTCGCTGGTGTCAAAAAAAGACAAGACGCGTGATGAAAACGACGCGACGCACGTCAAAAAATTACACAACATGCGTCAAAAACGTGATGCGACTTCATTTTGTGAATTTTTCGGAAATTCGTTAATTTTTTGGCGAAGTGAAACGGGATAGATTCGCCCATCACTACTCCTGTGATTCATGGGCTAATTTATTAAGGTTTGATAGTACTTTTTTTTTTAAGAATTTTGTTACTGAATAATTAATTCCAGAATGGAACATTGTCCATTCAGAGCCAGCTTTCAACCCAAAGTGCCCCTAGTCTGCTTGTAAACTGCTCGCCCCCCAGAGCTTGTACTGGCCAGACAGTGCACACTCTCCCCCCACTTGCACCCTTGCTTCCTTAGCTACTGCCGATTACTGCTGGTACCATTCCCAAGTCACTGGCAATGGTGGATTTGATGGTCATTCTGAAGAGTTGACACAGGTATTGAATTTGATAAATGTGTCAATAATTTAGGCCTTCTCTGTCAAGAAAATATTATAAAGTTTTTACTGTATAAATGGGAAAAATATACAACTACCAGGAATCTTTCAGGATTTTCAGTATTTCATAAATCAGCCTCCTAAATATTTTTGTCCTTCAATATTGCCAGACAATAACTTAATGACATCATTTCTTTGTCATTGGGCACTTAAAGAAAGGCAATTCTAAACAATAAAAGGGTTGATTCCAATTTTATACCTGCTGGCTAGCGAAGAGCTAAATTTATTTGCTGGCAGATGAATCCTACTTCTTTATGAACTACTTCTACCTTGTTAAATATTTCATAATGGAAAATTTAACCTGCCCTCAATCACACATATCACAATCATTTTCTTAGTTTGTAATAATAATAATAATGGCGTGACAGAAACATGCAATAAAAGGAATCTTGCTTATAATAGAATGTTGCATGTAAAAAAAAAAAAAATCTCAAATGACAGGAAACATAAAGCAGAAAGAAATTTGTGACAGTTAAATGAGGGGTGGAGGTGAGTGGAAAATTATTATAGTTATGAAAGTTTGTCAGTTTGTATCGGGTGATCTTTAACTGAAATCCAGCTCATTAGAAATGTCCAATTAGCAATGCTAAACTCACTTCATTTCTTGAAATACCTAATTATATACATACATGTATCAAAGGTAAATTAGTCATTGTTAGACTTGGTTGTACAAAAATGGTTTTTATACAACAGCAGCATCTAGTGGACAATGTTCATATAATTTTAAAGTACTAACTGTCCTGTGCTGCGCATTTTATATGATTTCTTTGCGTGGTTTTTCAAATATTTGCATTTCTATTTTGCCTCTCCAGTCTGAAATGTAAAAATCTGCCTGGTTGCATGCGTCACTGACTCATGAGGTCAGAAAACCGATATATCCTGAGGCTAGCATTTAAAAATTAAGACCAACAGGGAGGTGTCTTAGAATACCATAGTATACACCTTATTAATATTAATTTCAAGGTGAACTCCCGATATTCCTTCTGATGTGTGTAAAGATTACATTTACATTTCTTTAAAGGAGAATATAAGTTAAAGTCACTCTGGGTGCCAAAACACATTTATTTTACTTTGGCACTCCAACAGCTTCCAATGGGTCTTAAAATAATATTATATTGTTTATAGGATTAAACCCACGGATAATTACTGGCACAGAAATAACAGGCCATATAGTACCATAAGTACAGCTGCAGGCCAACAAATTTCCTTGCAGTCAGTTGGGTGAAAAGTCCCATTCATTAAAGAAACTTGTGTTCTCCTTGCACTTCCATAGAATTGTGCTCGGTGCTCCAGCCTTCCTTCTGTTCTGCAGTCCAGTTCACACAGTGATGTGCCTCAATGGGTGTAGTGTAGTTGCAACAAAACAATAGTCACTCTTACAATGAACGCTGGAAATTACATTATCTGAAAAGTGACCTTTTGTCCAATTTGTGTCAAGATGCAGCTGCAACTGTGTCAACCTTGATGCATCAACCATAATTACATCAGGCATATCCCCCTTGGCATCTGCAATTGAACTAGAATCATGTGGAAAAAAAACATGCCAATTGCGCTTAAGCTTGCACTTTGCCCACTATGACCCCTATATTCTGTCCTTTTTAGCTGACAAATTAATTATACAAAATTACTTGAGAAATAATCTCGGGGGAGTAGATAACATTGTAGTTAATAACTGTTGCATTTGGCAGTATATGGGGACGGGGCATAAGAAGTGACGTTATCATATTACATACAGACACTCACACATATACAGAGTCACATGCAATTTAGTGTGGGCCATTTTTGACAATGGTAGAATGGAATATGGCATAAGGGATCTTTTTTATTGCAAAATGAGAAAGGCTAGTGATGAGCCATATTGTTCGGCAAGTTTTACTGTAAAATGACACCCATAGACGGGTGAGAATAATTGTTGTAGAATTTGTAGCACATCAAAAAACAATTTTCGCCAATAGACTTCAATGCATGTTGGAGAATTTTCGCCATTTTGTGAATTTTCGACAAAGCAAAATGGGTCAGATTTGCCCATCACTACTGAAGACAGCTAACTTAAGTGTTAAAATAAGCTTTCAGTAATGTACACTCAATTACACAGAGAGACAATTCAGTTTTCTTAGAATTCCAGTGCAGTTACTGGTAGCCACAAAACCATTGCATTTTGAGCATCATTTGAATTGCTGTGAGCAATGGCAAAGACATGCTAGGTCCATGCAAAGGAACAACATAGGAAAGTAGCACTGGAAGTAACACCTCTCACAAAGAAAGTTATTATTCCATGTTGATTCCATCTGTTGAAGATGCTACACTATTGCTGACAAAAAGGGAAAATTGTAACATACTTACCATGATTTTCCTTTC
>CM044437.1:96716537-96736084 GCA_024363595.1 Xenopus borealis
TGTTTCTTTTTCCTTATTTGTCTCCGACTACTACCTTGTTGCTTTTGCCTTTTTAGTTCTTTTGTGCTGACCTGACCCTGTCTTGCCCTAGTGAATTTGCCTGCTCTCAACGGTTTAATACAGAGCATATGTTTTTAGTAACTTAAGTAATAATCCCTGTTGTGGGTGGGTAACATGGCACACAATGGGTGAATGCCTACATTTGCATACTGTAGCCACTACTACAGCTATGGTACCTTTACTGAAGAATGCTCCGGACCTTGGTTTTCTGGATAAGGCATCTTACCGTACTTTGGATCTCCATAATCTCCTGGATCTCAACTAAAAAAATTTTGTAAATGTTAATTAAACCCAATAGGATTGCTCGCCTCTAATAAGGATTAATTATATTATGGTTTGGATCAAGTACAAGGCACCATCGTCTTACAGGAAAAACAGGAAATACTTTTTCATTAAAATTGATTCTATAGGAGATGGCCTTCCTCTAATTCAGAGCTTTCTGGATAACCAATCCCATACCTGTATAAGGTGAAGTACAGGTGTGGGATCTGTTATCCTGAAACTCATTATCATGAAAGCTCCCAAGTCCAAAGGCTTGCATCTGTTGTTTTGCAACAGCTAACCCACTGTACACTATATTGTGTTGGCTAGCAAGGGCATGTGTAATGTCTAATTTATTACTAACATTGGTTTTAAATGTTGTCCATAGGAACCAGTCAGATATTCACATACATGTTACAGTCTCGTCAAAACTAATTTGTGAATGCTACAGTTTAGCACCCCCCATACAAAATATTCCTTAAGCCTGTGAAAAAAATATCCATTTAGTTGTGTAACAGTGCTATAGGTATATATAGGAAGTCTGTGCCAATCTCTGTGTCAAACAGGTGACTAGTTGCTCTTCTATTTAGTCATCTCAGAACATGGAAAGTGTGTGTGTTTGGAGTGTATTTTATTTTTTAAGCATTTACTTTAGCAATGGTGCTGAAATAAGGTAACTGAGAAGAAATTAACACCTGCCAAATGTTTAATTTGCTGCAGATGGCATTACTGTCTGGAGAGATATGCAGTAAATACCAATTCCAAGACAGTTTGTTATGCTAAGAAGAACTGCAATAAACTAGAAAAAATATAGTATTGTTCTGTCAACTTATACACATATAACTTATCCCTTTTCTGGGAACCCTTGTCCAAAAAAAAAAAGCTCAGAATTACGTAAATTAATATCCCATAGAGCCCATTATAAGCAAATAATTGTAATTTAAAAAAGAAAAGATTTCCTTTTTTTCTGTAATAATATAACAGTACCTTGCAAACAATCGTAATTTAGCTGCATAAATTTATACAGGAAGCAAAACAGTCCTATTGGGTTTCTGAAACAAATTTAAGGTATGGTAATCCAAATTACTGAAAGATCCGTTATCTGGAAAACCCCAGATCCCAAGCATTCTGGATAATAGATTTTTTACCTGTATAGCGCTACTTGAGAAAGAAGCACTGTACATCAGAAAAATAAATTAGTAGAAAAAAACAGTGGGTCATTACAAAGATAAATACAAATAAGTATAAAATACAATACAAATAACTATAAAATACAGTTACTATAAAAATGAAGTGCTTAGTGTCAAGAAGACAAGTGGATGGAGGTCCATGGCTCCGTGGAACTTACAATCTAAAATGCCAGCCCTGGCCCATTCATATGTATATTGAATAAAGTAACCCCTCTTGTAAAATATAAGGATATTATAAGTTACAAAGGCATTCCATGACCATATATAAACAAAAGGCAGAGTATTTTTATACAGCTCATGGAACTCCAGGGTGACTAATATCCTCATATTTTACAACAGAGGATACTTTATTTATTATAATACACAAGTTTGAGTGAGTCATGTAACAGAAATGACATGACTAAGCTCTGATTATAACTGATGACATCTCTAAGCATATATACAGTATATTAGGAATGCACCGAATCCGCTGTTTTGGTTTCAGCCAAATCGTGAATCCTTCATGAAAGATTCAGCCAAATACCAAACTGAATCCGAATCCTAATTTGCACATGCAAATTAGGGTTGGGAAAGGAAAAAGTGGGGAAAATCCTGTGATTTCCCTCCCCTAATTTACATATGCAAATTCAGTTGAACCAGGCGCAAGGATTTGGCTGAAAGTGAATCCTGCTGAACAAGGCCGAATCCTGAATTCGGTGCATCCTTAATATATATAGATTACATACACTCTTTCCAGACACTGGGTTTGTAAAACTTGTATTTAGTACAAGGGAAGAATTGTTGAAAATAACTATGGATGCAAAAATCCCATAACTTTTTGATTTCCATATTTTGATGTAAATAAAAACATGCATCAGATGTAAGCAAAAAAAGATGGCATTCAATTGTCCAGAGCTTCAAAGTCACATGACTTTGTATTCAGCCAAACCAAACCCAAATCCTACAGATGCACCAAATCCAGGATTTAGTTAGGATTCAGTCAAATTGAAATCGAATTCTGCATTTGGTACGCTAACCTATTACATATTCATGGGCCAGGTTATCTCGTTATTTCAAAGTGTTAATTGTATGAACCTGTGTATCTAATAGACAGGCCAGGAGTCATAAACGCATACCTCTTGTCCTGCAAGCTTCACTTTGGGCAGTTGACATAGAACGTATTTTCAAATGTTTATTATTATTCATGTTATTAATTTTATTAAAGTCTCCCACACATAGTACAGATCTTGTAGATCATCTGAAGTCCAAAATAAATTCTCTGTTTTAAACTTTATGATTACATAAATATACATTGGGTTAAATAGGACTTAAAGGGGCAGTATTTTTTTTCTTCTTTTTTTTGGAGTTTGAAGTGATACTGACACAAAAAAATTAATTTTAACGTATGAATATACATGAATGTACAATGGGAATAGTTGGGAATAGTATGAGAAGTAGGGTTGCCACCTGTCCGATTTTGACCCGGACAGCCCGATATTTTGAAGGGCTGCCCGGGTCAATACTTCCTGCCCGGTTTTCCAAATAAGGAAAACCGGGTGGGATTAGCTTGATTGACGAAGCGATCAGCCAATCGGTGATTGCGTCGTCATAGCTCCGCCCCATGACGTCACGGGCCCGCCCACCAAGGTCATGGGCCCGCCCCCCTGTCCGGGTTCAGCCACAGGAAAAGGTGGCAACCCTAATGAGAAGTAAAATTCGAAGGATATTACCGCAATTCGAATGATCGAATAGAAAATATTCGATTGATAAAATCTATTGATTCAAACTATTTTAACCATTCGATCAAATATTTTTATTTGAAAAAAATAATGAAACCCAATTCGGTAGCTTTGATCTGGCGAACTAGGCAGTTGAATAAAAATTTAAAGGGGAAGTAATTCGACTGTCGAATATTCTAATAGATTTTTATTCGAATCATTCGATTCGATCACATTTTCAAAATTCACTGGTCAAATTGATCTTCAAAAACATTAGAAAATTCTAATCTTTTTGAAAATTCGATCAAACTTTGAATCCTTCTTGTTAATTTAGTAAATCTGCCCATAAATGTTACCTATAGGTCATGTTGATCATTTTTGATGAGAGGTTTGTTTTTGTATATAATTGTTAGTTGAAGTTCCTAAGCCTGACTGACACTCTGAATTTCCCAACCTGACTGTCCCATCTCGGCTTGTTAGTTACAGTTTCTAATGCTAACGGACCTTTGCTGCACAAATATGGCAGCATACATGAACATGGGGGATGAGGCAGTAATGTAAAAACATCATGCAAATACTTTATGGAAAAGTTAGAAATAACTTTCAAAGCCAATATTATAACAGATATAAAAAAAGAGTTTAATTTCAGGTGTCAGCATCTCTTTAATGAACAGGGTTTGTACTGCACATACATACAGAAATGAAAGAAATCAAGGCACATTCCCTGGTCTCCTGTTTCACAAATGAATTTAGTATCTAAGCTAATGCATGTATTTTGCAAAACAGGGGTTTTTAGTTACAAAATTGTAATAATAAAATTGATAAGCCATCATACTACGTCAAGGTAAACCCCATATGGTTGCCCTAATTGTTTAACTATTGGTCAATAATCTTCTGGATTGGCATCTCCCTGCATAACTGCATGTCTCGTGGTCAATGTACTGAACATATTTTGTTTTAATCACAAAAAAATTGTTGGAAAAATGTGTACTTAGGCATGGGTATTAACAAGGCATAGCACCAAAGCCATCACGTGACTGCATGTTATTTGGCTACTGACTAATTGTAAATGTAAGAATGTAGTTGCAAACATATTTTCCATAGCTTTCAAGCTAAAACTAGTCTTCTAGCTTCTACATGGCTTGGGGGGGTGAGGAAGATGTTGGGGGGGTGAAGTGATACCAGATACTCGCTAGCGAAATTTAGCTGCTGCCAAGAATGGGCTTTGTGTATTCTAAATGTATAACACATTGCAGGCATGATTCTTTAGTCTTAGAAGCAGATTTATCAAAATTTGAGGGTGTTTTTTTTTTTTTTTTTTTTTTTTTTTAAATTTAGAGAGTCAAAAACACTCCAAAAGTTTAATTTATGATAAAACTTAATAGCTTAAAAATGTGAACCATTTAAATGCAGCATTTACAATATTTTTCATATTGAGTTGAATAATACCTTGAATCTTGCTAATGCAACTCCCAAAGACGTTTACATGAACTTACCCGCTGGTAATGTGATTACATAACAATAGGGGTTTCTCACTGTGCTTGTTAATATAATAGTGACATTATCTCTACACAAGGAATGCATGATACCTCTACTGTTATATTTGCCGTTTTCAAATATCTCTATTCCTGTTTGCAGTCTTTCATTATTCTATTGTTCTGCAAGGAAAAGCCAGCAGGTGGTGATGTTGCCCTTTTTAAAAAGATTGTCTGTTTTCTCTGTGAAACTGTGTTTGCCTACTTAAATACTTGTGATGCGAGTGCATAGATATGTATTTACACTGTGGCTTTGCAGGAGCAGGGACTGGAGTGAGTGGCTGAATACCTGTCTGCCCTATGTATAACCAAAGGATAATTGTTTTAAACACACTTTGATTGCTTGGATTCCCCTTATAGGGAAAGGGGTATACCTGTATACAGGTATAGGATCCATTATCTGGATACCTGTTATCCAGAAAACTCCAAATTACAAAAGGATCATCTCCCGTAGACTCAATTTTTTCATATAAATAATCCAAATTCTTTTTCCTCTATAATACTAAAACAGTATGTTATATTTGATCCAGACTAAGATAATTAATCCTTATTGGAGGCAAAACAATCCTATTGGGTTTCTTTAATGTGTACTTTATTTTCTTTGATCTGAATTAATTAATATTCATTCATATTAATTTGCCATTAATATCACTGCAAAAATGGATAGCTTGAAATCATTGCCTTACCTACACACACACAAGCAGGATACAGATATAGGACCTATTTACCAGAATGCCAGGTCCTGAGGTTTTCCAGAGTGGATATTTCTGTCTACTAAAAATAATTTAAACATTAAAGGAGAAGGAAACGTTAAAGCTAAGTAAGCCTTATCAGAAAAGTCCACCTAAATATTCCAGTGAACCCTCAAAGTAGTCCTGCTCTGAGTCACAAGAAACACTGCATTTCTTTCCTTCTATTGTGTACACATGGGCTTCTGTATCAGACTTCCTGCCTTCAATTTAAACCTCCGGGTGTGAGCATGCTCAGTTTGCTCCTCTCCCACCCCCCTCCCCTCTTCTCTGCTGTAATCTGAGCCCAGAGCTATAAGTGAGCAGGGAGAGACTCAGGCAGGAAGTGATGTCGCACCAAGCTAATACTGCAGCTGCTAACAAACAGAGCTTCTAGAGCTTTTTACTCTGCTATTCTATAGAACAAATATAGCATTCTAGCTTGAACTATTGCAGCTAATCTATTGGCTGTAAAATGTCTCCGTAACTTTCCTTCTCCTTTAATAAAACCCAATAGAATTTTTGCAATAAGGATCTATTCTACTGTATCTTAGCTGAGCCAGCCTGGGACAGTTGGTAGGTATGCATTCTCTAACAAACCACGCATCTCCATTCTGCACTCTCTGCTTAAAACACCTAGTCATAGTGATAGTCCTAGTTATGGCTGTGACACTGTACTAGACTCTCTGGTATTCTCTGTATTTTACTTTAATTCAGTGCATGAAATTTTATTTTTGGATTTCGCGTTCTACAATGACTCATTTGGCAGTGATTGATAAGCCTGTTCGGTTGTGCCATGATACAATGCAAAGCAGTGACAGCTCAGATTCTCAGTGAAGCTTTAATTAGAAGGTCCTATACATTCAACTTTAGAAGTGTTGGATTGAGGTTTCATTGCTGTTTCTATAGTAACTCCATTTAGTATTTTTCATCATTTTACAAATGTGGAAAGAAGATTTTCTAAGAATAGGCAGAAAAATTAAAACCTTTAATTAGCTCCAGTAATTTTTTTTTGTTCATCATTTATTAACTGTGGATACATGTATGAGTGCTGCTGATACGTTCTAGTTATCAAGTTAACACATGACACTTTTTATTTAGTTTTTATGTCTGCATTCCTAATGGGGATTCTGTCATCCTATATTGATCACCTGTGTTGAAAACTTACAAAGTCTTTTTAATTCAGTAGCAGCTGATTAAGAATTTATATATTTTTTTTACGAATTTTAAATATTTAGCGGTTTTATTTGCTCCTCCTCTAAACTGTCCAATATAGGGTAGGGACCCGCACACCCTTGTTCAATTAAATACTCAAATATCGTCTGGTGCTCCAGGACAGAGGTCCGGCAACCTCCAACACACTGCAAGGTAAGAAAGTCCACCGGCACACAGAACTGTAGAAAGCAAGGAGTACCTTGCACGTTTAATGCAGTATTAAACTGCATTAAATGTGCAAGGTACTCCTTGCTTTCTACAGTTCTGTGTGCCGGTGGACTTTCTTACCTTGCCTCCTCTAAACTGGACATGAACAAGTGTTGGAAGAATATCAGCAGATAAAAGTGTGTGCATCCTTAAATTGTGTTACCTCTAGTGCAATCTGTAATCAAGAGCAGAAAAGGCAAGTGAGTTCAGGAAATCACTCAGATTTTTCTGCAATGGAAAACCCCAAGTTTGATAAATGTGTCGCTTATATCTGAATATGCAGAAGAACTGCTCCTGATCAGAGGAACTGACCGATAAACAGGGGGGGGGGTCTTTTTTTAAAATTTTTTTAACTGTTTTATTTACAAACTTATAGTTACAGAAAGGAGAACATTTGGCACGGTGGGGTTGAATAATTAAGTTAAGTTGTAGTATTACTTTGAAACAAAAAAGTGCTACCATTTATCCACATGCAGTGCCAGATGCAAGAAATAAAGAAATGAGGAGAGAGAAAAAGGACTGCTAAGAACTCCTGATGACATTTTTTAAGCTGACCATAGACACAAAAATACCATGGAACAAAATGAAGATTCGTACAATTTTTGGACCAGATGTGAATCGTTTCCACATTTTCAGTGGGAGATTGTCGCTACTATTTGTCATAACTTTTGTGCAATTGCTTTATTTTAATCTGAATGGTTAGTTGCAGGTCGGAAGACTTGCATGGACGATTGTTCATTCGACGTAGGCTATAGTCTACACATCTATGGCCAGCTTAGATCATTGGGCAGTAAGAATGAAAATGGCGTAAAATGGCCATCCAAGGGTGACCATGGATGAGAAGATATAGAACAAGGGCTACTGGTAAAATTGATCTGATTAATATATTTTGCTCCTGAATACTATCTGGGTAGCAAAATTACAGAGCCCTGTTTTATTGTTCCAAAAAATTTAACCTAATATGTTCAATGAATGCTTCTTTTGAAAATGTAATATCTTTTCATGTTGACACTTGGTGGGCAGTATATTTTCTCACCCTTAAAATTTATAAGCCTTTGTCTAAAGGCCAGAAGGGGGTTTAGAAGGAGTTGCTAACCTCTCTGTATCCTCACTGTGAGAACTTATCCTGGTGGTCTAGTGGGGCGGCGGGATGCCTGCAGCTTTAACTTGTCCACACGCGTGCCAGACGCATGCATTGCCCAACCTAAAGGTCTTTTCTTAAGTTACTGGGTGCTTTCTTCTGTGTATTCCAAGTTATTACTGATCCTGCCTGTCTCAGGTTTTTGTTCTGTCTGCTGCCTGTTCTGATTATTGCCATTCTGACTTTTCTTCTGGATTCTCCCTGGTACTGCGATATTGGCCAGTGATCCCAACTATTCTCTACCCTTCCTAATCTGTACTGTTGCCAAATATTGGCTTGACCCAGCCTGTTCCGACCACGTTGCTTGTTCTCCAGTCCAGTACTACATGCGGTTCCTGTGCTTACCTAGAACTTGGTTCACTCGTATTAAGACCGAGCAAGCCCGGGACCTTGGCGGTTAGTTCTGGGATTTTGGATTCCAATTGTAACACTCACTGGCTACTCATGCTGGATATAATCTCCAGCCTGCTGGACCCCCTTCCATTTGGAATCTTTGGCTCCTTTCTTGTAATGAGAGTAAGAACAAAATAAAGAACTTAAACTGTGAAGAGACTTGCAAAAGAAAAACACTGCAGGTATGACAGCTTGTCATGTCTTTGTGCAGCTTCATTTGTAGAAATGAGAAACTTTTTCCATCGCTCTGAATATGATACAGAAAGGAAATGTGATTAATGATTTATCCATCTGAGAATTCTTCAGCCATATGGAGAGTGAAGGCTTGCAGCAAGTTTAAAACAAACTCCTCATTAAAGTGCTAATTAAAGCAGTAGTTTATACACAAAATATCTTAGTGAGCTAGAATTTTTCTGATTTTAACTACTTTTGAATTTTGAACTAGTAATATATAAAGGGCAGTTCACAAGAGCAGCCACAAGGAGTGTTGGCTGCAATTTCAGAGGATATTGCGATGTGTTGTGCAATATTTACCTGCCAATACTCTTCTACCTGACCCCTTATAGACTTCCACCTGCTCAGAGCTAGAAAACAGCATAATTTATTTAAAAGGATACTGTCATAGGAAACTTTTTTTTCTCTCAAAAAGCTTCATTTAATAGTGCTGCTCCAGTAGACTTCTGCACTGAAATCCATTTCTTAAAAGAGCAAACAGATTTTTTTTATATTCAGTTTTGAAGGCGCTCGCGTTAATCTGCTCTATCTACCTCACAGTATTTTACGCACTATAAATCCTTCCAGCTTGAAGTATATAACTTGAGTTAAGGTGGCCATACATGGGCAGATTTAAGCTGCCGATTTGGCCAATTCTATGTCGGTAGCTTATCTGTCTATGTATAGGGCCCATCTGACTAATGTCTGGGCAAAAATCATCTAAATATCAGTTGTTGGATTTTTCCTAGGTAAGGTTTAAAATCTTTTTGGGGGAGTACTGCATCTGCTTGCCTGACGGCCTATACACCCATCATTTATGACCTGATCATTTGTTACTTGAGCAATAGTCCATATTACATCATTAGAAAGCATTGTTTTAATATCAATATTAAATGAGACTAAAACCCAATTCACATGGTCTGTGAATAAAGTTTAATACCCCATGCACACACACACACATTTGATATCATATGATCTATGTCTCCAAAGATCTATGTCTCCAAAGATGCCCTAGTAGCTCCCCATCTTCTTTGCTGATTCATTGCACATGCTCTGTGTTGCTTTCACTTACTTGGTAACCGACTCAAAATATACAGTACACATGGAATATAACTGTCACAATATAAGGTTGATTAGTAATTAACATGAATAATTACTACACGGCAGCACAGAAAGCAGTGCAACTAGCATCATAATGTAATAATCAGCCCTGTAGCATCAGCTTGTATGACAGGCCAACCTCATTTTCTGCTTGATAATTTGTGACAACCCCTAAGCTTAGCTTCTCAACAGCTGCTCAGAGCCCACTGAGTGTCGCAGACACTTTCTAAGATGGTGACCCCCTGTGACGAGTTTGAAGTTCTGGTTCATTGCTGATATTGAGAAGCTGAAACTTTAGGTTGGTGCAATAAGTTCAGTATAAAAAACATGGCATATACATTTTTAGGATTTAGAGCATTCTAACCTAAAATTTGGTGCTGAATGCCATGCAAGAGAATACCTGTTCGCTTTTTTTCTCGATATTGATCTTTATCTTTTTTTTTCTTCTTGATGTTTTTAGGACACTGCACTTACTGATGGTAATTCGTTTAGTCCTTTAATGCTAGCATCGCCATCATCCATGATAAATCAATATAAATTTGAAGATGAGCCCGATGTCAAGGATATTTTCATAACTGTTGATGAGCCAGAAAGCCATGTAAATGCAATTGAAACATTTATTACATATAGAATTGCTACAAAGGTGAGTGAGTATTTTTGACCTTGTCTTTCAAGTTCATAGTCATACATATATTCTTGCTAGCATTCATTTTCTCATGAATGGGAAACAATCTCCTGCCCCAGTATCGCTTTTTAAACAAACTCCTAATTACAGCAAGAGGAAGTAGCAATAGTAATAGCATTCTCTGTTAATTGCTAAGAATAAAATATAGGGGGGAATGTGATTAAAGTCACAAAGAGAAAAACATTGCGCACCAATAAGAGTAAAAATCCACATTTCGCAATGTAATATTGTTCCTTAAACGGTAACTGCGCACTCTTAAGAAGTGCTTAAGACTTTTTCAGTAATAAGTTTTATTATGTTGACAGTATAAGACGTAAAAAATTAGCAAACGGCCTTCCGCTGGTGGAAGTGGTAGCTAAACCATTTCCTGGTTCGCAAAAGCTATATTGCATTCACGTAAAGCAAAATTTGTTTGTGCAAAGGCTTAACTTTTTGCGTTACCGACTTGTATTACGTTCCCCTAAAATAGTTTTTTTTTTTTTTTTAAATGTAAAAAGTAGGCAGAATTTATTTCCATCACAATTTCAACGTATTGTACTGCTAAATATGTTGGTGCTCTATTAATACTTGTTAATAATATTAATATTGAACAAAGTTTTATATTGATGTGCAATAATCAGTGGATCTTTTTTATCTATAGATTGAGCATATTTATGTGAAATCATTCAGTGCACACATCATAATACTTTTCATTTCTGTTTGGAAATGGGTTTGGCTGTATGTGACAAATGCTTCTGTTAAATGTGCTTCATCTGCATGTTACATGGTCCACGAATCTGCCCCTAATCCTTGGCCCACTTATTTTTTGTAAGCCTGATTATTCAGACAACTGCCACTCCAGGCTGATTCTTGGCCTGTAGATAAACACTGCTTAGACCTGACTGCATCTGCCCAGGTGCAGGAGCATGGAGCAGATTTTGGCAGCAAATACATAAATGTTTCAGCACTGATGTCCACTCTATATGCCGATGCAGTGACTCCGGGTGCAGTCACAAGACTAGGCTTATGTAACTAAAGAGCTGAATCTTGGTCTGTGTTTATCCATGGCCAACATTCAGCCTGGTGAGGCATGAGCAGAACACTCAATTGAAGCCACGAGAAGAACACTTCCCAGCATAGGTGGTTATCTCTCTGGGCGGTTTCGTACTCTCTTCCGACTTGTTTTTGCCAATCTCTCTCTTCTAGTATCATTATGCAGTGAGCATTTAAGGGGTAAGCACAGTTGACATGTACTATGTGGCTGTGTACAAGGGAGACTGTATAAATGAGCACAGTTATCATAGGGCTGCTGTAATTCAAAGCAGTCCTGTGACTTATCAATTTTCTTGCTTTTTCATGGAAATGTATATATTTATAAAGGAAATCAAGCAAATCATTGCTCATATATGGAATGCAGAGGTTGTACATGGTTGAATAATCATTGTTCACATTCATACTCCCACTTTGTTTCAGACATCTCGCAGTCAGTTTGACTCTTGTGAGTTTGAAGTCCGGAGGCGCTATCAAGATTTCCTGTGGCTAAAAAGTAGACTGGAAGATGCCAATCCTACCTTAATAATACCTGTACGTATCTTTGTTTTATTAATATGAACATGTCACATTATTAACAAATATTGTATATACTACATGCAAATCATTTTACTTAAGCAGACTAATTACATTTAATTGAAGGTTTCTGGATGAAGGATGATAATGGTGCAGTTTCTAATATAAATACATTCTTTGTAACCATGATTAAAGTGCGGTGGGGGTATGGAGCCGAATGCTGAGCTGCTGCGTGTCTGGGTAGCTCAGCTGTAAGCCATCCTGATCAGTCCACAAGCAACTTTAAAATAAGTGTTTGTGGACTTACCTGACACCCCAAGCACCTTTGGAACCAAACCATGGGGAATCACACACAGCAACTATGCTCTGAGGCCACCTCGAAGTTGGAAAATTATGCGCGCTCCTCAAACCAAGATCCTGCCTGCAGCTCTTCTCCTGTGCAGCAGCATCAACCCAATCATGACTGGAACCGCCAAACACCTCCACACTTATTATGCATGATATCTTATACTCGATCGCTATCTGCAAATCCTCCCTAACTCTCACACTGACCACTAAAATAGGGGAGGTGAAGGTTGAAGTCTCCTTTTTAAAACAGGACGTCCAGACCATCCTGAGAGGACAGGGGCACTAGAGGAACGAGTTTGTGCCTTGGAAGACCACACAACGCACCCTTGCCCAATGAGATCTCACAACCGCACAAGCTGGTACAACAAGCAAAAGAGCTTATGGAAGACATGGAAAACCAGCAGAGGTGCTCCAATATGATATGGTGGGTCTCCCAGGGAGAAGTGAGGGCCAACAACCAAAGCTGTTTGCTGAACAACGGCTCAGATATATGCTAGGGAAAAATATTTTTCAAACAGTTGTTGCTGAAAGGACCCACTAGGTCCCAATTCAAGCTCTCCCTCTAGGTTCCCCACAGAGACCCTTCCTTATCAAATTGCTAAAATATTGTGACAGAGATGCTGCACTTCAAGCTGCACAAAAAAAAGGTGATTTGCTCTTTCAAGGAGCCTGTGTTTCCTTATTTGCCCTTCAATTCCAGCCACCTTTTATGAGGTCAAGAGACTGCTGCAGGACCTGGGTATCAACTACATTATGTTGTTGCCAGCCAAGCTCAGGATAGTAGACTGAGGTAAAACACACATCTTTGATCAACCAATCAATGCGGAAACTTTGATAGACTCCTGCCCATGGCCAGCAAAACACAGTCAATCACAGCAATGACCTAGTCCAGTCCACTCCCCTTGACTGACTACACAGCTGTCGTAAGTAACCTGATGTAGAACTATTCAAACTGAAGGACTCTGGCTTCCAATTTTTGCCAAAGTTATGGAGGTTGATTCAATTCCCTGATTACCTCACTGATACTGCAATTAGGACTCCCGCACCTATTGGACATTGGGAGTCTGTATGTCCTCTCCCAGCCTTTATGTTTGGGTTCACTGCCATGTGAACAGCGGACTAAACCCATAATATCAGGACAAGCTACTCTGCATATGTAGCTAGTCATCTAGAACTGAATTCATATAAAGTATCCTTAATAGCATTTGATTTTTTCCTTTGATCGGTTGATTTCCTGGTCAATTCTATGCCAGCCAGCTAGTTTACAATGGTGGCGGCTTAATACAGACTGTAACAACCAGGCTACTGTGGTGGAAGTGGCAATAGCCTCCTCATCTGATGTTCTGGCGAACCTGACCCCCTCCATGAAACAGTTACACAAATCTTTACTAGAATGGTAGGGATAGCTTACCAGAAAGTGACCTCCTGGTCCAAATGGACTCTACTCTGGGACAACAACTCTTACACAATTTAGATATCTGCCGGATGCAAGTCTGTGGGCCACAGCAGGGATCTGACATTTGAGTGCCATTGTTGAACCTGGGGACCTTAAGCAATTTGCACAATTAAAAGAGGAATTTGACTTGCAAAACTCCATGCTCTTTTGTTTCATTCAACTAAGACACGTTTTGAAACCAAATTTCCTGTTACAGAAACCACTCTAGAACACTACCTTAGTAGGCCAGAGCCATCTAAACCCTTTAGTTGGTCTTTGACTCTGTATATTTTGACTCCGTAAAACATATTAGACTTAGGGGTAACTTTATCAAAGTGTGAAGTTCCACCACTAGAGGGAAATTCTGCCGCTCTCCATTCATTTCTATGGGATTTTTAAAGGCCTATTTATCAATGGGCGAAGTGAAAGTTCACCCTTTGATAAATACGCCTTTAAAAATCCCATAGAAATGAATGGAGAGTAGCGGAATTTCCCTCTAGTGGTGGAACTTCACTCTTTGATAAATATAGCCCTATAATGGGCCCAGGATTTCCTTCCTTTAGATGAGGAAACTGGGACCAACATACTTTATCAAATACCTGAAACTCCCATATCTGACTCCTCACAGGCTGGCGCAAATATACCAAGTTATCCTTATGTAGGTGTTTAAATGTAAACACCACTGTTATCCTAATTTCAGTAGAAAAGCGTGTCTAATGTATAATCTATAATGTAAGTTTCTTCTTAATTTCTGTAGCCCCTTCCAGAGAAATTCATAGTTAGAGGAATGGTGGAACGATTTACTGAGGAATTCATTGAGACTCGAAGAAAAGCTTTACATAAATTTTTGAACAGGATTGCGGATCATCCAACATTAACTTTTAATGAAGACTTTAAGATTTTCCTCACTGCTCAAGCGTGGGTAAGTTTCCGGTACAATTACACCGTTACTGGAGTGTTACACTGCAGTCAGCTCTATTAATGTGGTTTTGCTTCCCCACTTAAGCCTCGTTTCTGAATTTATGATCCAATTAAAAATTTTGTTAAAGGAATTCTACACACAAAACAATTCTAACATCAAAAATCAGCTATTTTGACATTTTTTTCTCCTACATAATTTTTATGATATTGGCAGATTTACACTGCCAGTATCCTGGTTTTTTTTGTCACAGCAGTGCTGAGCTGCCAATAGGGTCACTGGTGCAGACTGCATAACCAGACACTGCTGTACAATTTTTATCTCCTCTGTTTTTAGTTTAAATGCCTCTTGAATCAATGACACAATCCTTTGATTCTGCTATGGGAAAGCAAGATGTCTGCAGTGTAAAATACTAATATTATTAAAACTGTGTAATGCCATGATGTGTTACAAATGACATAATTATAATTCATTGGTGATGTAATTTGTAAACAGAGTTTGGCTGTGGTACAGGCTGGTTATACTACTATAGAAATAGTTTAAAAAGGCTATCAACAGGTTCTTCATTTGGTGCTGGTGTATTTTTTGTTTTTGTTAAAAACCGTGTCAACATGTATTCTCTTTTTGTAACAGGGAAAGTCTTGTTTAAACATTGTACACTGGATTTTTTTCATTTGGTTTGAAATTTGCATTGGTTATTATACATATACTTTAAACTATTGTCACATTTAAACTACAATCCCCATAATTCATTGCAAAGAGCAGGCTTCTGATGGAGGGCGTGGCTTTAGGACATCAACTTGGTGGAGGGGGGGGATCAGCGTGATTGGCTTTTCCAGGTGGATGCAGATTTGAAATCATGTCAGGGGAGTGGACTTTGTCAAGAAGGAGGAACATAATGGGAGCTGTTTGTGATGACACTTTGTCCCAGACTATGCTGCTTTTGGGTTTGGCTGCGTGGGATTAGTTGAGGATGTAGAGGTGATATAAGGCTATTTTTTCATTAAGAAATAGGTTTAACTCTGAAAAAACACTGTTCTTTTTTTACTGTTACCTTTACTGTGTATAACTTAAAAAGACAGAGAACACTATATTTCATGACAGTTCCCCTTTAAATTTTACCTGAAAAAATCTTTTTGAAATTGGTCACAAATGGGTTCACAGAACAGCAGAATTGTCATTATGAACATTATTACCTCAGCTAGTGTTCTCGCATGCTTTAAAGGACTCGGAAATCAATCTGTACTTTGCTGAAAATTATGTTGAACAGCTAAAAACAAGGTGTTTGAACCATTGCTGAGACTGACTTAATTTTCTGCTAACCTACATTAATAGCCTTTTTGGGCTTAAACTCCCTCTGTGCTTTGACTTTTCAAGAATGCACACATCCTCTGGAAATGTTTAGTGCTTACTTTATCACTTTCTGGCACATGAATTATTGCTGGTCAGAGATTAAAAAAGCATGTTTGTAATTTGCCATTGCTTTTTGATTGGAGTGTAAAGAGGGGAAAAAGTGAACCCATGTTGTGCTATACAAAAGGATCAAGAACTACCCGCTGTGAAGGATGCCAAATAGGAAAAGCAGGTGCAGTACACCATGTTTGTTGAACCCTTCCTTGTAGATTGACGAGTTGCTGCAGGTGTCAGTGTTCCAAAATGGGAAGGAAAACCTCCATTTATATCATGAACACAGCACTGATGCATCCGGCTGTGTTTTATTCATTGAGAGGTAGATTACATGTAATTCACTTATTGTTTCCCTTTTTTTTTTTTTGTAACTTTATTTTTATTTGGTTTTACAATTTTACCAACCAGCGGTTTACAATAGTACAGATCTTTTATAAAATACAATAACTATTTACCAGTATCTTATATCAGTTGTACAAAATCTCAAATTTCTCTCAGTCTTAGAGATTGAGGGTCATACATAGTAAATCAAAATAAAGAGAATCAAGAATAACCGATAACATCAAACATTAAAACTAAAATGCTATAAGAAAAAAAATTAAAAAGAAAAAGTCCAGGTGAGTCCGTATCGAGAACCTGAGCTTGGTCAGAGTGGAGGTTTGATGCCTTTTCCAGAGTCCTTTCCATTGTTGCTAAATATGTCCATACTCATCCTTAAATAGTTAAGTTAGTTGGGACTGCAGCAACCTATATCGACCAGTGTAGGGTAATAACAAGCTATCCTTTTTCCTCAGGTGGGTAGATGGCCCCTAAGGGAACTTATTTTTTCCCTTTACAATAGTGGAGCAATGTTATGTAATAAAATGAGTACTTAATTAATTAAGTAAATAAACAAGCATTAGTGGAAAGAAGCCAACAAACTTCAGTAAGATTCCTGGGGCAAGTAAGCATTTAGAGAAATATTGATAAAAGCAACTCTAAACTGCTCTTCTATTTGTGGAGGTAAATAATGTGATACATGATAGTTTAATGACGTTTATAGTTTAGTGATGTATGAAACCATCTTTATGTTGCTCTAAAATTAATCATGCAGAGTTTCCTAAGCATATTCCTAGAAATACACTGATGGTTTATATTTGCCTCTGAATGATTAGTTTATTTTTTTTTCGTGGTGGACAACATACAAATGAATAACAAACTGTGTCTGATGAAGCATTCAGTTGTGATCTTGAAATATAACTTCTATGGAGAATGAGATGGTGTTTAATGTGAATTTGTTCCCTGTTAAATGTAATCTAGTACAATGGGGAGAAACGTTAATATCTACACTTTTTTATGATAGGAGTTAACGTCTCACAAGAAACAAGGCCCTGGTCTCTTCAGCAGAATGGGACAGACCATCAAGGCTGTGGCTTCATCTGTGAGGGGTATTAAAAATCGTCCTGATGAGTTTACAGAATTAGGAGAATATGTTGATGCTTTCAGTCAAAAAATAAATGTACTAGATAAAATATCCCAACGAATTTATAAAGAACAAAAAGGTATGGTTTCATGTTCATTTGATTAACTAATACTGTTGCCAAAATGATGTTTACTTTTCTGTGAAAACGTGTCCCTCTTACCTCTGGCTGTTGAAATGGGAATACTCCAGTCAGTGGGGCTCTTTGATTTGATGCATGTAGTGTTCCTTAAAAAGGTACTTTACATTTTGGCCCACTGGACCAAACTGCCACTTACACTCTGGGCAGGATCAATTTATCTAAAATGAAATTCTTGCCCAAATTCCTGTGCCTCCTCCACAATACTCCAACCTGCATCCCAAACACATTTTTAAGAAAGTAAACATGCTCTCATGCCCTGTCTGTGGAATAATAAAGTACCTAGAATGGCATGGGTAAAGCTAATGATCCCTATGAACTAGGTAGCCTAGCACTTTCTATACCTTTATTTCCTGGCTGCATAACTGTACTGTCTACAATCGTGTTTTGTCCCAGAACCGTACAACCCTAACATGCTCTTATCCCAGAATGCATAGCTGGACTCTGCAATTTTCTGTATAGGAAATTATGAGACCTATCAGAACTACCAACCACTTTTCTTTTCTTTTTAGGGGCTAGAATGTAGCACAAAACATCTCAAATCCCCCTGGTATCTCTTAAGTATCTACCCCATTTAAGAGACATCTAGGACTTCACTAGTAGGCCAAAAATGAGCATAAAATACCTAGGAGACCTGGTGGGCTCTGCCACCTTCTTCCACTTTCGTAGTACAACACAACACAACCGAGGTCAATCCATATACTTTTTTAGATACATCCAGTTCAAACATGACCTCCACTCCCAGTTCCCCTGCTCACTCCAGAACTAGCCAAACTTCCCCTTGAGGAATCCTTGCACTCACCAGAGCCACAAATACTGGTATTAAATTTCTACCAGATGCTAATCCCAGAAATAACCACTGAGGACTGGGAAGAAGATAACTGCTAGGACTTTCTGATTTCTTCCTAATACAATTTATAGTTCTGCACCAAACTTTTATTACCCCTAAAAAGCTAAAGGAACAGTTCAGGGTGAACATAAAAACTGGGAAAATAAATAGGTTATGCAAAATAAAAAATGTTTCTAATATAGTTAGTTAGCCAAAAATGTAATGAATAAAGGCTGAAGTGACTGGATGTGTAACTTAACACAACACAACTTCCTGCTTTTCAGCTCTCTAAATCTGAGTTAGTCAGGGGCCACATGGGACATAACTGTTCAGTGAGTTTGCAATTGAACCTCAGCATGCAGCTCTGATTCAAAAGCAACAGTTATGACCAATGTCAAGTCACTGATTGATTTCTGCCTGGTAACCAGTCAGTGTAAAGCAAGAGAGCTGAAAAGCAAGAAGTAGTGTTCTGTTGTGTTAGACTTAGTCACTCCAGCCTTTATACATTAAATTTTTCAATTTAACTAACTATATTGAAAACATTTTTTTTCTATTTACCCAGTTTTTACTTTTTTACCGAACAATTCCTTTAAAGCATTTGCACGTAAACCTGACAAAACTTGCCCACATTGTAAAAGTCAAACTGCAGACGTCTTCCTTGTGATGTGGGCATGCCCACCAAGTTTTGCATACTGTTTCAGGGAGGTACATTTGCTTTTGATTTTCCACAAATTGTTACCCCTCAGGTATGCATCCTAGGGATGTAGTTTAACTCACTCCATCTAGATATTCTAGAAATAAGTTTAGAGCACTACTGTCTTATGCAAATAAGTACATAGCACTGCACTGGATGGCAACCACCCTCCCCACCAGACGGACCTGGATCCAGTTAACCAACAAAACCGCCCCTCTAATAAAACTGACTGCAGAATCCAGAGGAACAATGACACATTCACAAAATATGGGACCCCTGGTTTGAATTGGAACACTCTCGACAGTAACTGTTTGAACTATATCTACTATACATATCTTGCATTTTT
>CM044437.1:96738225-96750423 GCA_024363595.1 Xenopus borealis
GGATGGCTAGCTGCATCGATAAGTGCTGCAAAGTCACAGACACCCTGAATCTGAAACTCTCAGGAGAATTAATTCCAATCATTCATGAGTATGTTCTGTACAGTGAAACCCTTTCTGTAAGTAAACAATTGTTTTGTTTTTTCTTTAAAGTAGAGTTTGACGATATTGTGATGAATCTCCTTTACTTCTCTTTGCACTTTATGGTAATAATTTAATTAACTTAGTCATTTGAAAAAGTACACCCAATGGCAAAACTTTATATTTTTTTAATAGATTTCAAATAAGCTAGTTGATTGCAGTAATATTGAAACACTTATTTTTGAATCCCATTGTGTAATTTAAATATACATATTTTTACTGATTTTTTTTTCCCCTCAAATAATACAAAAAACCAACTTGTTATTGTAATGAATAAAGTTTACCCTGGTGGTCCAGTGGCTCTCCCTGGTGGTCTAGTGGCCGTCGGGGATGCCCTTCGCACGCATTCTTCTCCTCTGATTGCTGGCTTCTCTATGGGGTGCACGGCACACATTGTTGCTTTACATAACATCAAGTTTCTTTCATCTGATTTCTAGAATTGTTACAGAGAAACAAATTAATCTACTAACCTAGTAAGCACACTTCTGGGGCTCCAGAAAGGACTAGTAATTCAGGCAAATAATTTATAACATCAGTCTGATGTTTATTATAAATATCTATATGGCTGTAGATGAGGTTTCTCAAATATTTCAGAACAAAATAAAATTGCCTTCATGCATTGAGCCATTTATACCCTTGCAGTGGCCAGCACTGAAAGTCCCTCAGCCCCCAAAAGACCAGAGTTCCTCCAGAGCAGTAGATCTGGAGATATTCTAGGTTTAGATCCCACCTATCATTTTGCTACTTTAGCCCACGCATCAATAAAAGTAGTAATTTTCTCTGGGAGCCAGGGCAAATATTTTTTTGGTCATGTATGTAACATTGCAAACTGGCTCCAGGGATACCATAATGACAGTGAAATATGGTGAATTGATTGTCATGGTCCAGATTAAACACGTAATATGTATAAATTAATTGATCAGAAGCGTAATAAAGTTCAATATTTTTTAAGGTCAGACCACCAATATCATAAGGTATTGTGTGTGCCATAATACCTGGAAAGACATTCCAGCCAGATAAAGGATTTTTGATCACTTAATAAGCTTACTAAAGAAATGAGTTAAACGGTGACTAGGGCATTAAGAAGTTGCTAAGGAATGTAGGTAGATGTAATATCTTGAAGTCGTTAATGCTACCCCATTGGCTATTTTCTTTGTCTAGATGCATCACCTTTATCTTTAGATATTGTCTGAATGAAGATTAAAAATTGATATGTCTACAAAAGCTAAAACTTTACATTGGTTGTAATTGTTCACATGACTGTAGTGGTAGAAACTTGGTTCTTACTGTAGTAACCATTTTATTTTTGTGAGTTGCATTTATTTTTACTTTTGCAGTACTGTGTATTTCAGTTATACTGCTGGAATTGATTGCTTCGATATGATTGTATTTGTTTTCTTAAGGGGGTGATGAAAAGAAGGGACCAAATTCAGGCTGAGTATGATTATAAAGTTGAAGCTTCAAGCAATAAAAAGGCAGATAATACAGACAATGTAAGTATGTAGAACCTCTGAAACTTGCATCATCCAGTAGCTATCTTACTGTGCCAAAAAAAGTAATTGCTATTGTCTTCAGGCTCTTTTACATGAGAAAGGAGGGCCAGAACTAGTGGTAGGCAGAGTAGGTACATGCCTAGGGCAGGGCACAAAGCTTGGGGCCCTTCTCTACTTCCACCTAGTCCAGTCCCCATTTCTCCTCACAGGCTGTGCGTGTGCACATCTGTTCGACCAGCCAGGTTGCCTAAGGCACCTGGCCGGCCTGGCCTGGCGCTTCCAGAAAGCAGACTTTAAGCTTCAACTAGATGAGCAAATGCCTTTTAGGATGCTTTTTTATGTAATCTTACAAAATAGCTGTTAGAAAATATTTATGAACAACTTTCAGGCCTTGGCTGCGTTATGACAGTTACCCAGTTTATTATTATTATTATTAACATGGTATTATTAACATGTATTTCTATAGTGCCAACATATTGCGTAACGCTTTAGTTTATGTAACATCTGCAGAAACTGCCCTGACTTTTCCTAGGAACTTGTATATAAGCTTGCATATTGGGCAAATACAGTTCAGAAAAGCTTAATAGGGGCAGGCTGGGGCAATTTCCACTGACCACAAATGAATGAAAAAACTTAGTGATGCCCTTGACCCTGATTAACTCCAGTCTTATTATCACTTTAATTACTTTTAACTGCTTATATGAACTTCTACTAATTATTGGGCCCTGTAGCAAGATCATTGGGCCCACTAAACTTAATGGACCAGTCAAATAATTTTTTTTTAAATATTTTTGTAAACTACGAAAAAAAGAACACAGCGACATGTTAAAATTTAAAATTGCTCTGATTCCGCTTCTCTTCAGAAAAGGCGATGGGCGACGATCCATTGTGGGGCTCTCAATTACTCCTCCCTGCCTTCCTTATAGAGATAGCCAGGGGGGGAGAGAGAGTGCCACGCAATTGATCATTTCCCTGTCGCCTTTTCAGAAGAGGAGCTGAATTAGAGCTTTTGTCAAGTTATTTATTAATAAAGACTTTTTTTAAATTTGTGACTGGTCTTTTAAGCAGTTTGTTTCTTCTGCAAAACTAGCATTACTTTTAAAGAAATTTGTGTACTGTTGGTATTGATCAATGACAGCGCAGAGCAGTTTTATTGTTGGGATCTATTTACTGAATTATATGAGTCTCTTCTACCGCAGGGTAATGACTGCTTATTATAGAGTAACATCAGCTGTGTGTATTGGGATCTATTAACTGAATTATAGGAGTGTTACATTCGTGAACTTGTCCATAGTGCAGTGGAGTAGTTATTGGGCTCCACAGCAGCATCATCGGGCACCAAAACTTTGACTAGACATTTACTATTTATTTATTGCCGCTGCATCCCACAGGGCTCCCTATAGTTCCTGGACTGTCCAGCAGTTTTCTCTATGGTTACACACTCATCAGTCATTTTACTGAAAAGCTGTGGTGTATCATAGTAATTTTAGCATAAAAAATACATCCAAAAAGTTCAACCTTTTTGTCCTAGCCAAACCTACCAACCTGCTAGTAGTGCAGTGCACACAAGGGGCATATCCAAAAGTTTTGATACTGAGCTTTTGTGTTCATCGAGGCCCCATTGCTTGTACAGTCAAAAAGTTATGATGGGGACCCATGGCTACAACTAGAGACCTCACATAAGGCGTCTAAGTCAAGTATAAAACTTAAGCAGCCAGGAAATTCCTTAAGTTGTTACTAAAAAAAGACAAAGCGGTAACCACTAATGCCATTTTTTTTATTTTGGAATTTTACATAGAGCTACACAATCACATAAAATCACTCTGCTTGGTAACTGAACAGCTGTATTATTTTTTTGTGTTGTGTTGAGTTAGCAATGTTAAATGTATTTGACAACCATTTGCAATTGGTCTTAATTTTTCATTTGTTGTAATTTGTTTAATTCACTTTTGTTTGCCTGAATAGAAAGATGATAAATAAAAAGTAACAATATGGTTGTAGTCTGACAGCTACAATGTTTTGGCTGTTAGAGAACCCATTTGATAGCTGGAAAATGCTGATAAAAGCATAGACCAATTGAAAACTTACTAACAATAGCAATTTCTATAAAATACGAAAAGTTCGCTTAACTTAAAGTTAACAACTGGCCTAGATTTAGCATATATGGCCACAAATATGCATAACAAAATAACACTGTTTACTGCTTCCTGGGGTTTTTTTTTTTATCTAAATGTTATTGTTTTACGTATTTTCTTTTTCTCGGCTGTGATATCACAAAGTGTAAAATTAATAACACATGACATACATGCAAATTGTCTTATTTGTAAAATCTTGGTATTCTTTTTTGCAAGAATGCAGCATTTGTGGTAAGTGTATATTGGTATTCTTAAATCAAATCAGTCAGTCTGTCCAATTACAAAGCCGTCATAGATACCAGCATAATGAGCAGGGATTATTATGTGCCAGTAATAAAAGCTTCTGTGTAGAAAACACAATCTGTGAGTATATTTCTGGTTGTTCTTGCCCAAAGGTATGCTCGTTTGATTTGTAAGTCTTTTTTTATGTCAATAGAGCAACAGATGGTTTGCAATGGAGATTAGAGGATCTAAAGACACATTTGTGTTGTATATGTGATTTTATTAGTCTATTTCAACTACAGAGTGTAACAAAGTAAAAAAACTGCTCTTAAAGATAGTTTAAAGAAGATTGGAAATGGGTATCTAGAAGAATTTCCAGCACTTCAATATTTTTCCTATTTACCAAGACTTTGCCAATGGTAAGGAAAATTCTGAGGAAATTCCAATAAAATGGAAATGTATGCTGCTTTGAGCAGTCAAATGTGTTCCATTTCAGTGGGATGTTGAGCCTCGCGAATTTCAGAGGCAGCACTGAGCACGAACACCCATCTGAATTGTTAATCCTCAATGCAAATCACATAAAAGGATTAAGGATTTGGACAGTTCTTCCCACCCTGGAATGATTGACAAAAACATTGACTTAAATCTATCTTGTTATAACTTCTTTTGCTGCAGTATAAAAATCTAAATATAACAGTAATATTTTCAGATATTGTTTAAAATGGGCGAGATCTAGGTGTTGCATGCAAGAGCTTGTTTCGATAAAGGGTAAGATCCAAGTTTTTGCTATTTCAATGTTCTCTACTTTATTGTACCTCAAGTTGTTAGAATTCTTGACCAAAATAAAGAAATAGATTTTATGGATATTTCATTTACAGCATTATTAAATTTTTCAAGGCTGCATGTGACTTGAGAAATGTTCTTCCTCGTAATGGTTTTTTTTTATTCTTTTGGTTGAAACTGAATGAAATGTAGAATATGATCATTCTGTGCCTGACTCCATCTCTCTATAGCTTAAAGAAGAGATTGAGAAACTCGAAGATAAAGTTGAATGTGCAAATAATGCTCTGAAGGCCGACTGGGAAAGATGGAAACAAAACATGCAAACTGATTTAAAAGCGACTTTTACTAATATGGCAGACTACAGGATAAGCCATTACAAAGAGGTAATCTAGGTGTGAAAAGAAATCAGTTGTGACATGTTGGTTATACTAAAGTCCAGTTCTTTTTAATAGCTTTTTAAAGCTCCCAAAAAACTCTTTTCACTGGAGGTTAAAGTGGACCTGTCACCCCAAAAAAATATTCAAAATCATATTTTATCACCTTAGTCAAGCAAAATGAACATTAATTAGACTATATAAATTATTTGATTCTTGTTTCCTTCAGTCTGGGAATTCATAATTATAGCAAGCAGGCAGGAGCCATTTTGTGGACACTGTTATTAAGGCAAGCCTTACATCATCTCAGTATCTCCGACCGATGTCTATCCCCATGCCCTGGCTACACAATTAAATGGTTAAGAGAACTGGGGGAATGTGTGGGGAGCAGTGGCATCTAGGAAGTGCTGAATGGAAAGTGAAAGTAATTATCTGCCCCGCCTCTATGCCTAAGGCATAGAGGAGTGGCAGATATTTGATTGACAGCTGAGATTTTAAAATGAGCTTAAAATTTGATTTGATTGGTTTTCATGTTTAATTTGAAAAGGACTTTTATTATACAGATTTTTGTGTCTGTGAAGGGTCCACTTTAACATAAATTTGTGCATGTAAACTATATAAATCTTGTGATTGCCTAAATGTTGCCTTCAAATGCAATTTTCATCCTCTATTCTAATGTGTTTTCGCCAACTTGTTTCCAATGAGACAAAGTGCTCTGTGTGCAATCACCTTTAATGTGTGGTTACCTTATTTTGGTGCATTTCACTTATCCTGAGTGTTGATGGGAACAATATCTAGTAAACAGTCATATGCTGAACCAATTTCTAAGATCCGAACCCGCAGTCCATGACCTGAACCACAACCCACATGTTTACCCATTTTGATCCGCTACCCGGACCCGCAACTGCCTTATCCGCAACCCACTGACCACCATCAAACAGTTGGCAATGTTGCTGCAAACCAGAAGTGACATCATCAAAAGTGGGTGGGGATAGACCTATGTATTGTAAAATATAGACAATATAAAATAAGAAAAGAAATGTAGAGGATACCCGCAACCTGACCTGCTGACCTGCATCTATACCCGCACCTCAAAATCTTACCCTCATACAGCGGGGTACCCAATTTTTTTTTTTTTTTTTGCAGTAACCCAACCCACTGTAGGACTGTATTGTATGCATAGGTTCCTATAAGTGCTCTGTGAAGCACTTGCCTGCTACAGATCTGCTCTAATTTGTGTATAATAGAGTAGCCAAGGGGGATTTACCCCTGGATCACTGCTGGAACTTTAGAGAGTGCAGCTGGCAAGTACACCCTATGGGATCTGTCTCTCTTCATCTGTCTGTCCCAGAAATTAGCATATAAATTAATGAACTATTAACAGCATACAACGTTTTGTTTTCTGAACTTTTTAGATTTTTATCAAAACATAAATATCTGTAAATGTAAAAGTTATGTCTTGTATTTGTATCCCTTGAGTAACTTTCTAAAGTGGCCTTTTGCTAACCTACAAGGGTTTTAACTAGTCACCATCTACTGTGTCCTCAGGGTACATAAGGCCAATATAATAAAAATATAATAAACGTATACCGTGCTTTATGAGGCCAACCTACCTTTCCCGCAACTCAAGAATATTTTGCTCAGATATGATAAAGTACCTTTGGAATAACTTTCACACTTGTTTTCTTGCAGTGCCTTGCCTTGTGGGAGTCATTCCTTTCTTCTCAGACATGTGATTTTCAAATGGACACAAAAGAAGAGGAGAAATCCTGAATCTCTCCAATTAAGTATATGCTCCACCACACTATATTGCTGACTGACCAAAGATGCTTTTTAAGTTTAATTATTTCTGTTCCATCTGAATCTATGTCACTACAAAGGCGCTTGCCAAAACCAAGTGTTTTCTTCCGATACGATGAACTGATGGTTAATTCAGGGATCAAGCTATTCCGTAATGTTTTATATGTGTAAAATAACAGTATTTTGAAAGGGCTATGTAAATCATGTATGTCTTTCTTGAAGCTTTTGTATTTAGTGAATGTTTGTTTTAAATATTATGTAATCCTTTTAATTAAAACATATTTCTTATACTTCATGTAAACTTTGTTCTAAATTATTTTATAATGTGGACATGTACATGGAGCATATTTCATTGAAAAACTTTTGGTGTTACTATTCCTTTGAACATCCTTTTTATGTCACTGACTTATTTCTTACAACTGTCAATTGTTTAAGGACGTTCTGTATAAACGGTTTCACATATCCTAAGCCATACAGTTTTGGGGCTTGAGACATTTTTGTCAGTGACTGACCATTAATCTGATCTAATAATGGGCTATCTTGTCTACCATAGTGTAGTTTTCATCGAGTGACTCTGATCTTTTTTGTAATCTTTGTCTCCGCATCAGCTGTCATGGCACCTTCACGATGAAAAGGGGAAAAGACTCCTGTGCTGTGGTAAAAAAATATTAAAATATTAAAATAATAAAATAGTATTGTAGAAGTGATACCTAAATTGGTTAACAATAAAAATACATTGCAAGCTTTTGGAGCGCCAAGGCCCCTTCATCGGGCAAAATACAAATGAGGGCTAGAAGGGCAGGGCATAAATATTATTCGCTGTCCAGTTTTGCCAGTTTCTTCAGCAGAGTTCTAAGTCTCATTTGTATACGGTACATTGTGTTATCTTCCATGTTAAGCACAAAGCTAAAACTGTGGTACCGTGTTAGCCTGTAGCAAAAATAACAAATCAAAAAACAAATACAAAAAGTATTGTAGAAGTGATGCATACATTGGCTCTGCTGAAGAAACTGGCTGCCCCAAGTCATGTGACTTGTGCTCTGATAAAATTCAGTCACTCTTTACTGCTGTACTGCAAGTTGGAGTGATATCACATGACCAGGGCAGCTGGGAAATTGACAAAATGGCTAGCCACATGGCCTCAGGAGTTCACGGACACCATCTTCTTTCTTTGGTCTTTTTCTGTGCAGTTGTTCGGGACCGGAAAATGACTCCAACTGCGCATGTACTGAAAACACCAGTATGGTTCCAGAAAAGACCAAAGAAAGAAGATGGCACCCGTGAACTCCAGTGGCCTGAATCTGCATGGAAGGGCAAGTAAAAAATTAGGGGCATTTGCCCAGGGGGGCAGGTAGGCTGGGGGGAGAGGAAGGAAGGGGGTCTGCCCAAGGAGGGTTTTTTCTATTACAGGTTGAATTCTCCTTTGAAGGGTAGATTAACTTTAAATTGATGTTTAGTTCGTTATAGTAACTATTCTGAGGAACATTTTTAATTTGGGGGAGATTTTAGAATTCTCAAGCATTCGGCAACTAAAACCAAACTCTTTAGCATTCTTAAATTGCTCCCTTAGTTTTTATTTGAAAATGTATTACCCTGCAAGGCTACATTTTTTATTATTTTTGTCTTTCTGTTTGGCCTTCTATTCATAATCCACTCTTATTTAACCTGGCATGGTTTCAAGGATAAATTAATCCCTAGCAACCAGATAGCTGCTGAAATTACAAGCTGATGAGCCTTTGAACAAACAGCATAATTAGTGTAAAAAAAACAAAACACATAATAAAAAGTAGACCTATTGCAAAAATTGCATAATCATTCTATTATTTAAAAGTGAAATTCTCTTTAACGAATGAAAACACAATTTGCAACATTCTCAGAAAGTTACTTATACAACTAGTTCATGTTTTATTTCTTTACCCTTTAATAAATATCCTTCATTTCCTGATGCAATCTCACACAACTTTTATAGTTATCAATTTGAATACTCAAAACTGTCAAACCAGCTGCTGCTGACATATTAACAAGTATGGCATTTAAATGTCACCATTCAGAACATTTCTAGCTCGATATTTTACCAAACCACACTATAGGGAATTCATTGAACATTTTATTTCTGATAAAATTTCAAGTCCTTTGTTTTTCTTTATAAAGATACATATTTATTAGGGGCTTGGGAAAATTAACATTTTCCACCATGGAGCTAATTTATCAAACCATACAGATTTTCTTCCATGCAATATAATGCAATGTGTACGAGGGCTCCCATCACTGTGCACTCTCATGATAGCACTTCACTGCTAGACTACAGCACATGTTATCTGAGACAAAAGAAGTAATAGTACTCTGGGGCATCTGGCAAATTGCCAAATGTAACCGACCACTTGCTAAGAAATTTTAATGAAGACGTTTCACTGCTCATCTGAGCAGCTTCTTCAGTTCAACTGACTGGTGTGGGGCTTAGTCGGCATATAGACTCTTCCAACAATCCAATCACAAAAGCACATTGTAACATTGTGATTGGATTGCTGTCCAACTTCTGTGGCACCAAGGGTTGGAATTTATCTGGTCAATGTGGTAGAGGGCAGATCCTGGAATCCAGTGTTTACCACTCCGTGTTTTTAAACCACACCTACTTTAAACCACACCCATGTTACCACAAGAACCTTTAAGACCATGTCTACATTAATGGTGGTAGCACACCAAAAAATCCAGTGGTTGGTGCTCACTGCAGGGATAACATTCATATGTGAAACAAGTGTATTAAGTCAAATTATGACATACCCTTAAATTCATATGCCTCATCCTCCCTTGGGGATAGCGCAGCAACCCCCAGCATATGATTTACCACCTTAAGGACCCCTTAACAAGTATTTCCAAATGCTAACAAACCCCCACCAGGTTCACTTTCTACATGCAGGCAGAGCATGGCACACATAGCCAGATTAGGGAGGGCAGAGCATGGCACAGAAAAGAAGAGTAGGGAAAGCAGAGCATGGCACACAAAGGTAGCATTGGGCAGAATATGACACACAGCAGGGAGCACACAGCAGGCATAGTATGGCACACACTGAGCATATGGCAGGCAAAGTATGGTACACACAGGGAGCATAGTGCAGACATGGTATGACACTCACAAGGTGCATAGTATGTCACACATAGAGCATAGGGCAGGCAGGGTATGGCACAAATATGCTATTTTTTAATACTATGGCACTTCTGCAATTCATTTAATGATACAGCCATTAGGTATAATAATATGTGCCTTTTGCAGTTCATTTTCACATTGCTGCAGGTTATTACCATGCAGACTCTTAGTGTAATAATACTAAGGGGGAGGGGATCACAAAAGTGGTGATACTGAGACAAAATAAGTGGAGATAAAAATGTTGGATTCCTCACCAATTTCACAAACCTCTATCTCCAATTTTGTGAGTTGGTCTTTTAAACAGACAGTTTTCAGATTTTGACTTTTGCATGACTTTTTAACAACAGGTTTCCTGAATTTGTTTTTAGCTCTTACTCAGCCTGTCATTTAGTCATCAAATTGGCATTTTTTCGGGGGGTGGGTGTTATTATAAATAATTTTTTTCAGAATAACCTTGGCATGTTTGTGTAATTCCACTTCTGTAACAAGATAGATGGGTCTAAATACAAAAATGCTATTTTGCATAATATACTGAGAAATCAACACATTTGGGTAATCCTATGCAGTTGGCATGAAACTGTTGGATTTACCCCTGGCATTCACATTTCGGATGTTGTTTTGTGATAATGATATGTGAGAGACTGTAAATTGTATGAGTTACAGCAGATAAGAGTTTAAAGGCCAATATGAGGGAATATGTGAATTCCTAAAATTTTTATTTCTTTTCGCTAAATTTGTCAATACAGTACCACATAAGTTATATTCATTAGATGTTATCACCTGTTAAAGTGGAAGTGAAACCTCCTGGCAAAATTTTAGTTTAAGCCCCAGTCCAGATCCTCCATCCCTCTCTCTAACCATTTAAATCATACTTGCCACAATGTAGTTGTGGACCATAGAGTATCTAGACCTACAGAACCACACCGCCATATTTGGCCATGTGACATTCATTCAGCATGGATTTTAACTATGCATACAGAGTTGAACTATTGTACTTGGGGCCTTACTTGAAGAACTAAATCAAGGCCCCACCCCCCTGCAGTACTCTGCCACCATACTTATTACCGTTGGACGGTAGTCTTTCCACCAATGTGCCATGGTGCCCTGGTTGGCCAGTACAATGCTGAATGTGCAGTACCTATGCTGCTCCCCCCCTGCCCCCACTTTTACCTTTCCTGGGTGATCCACGACGCTAGTGCAGAGAGCGTAATTGTGCTTTCTGTACAGGAAGAGCTAAATTTCCAATTTCGGCTTTTCCAGGATTTTTACTGCCTGGGAATCAGCAGGGCAAATTGGCACAGTGCCCCTGCACGTGCTGCCTCTGATCACCAAGATGGCCGCTGGAAGCAGAAGAGGTGGTCAATGCATCAAAGTAGTACTAGACATGCTATGGGGGCACAGATATCTTAGGTCAAGTGTCTAAGTGCTGCTAAAACTATTGAACTACTAAAAAATTGACTTGGAGGCTTTAGTTTTTGTAATTTATTAGCTCAGATTGCTAATATTGCCTTATTGCCTTACAAGTAAAATAATGCAAATGAAATACAGTTTTTTTGTTTAATCAGTGTTTTACTTGTTTTTGTTAATGAGGCTTTTACACCTATGGTTCTAGGATTAGACAGAAACTAGTGGGCCCCACTCAGGCCGGATTTGTGGTGAGGCCACATACACCCGGGCTTAGGGCAGCAACATTTTTTGCCCAGCCGCATCCTAAGGAGCACTAGGGACTCAAAGTTCCCCAGTGCACTGGTGCTTGTCAGCACGCTGACGTGCATATGGAGGAGGGTTTGTGTGCAGTAGCTTTTGAGCCCTAGGACCATGCGGCTGAGGGAGGGGGTGTGCACGCAAGCGCCTTGGACTATTTAGCCTTGGGGCGCCGCACCATAGAATCCGGCCCTGGCCCCACTAGGAAACCATAATTACACACACAAGTACTGCAAACAAATAGAACTTTATATAAGTGAAGGAAAAAATGGCAAATTGAAATAACATGTTCACTATTAACAGTGCCCTGGGATACCCATGTAGTCTTTAAACTCCTGGCAGTCTTTACCAGGATACAGTCCCATGCTCCCATTCTTTCTGGAAAAAAAGTCCCAGTCCCATTA
>CM044437.1:96763595-96787649 GCA_024363595.1 Xenopus borealis
TAATGTAATGTTCTTTTTAGCAATAATAGCAGTATACATTAAAGACCAACATTTTACATTTTGCAAATCAGTACAAAAAAACTATTTTCCATGTTATCAACAAAAATAATTTTTTAGTTATTTTGGGCTGAATTATTCATTTGGTGAATACAAAAAAAAAATATTATTTCAGTGTAAATGTCTCAAACATAGCAATGTTAATGCAAATAGCTAATATGTTCTTTTAGCTGGAGGTCAAGGTTCACCTATGCATGGAGTTATGACTTTTCTTCCAATGTGACATTTTCTTTTATTATTTTGTGCATGACTCCCCAGATGAAGCCGTCAGTTTGTGCCCAACTCAATGGAAATGTAAATATCTCAACAGTGGCAACATTACAATATCTTCAGCAGTAGATGTCAAGTTGTCAGAATATAAACAGAGGACGAATAACTACATACAACCGAGACACGGCATATTAGGCATTCCTTTACTAAAAAACACCAGTAAGCAATCTGAGAACAAGCTTAAAATACCGACTGCATCACCAGGACTTCCTACTTTAAAATATACCTCAGCAGGTAACGAAAGTGTCATAGCTGCGGAAAACAGCAAAAGAATAAGGAAGTTAATAAATATAATGAACAATTCATCTAACAGATTTAAGATGTATAATGATTGTAACACAAAAAATAACAGATATAGAGAGACTAATGAGAAAACAATCAAGGCCTTAATTTCTCCTTTATGTATTATACATAATAATGATAATGGGGAAAAGGAAGTCACAGAAGAGACACTCTGCTCAACACCACCTGATATTATGATCCAGACAAATGTTGATGGCAATATTCATACATATATTACCAAGCTTTCTGAAGAAAATAAATTACTGGTTAATGATACCTCAACTAGTGAAAGTAGAGAGTTTGAACAAAAGCAGCCAAGATGTGACTTATGTCCTTATCCTTCCTCCTGTTCTACTTCTCCAGTATCAGTGATAAAAAGAATTTGTACCTCAGGCAGAGAGAAATGTATACATTATAAAAGTACCGAGAACATCTCAAAAGGGGGAGTACAAGAATTAAAGTCTGGAATGGTGAGAACATTGCCTCTTTCAGGAAAGGAAAATACCGTTCAGAGACCGGTAAGCAATTAAATCTGTTCTGTATTTGCAATTCCTTTATTTAAATCTACAGTTTGTGCAAACCATGTAATTTTTGTTAAGATAACTATACACAAAAGGTATGCACAATATAGCAAGGAATAAATATAAACGGCATACAAATATTATGGGAAAGCTGTTTTTACAAACTAAATAAGGTTAACAGCAATAACACTACATACACAATAATGACTTAATGCACACCATATTAAAATTAACGTAATTAAAGACATAGGTATGTTCACAAAGCAGATGTTATGTAACTGACATGATAAAATTGCCAACAATAGAACAATTAAGAATAAATATACATACAAAAGGGATACCCTTAAAGCACAAGAGTATGCAGAACCAACAAAAACAGACACATTTTGAGAATGAGAAGCCCCTGCATTTCTGAACACAGTCCTTTTTCAAGGGTTAACAGATTCTCATCCTTGAAACATGTCTGCTCTTCTTGGTTCTACTCTGCTCTGCTCTTCACAGAGGAGATTCTGTTTACAGAACAAATTGATTTGCAGTTTCACACCCCCTATGTATGCAGGCAAAATATTTACATAAATAGCATTAAAAGTAAGCACTATGTTAAAGGGATGGTTTACCTTTAATTTAACTTTTAGTATGTCATACAGAGTTCTAACTTTTTCCAGTTTTCAAAAGGGAGTCACTGACCCCCATCTAAAAGACAAATACTCTGTAAGGCTACAAATTTATTGTTATTGCTACTTTTTATGACTTATCTTTCTGATCAGGCCTCTCCTATTCATATATAAATAACTCAAAACCCATAAAAAAAAGAAAACCTATTGCAAATTGACTCTGAATATCACTTTCAACATCATACTAAAAGTTATCTCAAAGGTGAACAACCCCTTTAAATGGAGTTGATTAAAAGGAGTCTAAATACGTATGATAATGTATCACTTCTTCTTCCTGCAGTGTTTTTGGGGGTTTCCCGCCTTTCTTCCTCATACCTTGAAAACATCGTCCTATAATGCTTCACATTCAAGAACTGAGAAAAGAAGTGGCAAGGTAGAATTACAGAAATGCTAATAAGTATTTGGAACTAAGTTGTGTCCACCCCATTGGGTGGTTTTTCCAAATTAAAGGGAAATAAAGCATGTAATGTCATACCCATGATTCTAATTACCAAATATGGCTGATGTAATAAAGGCAGCAATATTACACAGCAGGACATATCCCCAAAGCTATTGACTACCCTCACTGTCCTTCTAGACACAAATGCATTCAGAAATTGCTAGAGTGTGTAAGTGCAAATAGCCATCAAAGTGTGTTGTACATTATCTATAGTGTTATTGTAAAATTTTGACAATGAATTAACCCATATGTTTTGGGTGCTAGTCAGCAAATATATTGCATACAGTGTACTTAGTAAGCGAGAGTACAGGCAAGCCTTTACTGACCTGTAATAAATAAATACATTTGCTGCATCAGCATTTCTGTCCTAACAGAATAGAACAACCTGGTTGAACAAACATCTCTAAATGACTCTTGTCCTATAGGCTGTTGCTACAGCAACCAAAGGAGGCTAAACCACTTTGTGAGTTCCAAGGAATAGGAATACCTTGCAAAGTATAATGGAAAAGAGCTGCACAAATATGTTGCAATCTAAAGCTTACCTGAAATATAACCATTAGAATAACCACTAACTAGTATGCAATAATTAATCTTTTTTTTTTCATTAGGACATAAATCATACATAAATCATCAAATTTTATTTATAGTGCCAGCAAATTACACAGCACTTTACATTAATTTATAAAAAAAAAAACATGGACCTTACAATACTTGAAAAATAAGGCATACAGGAGAATTTATGATACATTAATGTCTGATCAATCAGTATACACTGAATAAGCTTCTCTAAACAGGGGGATCTTTAGAAAGTGTTTCAAAGTTTGGACGGAAGAGGAGAGTCTGATAGATTGAGGCAGAGAGTTCAAGAGACTGCTGTCAGTCAAGCCATAGAGAAGTCTTGCAGTCAGGAATGTGATGAAGTCATGAGAGGAGAAGAGGGGCAAAGGTCGGAAGTAGAGCAGTAGAGAAGTAGAGATCAGAGCTGAGATATGGGGATGGCCTTCATTTTTAAGGGCCTTGAAATGTTAATTGATTCCAGAGGAGTTTGGGAGCCAGTGAAGGGATATGCATACAGACCCGGATTTGTGGCGAGACCACAAAAGCCCGGGACTCTGGTGGCAAATTATTGGGAGCGGCATGCTGCCCAGTCTTTCTATGGGCGGGCCGGAGTCTAGGATTGCAAGGACTAGGAGGCACACCCGGGAAATCTGAGGCTGAGGTGAAATGGTGAGATAGATGAATGAGTCAAGCAGCAGCACCTAGAACAGACTTGAGTTGTGAAAGATGATCTGTTGAAATAGCTGCAAGAAGTAAGTTGCAGTAGTTAATTTGTGCAATGTTGTGCAGATGAATACGACAAGATATGACGAATGATTGGATGTGCTTTGTAAAAGACATATGGATTATATATCTCCCATCCATGCTTTTACCTTATTTAAGAAAAACTTGAATAATACTAATATTTTGGATTTGACTCCCGATTTCGAGTTTTTGGATTATTTGATGACCATGCAGACCATTATATCTTCAATTTAAAAAAATTAAGAAAGACCAAGAGCAGTGCCATGAATGCCAGTTGAGTACAGAATGTCTAGGAGTGGGTGATCTGTATAGTTTAATTTTTTTATGTTAGATTTGTATCATATGGCAGAAGAAATGTCAAATAAGTGATCATCAGAAGCAGGGAAAAATGTTCCAGTGCAGGGGTAGTTGGCTCTTTACCAGATTATACCAAACATTGAAATACAGACACGTACAATACATAAGAGATGTATTATTAAGCAAGCGTGTGTTCCTGAAGTGACAGTACCATTAACATTTATCTGATTTCAAATACAGCACATTAAAATGATGTCTTGTTTTACTTTCTTCTGTAGAGAAATCAATCAGCAACACAAAAGATTACTTCTCATCAAAATCAAAGCAAGCAGCCATCTGACATGAGCCCTGCTGGAAGCCAAGCCACTCTGGCAATGCTGAATGCAATTAGAAATGGGCTGCAACAGAATAATGTAAAAATCATGCTTGGGCAGAAACAAAAGGTATGTTTTTCTAAATGCCTTCAGCATTTATTTATAATCTATACAAATATATTAAAAATTCTGTCATTATGTCTCATATATAATTTAATTGCAGATGTATTTCAATATGATAATATTTAGCCTTCAGGTTTTATATATGAGTGTCTAGGATATTAATTGTATATCTTAATGCTTACTTTACCATTCGGAATTGAAATAGTATCTGCACATCACAATTCCCTTTTATTGTCCGAAAGCTATTCAGGTTGGCCAGAATTTGTTACGGCTAATGAATATTGAGGAGTTGGAATGACACTTGACACAAAGTTTGAGAAAGGATGATACCCATAGAACATACCAGGAGTTACCATAAGGTTTAAAAATAAATAGAAAGAGATCAGCATTATACTGCAAACCATCAGCATAGCCTTAAGTAAATGGGTGTCTTTACAAAGAACTGGGCAAATTGCAAGATCACTTGGGTGCAGAGTAGAGCATCACTGAGCACAAGGGGTTAGGAAATTGGTAGGGGGTGGCAATCTACATGCCTCCTCCCTACTACTGCTTTGCATTACTATGGTTTACAACCACAGATATAGTAGGTATAAAGGTATTGGTAATACCAGCAGGGTAAAGGCATTAACAAAGCAATCAATATGGTAAATGTTGAATCAAGTTGTTAAATATTTTTCTTATGTAAGTACTGTACCAGGTTAAGATTCATTTTATTCTACATAGGTAGGAGAAACATTTGTCTTATATGCTAAAAGTCTCAAAAGGCTAAATGCTATATTGAAAGTATAATATGAAAGTATATTATGTAGCTCTGATTTGTCAGCTTCATAATATGCTGTAGCTATTGCACTGTTTGTTTCTTGTGTTATTGAAGTTGTCTGTATGTATTCTTTATTAGCCATTGGGAATTACACTGCAGCACACATTGACTGTTATTAAACACAACCAGGAGGAAGTGAATTGGAAATAAGACTAGAATTTGGAAAGCCAACATTGCAGAAAACGCTGTGGAATATACACTGTAGCAGACTGGAATTTACAAATGCTCACCAGGGTAAGCAGGGCATATACCAAAGACTATGCACATTGTGATTTTTCTACAATTTATACTGTGAGATTTTAACTGCAGATTTAATTACTAGGAGTTCACAAGTGATGACCATTATTTCAGCAGAAGTTCTAGTAGGCATCCTGAGACTGTTGGTATATATCTCATCATCTGTGCACAGCAGTTATGTGGTACTACACCGAGTCAGGCTCAGAAATATTACAATGCCCCCTTTAGAGGACAAGGAAAGTCTAAAACAGAATAAGGCTTAAAATGCTGTATTTTGTATTTTAAACATAAACAGGAACTTACTGCACCACAAACCTAATCAATCAAATGATTTATGCTTTCAAAGTTGGCCACAGGGGGCTGTCATCTTGTAACTTTGTTATACATCTTTGCAAGACCAAGACTATGCACATGCTCAGTGTGGCCTGGGCTGCTTAGGGATTGTCATAAACGATCAAAACAGCACAAGTCAAATAATATCTGCCAGAAGTGGATACAGCAAAACTGATTAATAATCAGAATATACAGACTGCATTGGATCCTGTGTTGTCATGTAATCTAATGTGGATTTTATGTTTTTGTATTGTTTAATACAAACTTTCTCCAACTCTCCATAAACATAATCTGGCTCCATGATCTTTGTCCCTGCAACTGGAGTTGGAAACAGTAAAGGGGATGTAAAGGCAAAAATGCAGAGTTGGAGGATATATAATGAAGGAAAGGCGCTATCATCACAGACCGAGCATGACAAAATATCACAGCAATGACAAAATAAACAATTGTAGGAAATGTTTGAATTTTAGAAAAGAAACTGCATCAATTATATTTAATTAATTTTTAGTTTTTTCCTAGATTCCCTAATAAAGGGGCGGTATACCCCTTGTTTTCATCAATGAATAGGGCTTGTGCTGAATATACTTTTTGACTAATGTTTTTATCTCTAAAATCTTTTTTTTGTCATTTTCAGCATAATAGGCCAAATGGAAAAACTGAAGCTACTTCATGTTTGGAATTTGCACCATGGATAATTAGATTACCAATGCATGGACCAAAAGAACACCATTGTGCAGTGGGATTATCTAGGCACTGGTAATCTACTGTAATTATCTTTCTCCCAATGACCCCATATGGGGTAGCTTCATTTTCACGTTTTTCATTTCCCTGTTTAGCTCAAGAAATAACAAAAAACATAGATTTGTCATGATTAAAATATTATTTTGTATGTTACTTAACTCAGAGTGTGAGAGCTCTCTTTTCACAGCAATGCTTTTCAGTCCATATATGATGAGTCCCACTCATTAGAATTCTGTTGTAATCCATACATTGATGCCCTACCCCAACATTGTTTGTTACTACAAACAGCATTATAAGTCATTCCAGTACAAAAGTTCACTGGGGTGGAGTCATATTCCTCACAAAATCTTGCTGACTGCACATTGAAAACATTGTAATAATACACCCCTAGCTCTGTCACAAACTGAAAACTATTAGCCTACATAGTAATTAGTGATGGGCGAATTTCTCTAGAAATTCGCGAATATTTAGGCGAAGCGAATCACAGGAGATTCGCCCATCACTAATAGTAATTGCTTCAGGACTCATCTACCTCCAGGGCTGCCTTTATAATTCTTCAGTCAAGGACCTTGTGGCCGAGGAGGCTCAAAGACATGTATGAATAAGATTTCAGAGGTTGCAGGGGAGGGGCATGGCTCTACTCACATAGTTGTATAGGGCCTCATGATTACTGATGAATACTCAAACCAATGCAGTACCTCTCTGCAAATTCCTCCACTATATAAATCTGATGCACAAATGTATTGGTTAACTCCTGACTCTCTCAGTAACGATGAATCACGTTAGATTTTAAGCACCATCTCCAGATACACTGCAAATTGACCACTTTGCTCTTCTAATGGCCTTCCTCCTCTCAAGCAAACTAACATGCACACCAACAGAACTCCCTACCTTTGAAATTCATTACTTCACACTTCCATTCCCAGATCCCACAGAGTTTTAGATGTTCTCTTCAGACTCACCTCTTTCATAAAGCTTACACACTTATCTAATAACCAATAGCACCTCCTTTCCACACATCACATTTTGTTGACCCATTATAACCTCACTAGCAGAATTTGTACAACATGTACATCCCATATATACAATGTTTTCTACCTTGTGCCGCATTTGTTCTGACTATGCACCGAATACAGGATTTTGCCTTTTTCAGCAGGATTCAGATACGGCCGAATCCTTCTGCTTGGCCGAACTGAATCAGAATCCTATTTTGCATATGCAAATTAGTGGAGAGGAGGGACATCACATGACTTTTTCTCACAAAACAAGAACTAAAATGTTTCCCCTTCCCACACCTAATTTGAATATGCAAATTAGGATTTGGTTCAGTATTCGGCCAACTCTTTCGCAAAGGAGTCTGACCGAATCCAAAATAATGGATTCAGTGTATCCCTAGTTCAGAACCTTAAAGATTGTAAGCCCTTATGTGCAGGACCAATTATTATGTACCCTTATGCACATATGTTGGCTGTTTACAAATAAATGTAATAACAACTGTTAAGAAGGAAGAAAGTAGGAGTTACAGGCTAGATATCTGTTTTATTACTTGCTGTACCTGTAGCTTCAGTATAAAGTCTGTAGAGATGCTATCAACTATATATAGCATTCCTTTTGAGCAAGAAAATATCTTCTTTAAAAAATGAATGAACCAGCAAAGTAAGATACTGAATTTGAAGTCAGACTTGGCTACAACTGACGTTTTGATATTTGTAGAATTTCCTATTAAGTTTTGATAAGGTATTGCTAAGCCTGGAATGTTCATAACCAGTGCACGTTCCTAGTTTTTCTGGATTTACCTTGCACTTATTCTTCTGTACTTTCTTTTGGCCGTACCTTTAGCAGTGTAGCAGTGTAGGCAGTCTCAAATGTTTTATATAATAATACATGTGTTTTAGTAGTCCTATGTTTTCATATTGCTGCACGTAGTTTCCGAATAGTATATCCTACATTTTCTGCAAGCATGGCAAGTATAATATAACTAGTACCCACTAGTTACCATAGTGGGAATGGTCAAATGTGTTCAAAAGTTATTGGGGCTTCTTTTTAATGCTGTTTCAAGTTTCAGAGTTTCTGAAATGTAATAGAGATGAGTGCCGATTTAGTAACTAACCTGCTACGGGTTACTGTAGAATGCCCACAAACCTGGCCTATCACAGGCTACCTGTGAGGTCAGCATTGGATGAATATCTGAGTTTTGGCTTGAGGTATAACCGAATAACTTATCTGCTGGCATATCCACCCAGGGATGCCCATATATTGGCTGCTGGTGCAGAATAGCTAAAATGTATGCCATGATGTTCATGGGGAATATTTTCCTCAATTTAGATGTGTAAACATTAATATTTGGATATGTGTACATTACAAAAAAACTGCAGTGAATATTATCAGATCACTTACAGACTTTACAGCTTACAGATCTGCATTTGCAAAGATTTCCATATGTGTTGAGAAGATTCTAAAAGGGTCTATTTTTTTCCTCTGAGGCATTAGACCACTGATTCTTGAGCTCTAATTTCAACTGAATTGTTTTTCCTTACACCGAGCAGAGCTTTTATGTTTAATGTTATGTTATCTTGTTTTTGTTTATTAGTTTTAGCTTGTAGACATTTGAACACAGTGTTATGTATAGTTTTCATAATCGCTTATTATGTTTTACATTGCATATGCCTTGATTATACTCTTGTTATGTAAAAGTCTTTTATTGTCTGCTTGAAAACTTAATAAAAATACTTAAAAAGAAAGAAAGATTTCCATAAGTAGTAAGTTATGCTCTAGCATTTTTAAATACATATCATTAAAAGGCCTGTCAAAGTTTTAACTTCTCTTGCCAAAGCTGAGCGCTAAAGAAAAAAACTTACAAGGGCCCTTTTGCCTCTGTGATATAAATATGCAAAAGAGGCAGCATCCAAAGTCTCTATTCTTAAATCAACAACTTATCTCATGCAGTTATAGGCCTCCTGCATAATCAATATCACAGCTGGCTTCTCATGCTTAACCAAAAGAACAGCAGTACCGCTGGGTCTCTTAAATGTAGCACATGGCACAGTTAATTAAGATAAATACATTTCAGCTTTCAAACACATGTACAATGATCTAGCTGCTACCATATTTTTCACAGGGATTAGAAGCAGAATGGCAGCGAGAGACGGAAAACTGGCAGAAAGTATTTGTTTTATGAAAGGTCTTTTGATTTACTTTTGGGAGTGAATATACTGGGGGATAGTAGTGAAAATATACATCACACTAATTTCAGAAGAAGATCAATAAATATGACTTGTAGTATTGATATACTGTATTCTGATCTGTAGTGTGTATTTGAAATTGAAGAAAATCAATCATTAAAAATTTAAAACTGCCTTCTTAGTTATTTAGAGGAACCATGGGAAGAAGATTTTGAGCTTTTCATCCATCTGTGCTTCCTCTAAAACATTTTTTTAGCATGGGTTTTTTCCGAGATTTATTAATGCTGGATGCAGCAAAAAGTCCAAATTTGAAAAAGTCCAAATTTGAAAATCCACCATCTCAGACCTTGTAATGTAGTGTATAAGTCAGTGGCAGAAGTTCCTCTCCTATGTTGAGGTTTCTGTGATCTGCACTGGAATTAGCCCAAAAATCCAATCATTCCAGACTTTTTGTCAAAAATCTAAAAAATGCTGGCTTTTCAGGAAAAAGTCCAAAGTTACTCAATTTTATTGAGTTTTCACCCAAACCGATTAAATATTAAATATTTTTTTAATAATAAATCAATATTTTTTAATAATAAATAAGGTAAAATTGGGTATGGGCATTTGGTCATGGTTTTTTATTTAAACAATGAGATAAATTCAGATTTTAGTAAATAACCCTCTTGATATGTAATAATTTCACAATGAAACATTAATATGGGCTTATAAAAAAATGTGTATGTGACTGTCTAATGCTTGATTTTTTTCTATTGGCTTGGAAAATCTATGGCCCTTTCCCCCCACATGCTTTATTAACTTCTCCTAAATACCCCTGTGTGTGTGTGTGTAGATATATATATATATATATGTATATATTTCTAAATATATCTGAATCACTGGCATATACAGTACTGCTTAGACTGCAATGGAGTTTACTTTTCTGTTAGTATTTCATTGATTCTGTTCAGTTTTGAGTTTCCTGCCTACATTGTCTCTTCCTGCTTAAGATCAAGAAATTAACCCATTACACATTAAAAAATATTTTATAAAGTTACTTTTATTTTAAGGGGTTAGCTTCTGCCCAAATTCTGCTTTCAGATGATCTTCCTATAAAATCTTTAAATTCTATCCAGTAGCATTTCATATTTACTATGGGATGGATTTACTAAAGGTCGAAGTGAATTTCGAATTAAATTTAAATTTAAAAAATTTTAATTTCAAAGAATTTTGGCTACTTCGACTACCAAATAGCCCAAAATTTGAAGCGAATTGAAAAAATTCAAAAATTCAAATTTTGAAATACTGTCCCTTTAAAAAACTTTGAATTCGACCATTATAGCCTATGGGGGGCCTTCCATAGCCTTTACAGGCAATTTGGCAAAGTTTTGCAAATTCAAAGTTTTTTAAAGGGAAACCGTTCGAATTGTTCAAATAGAAAGATGCATTCGAAGGATTTGATATTTCTTTGACTGAAAATGGACCTATTTGATAGAAGTAGGTCCATTTTTAATCGAAAAATCCCTTTAAAAAAGAACTTTGATGGTCGAATTTCGACGTTTTTTCACTTCAAAAATTCGTCCATTAGTAAATCTGCCCCCAAATGTCTTGTGAAACTATCACCAGGATTCAACATCATCACTTGGGGAAGGTGCCTTAGAATATTCTTCTCTGTGCAGACTAGTATAATTCATTTATGGTTGCCAGCTAGGCAAGTAAACTCCGTTTTCTTATGTTCTCCAGTGGGTCATATGTAACGCCATGTAGCTGTAGCTTTTTTTTTTTTTTGGAAACAAGAAGGACTCTGGAAAACCCATGACATGCTTGAAAGTGCACATATATCTGTTCACAGTTAAAGGAAACCATTGCTTGATTCCTCCATAAGGTTACTGCACCAATGGAATTTACCAGAAAAGTGTAAGAGGTATACCAGGTCAGAGGTGTATTCCTTCTTCTGTGGCGTCTTGTGAGTTCAATACACACACCTTCCTAAAGTACCCACCCAAGAGGTGAAACCAAGCTGAAAATATCCTTAAAGAACTGAAAACTGGAAAGATAATATAGTACATGTAGTGCCTGGGGAATATAGAATGAAAAAGACTGGAGTTTTACAACTTGCACCAGAGGAAGGACCTGTGTGGTCTGAAGCATGTAGTGCTTTACAAAAACAAAATTTGTTCACACTGGAAGGTTCACCTGTCTTTTTCATTCTATATTATATGGATGTGGAGATGGATACTCAACTAAACTGTTGAAGAGCCTGACTAAAAAAGTTTCTTGGAGAATCGGTTTGGGAAACAAGCAAGTATAGTGCCTGGGGAATCACATCAAAGCTGAGTAAGGTTAGCAGCATTGGGCAAAACTGTTGCCTGTTATCGTTCACTCTTCTCTATTGCATATCAATTTTCTTAATGTAAAAAAACATTTACTGGGTTATGGTGCTGCACTAACTTCATTTAACAATTCAATTGTTTGAATTGTTTGAGATCACAATTTACTAAGGGAAAGATGTATTAATTTTTGTGTTACTAACTGGGCCAATATGCTAAGATATTGGGGGAGCATATGTAATGATTGCTAAAAAGTTACTATAGCAAATGTCATGAAAACACAGTGGTAACAGAGTGCACGTTTTTTTTTTAATTAAGATTTGATATGTCTCTGGCTTTTCAGATTAGCTTAAAACATGTAGTAGAATAAACCCATGTACTTCATTTTATGAAAAATATAAACATTGTAGACTTCACACTTTTATCTGGATTGTATCCCTTTTATCTTTTCATCTCCAGCATTATCTTGGCATCTCCAGGATGTCTTAGAAGTAATTTCTAAACCGTATTTTAAATTCCTCCTTAAAACTGAGGGAAGATAATATTCAGAGGTATAATCATTGTGTTTTATAGCTTCATGTTTTAAACAATAAAAAAAAATTAACATCTAAGCAACCACTTTCCCTGGTTCCTTAATTCCTCAGATAATTTTGCTAAAATGCAACTTTTTAAATATTTATTCCATAAAATCTTAATGTATGATATCTACAGGACAAACTGATTTATACGCCAAAAGAGGTTGTGCCTCAGTTATCTACATGTATATGTTATTGTTTGTTTTATTATTTATACTAGGCAGGATTCATTACAGCTTTTTTTTCCCATATTTCCAAACCAAGTAGGTTTTGATATTTTGTCATCACATGGGTGCAGATAATCTGAAAATTAATGATGAGTGAATTTTTTTGGTAGGCATGGCTTTGCAGCAAAATCACGCACTTTGCCATCTGAAAATTTTTTCGGGAAAGATTGCCAAAAATCCACGGCAAACATTTTTGCCACTACAAAATTACTGCAAAGGCTAGTGATGGATGAATTTATTGACCAGGCATGATTTTGCAGCGAATTCCAGCATTTTGCCGCCAGTGTATAAATTCGTGAAAATTTGCCTGCAAAAATTGCCGGCGTCAAAAAAATGGAAGCTGGAGACCAAATTTTGGATGGCACCACATTTTCGCCAGCAAATGTGCGCCAGAACTAGACACCGGCAGCATTTTGCTAATTTTTAGCTGTTTTGCAAATTTCATAGATTCGCCCATCACTAGCCAAGATGAAAGTGTCTCCATAAGAAACAATGCCCATTGACTTTAATGCATTTGGAGTGAGAAAAATTTGTCACGTGTAAAAGAAATGTTGATGTCTATTAACTACAATGAGTTTCTCAAATTTTTCACTGTTTGTGAATTTTTTCACAGTTTTGCAAATTTTTGGGTGAAGCAAAATGGCAGATGTACTCATCACTACTGAATATAAGTTAGTACAATTATAGAATGGATAAGGTATTCCCAAATGTTGATGTCTATTGACTACAATGAGTTTCTCAAATTTTTCACTGTTTGTGAATTTTTTCACAGTTTTGCAAATTTTTGGGTGAAGCAAAATGGCAGATGTACTTATCACTACTGAATATAAGTTAGTACAATTATAGAATGGATAAGGTATTCCCAATAAGGATATTAATATTCAACTAAGTCAGGTGACCCATGCAACATAATTGCAAGAAAGTTAAAAAAATGCAAGCTGTATTCTTTACTGCTATTGCTAGATTGACTGCATAAAAGACTTAACTGTAAATCCCAGTGGTATCTGGAAGTTCTGTAATGCATATGAGGTTAGAGTAAAAATGCAGTCTATTTTTGCTGGTACATATGAGCCAATGAAGGTGATTGAGGACAAAGGCTTGTTTTTTTTTGTTTTTTTAAAGTTTGATACTGTCCATTTGACATATAAAGAGAGAAGCAGTCAGAGCAGAATGGCAAATAATCACACACAGATACTCACAGAAAGTTTGCACAAAAAATGTAAATGCAATATTGAACTCACATCAATTAATACTAAATTAGACTCTAAAGGGCAATAAAAGTTCCTCAGTTCAATCTTGACATGAAGGGGCTTATTTATTAAGATTCAAGTTGTGTTGTCCATGAAAATTCGAGTTTTTGAGGTAATTTTTTTTGGTCAAAATTCCCATTTTCAGGTTTGAAAAAACTCCATCATCTAAAACCTGTTGATGTCATGTGCAGAGGTGCCTTGAACCATTTGAAGATGTTATGAGTTTTTTTCAGAGGGTTTTGACCACAAACTCAATCAATTTTGGCAAAAATTCAATTCATTTTCTTAAATAAGATACCATTTGAGCAATGAGTTCATTCTAGTTCATTTGAGGTATAAAAAACTTTAACATTTGACCTTTGATAAATAACCCCCTAAACATCTTTATTTTTTGATAAATAACCCCCTAAACATCTATATTTATTTATGTTCTCATGATTTCTTGCTGGCATTTTCTAGCCTAAAAATCTTGGCAGTTGATCCATTCAAGTCTACGCCGAACAATTTTGAAGCAACACATTTGATCATGTAGAAGTTCTTACCACAATAGAAGTGTGGCCCAGGTGCTCCAGCCCCAGGCCCTCAGCTCAGGGAGCAGACATTCCGCAACCAGTTTGTATTGAAGTTGATCCATTCAAGCCAATGATACAAATATTTCCTTAATAAATGCATGTATCAGGGGATATACTCAGTCTATGCAGTAGAAGTTTTCTACAACTCGTGAAGAGTTTGGGCCTTACAAAATTGGTACAAAAAATTATAAATGAGTGAGAGCAACAATACATGACCAATCTGATTGCTGGTCACTTACCGTTATTTGCATTCATCACTTCTCCACTCATTTCTAAGGTTAAGAATTAATTCCCAGAATTCCTTTTGTTTATCTAACTCTGTATGAGGCAGTCTCCTCAACCTTTGTCACTTGTTTGGAAAACCACATGGTGGCTCTACCTAAGCTGCTCAGACAACCTGCACTACACTGATGAGACTCAAGAAAGGTGAAACCGGTCTGTAGTTGGGAATCTGATCTGCTGGCTTTTGCTTGAAAACCAGTGGGTGAGCTTTAGCCTATAGGATAAACCCATGCAAATAGAATTTTCTTGGAGCTCATTTGGAATTAATTCCCAGAATTCCTTTTGTTTAAGTCTGTATGAGGCAGTCTTCTCAACCTTTGTCACTTGTAAGGTTAAGTAAAAAATACCAAAAGCTCTTCTAGGATTTAGTTTTATCTGCTCATAATGATTAATTTAAAGGTGACCTGTACTTTCAAATTCCTGTAAAAAAAAAACTTGTTGCATGTCAGAGAAGCTGTATCAGATGCAAAGAAAATAATTAATTGGGTGGAGGACACCTATAACACGTGTGCATAAAGATACCGTATGTGCATGCTGGGTAGTTTCAAATACTAAGCATAACTTGAGGTTATAGTTACCCTTGAAGTTAGTGGCATAACTGGAGTGCGGCTGGCTTTCCTGCAAAAAATCTTCAGAGGGGCCTGGCGCACTATGATCCCCAGCCCTCTTGCCAACATCTCCCCTGCTTCTTCCTACTCCCCAACATGTGCCGAATCTCAACCCCCTTCCCTGCTGCAGGTAAAAGAGAGGCCGGGAGGGGGGTTTTATTGTTAGCTGTAGAGGAAGCAGACCCATCTGTGACTGTGGGGTCTACTTCATCTATAGTTGCACCACTGCTTTATGTGTGTATTCTCATGTTAAAGATATGAATCTGCATTTGGTCTAAAGATGAAATAGAAAGAAAACTCTCTGCAGTACAAGCCAACATTCCAAATAAATAAATTTTTAATTGTGATACATTAATTTGTAGAGTAAAAATTAGCATTTTCCCTTCAAAACATAAGCACCAGTCTTGATATAACATACAGTATAAATCATATATTGAAATATTTAGCAAAATACCATGTGCAAACTGTATTAAGCACAGAACATAAATACATTTCTTTTTTATTGTACATATTGGATTTTTTCTTATATGGGAATAATTTCATGCTAAATTAGCTTGAATAAACCTCAACTAAAATATGTGGTCTACTCTAGAGTACTGTACATGAAATATTGAAAAAAGCTATTAGGACCAAGAATTGTGGGGCATTGTAAATACTGACTAGTGCACATTTTTATTTACACATCTTTAATGGTTCTCTGAAAAAGTAAGGAAAACAAGGTATAATTACAAAACAACCTTCCGATGTGAACAATAGTTTGATACTGTAAAAATTATTAAATAGACCAGGTACTGTAGCTTGTACTTCCTGCTCTTTTCAAATAGGTCTCCTTTGAGATGAGTGGACTGTGAAGAGGGTGGAGGTCCAGTGCAGAGAGTAGGCATCTGATTCAGCATCATGTGACTTCTGCAAATGCAGTGAGGTGGTTCTTTAACAAAAAACAGACTGTAATTAGTAGGTAGCTCATGAATATTAAATAGTATATTTTTAGAATATTAAAAATTGCAACACAGTCAGGTTCCACCATCCACTTCTATATTTCCTGTAAATAATGCTGGTATTTTTTTGTTGGTCCTGCAAGCAGTAGTTTACTAAATAAGCCCTCATGTTTTTAATTTCAAGTTATGGTCTCACTTATTAGAGAGGGTGAAATGCCTTCTCCAACAAGTAGTAGCACTCCAGTGGCTTGGTGAATTACACAGGTTTATTTTGCACTCAACAAACACTTGTGTCTATATGTTTCTATGTTTCTAGTCTAGGGGTCTGTGATGTAGGTTAAAGGGAATGTGTGAAAGGATGGGGCCGAGTTCTTTTACTTTAAAGGCTAAACAATCCTCAGTCAAACCTTTATAATTGTACTTTATTTTTATCTGATTGCAATGTTTTTTTTATTATGTTGTCCTGTTGTGATTTTAGTTCTTTGGCAAATAAACAATGTTTTATAAATGAAAATCATCACTAGATATTTAAGAGCCATTAGGTTACTTAGAGATAACAGCAATATAACTTTAATAATATACTGATATTAATATGATGCAATATAATGTTGTGTGTTCCATCAACAGGTTTATTCTGCATTATGACTGACCATGTAGATATGAAGGGTAACTATAATAAAAACAAAAACTGTAAGCTTTAGACCATGTAAATATGTAATTTATAAGTAGTATAAAATAAACAATTTTGATAGTCTTCATAAAGATTTTTTTTTTAAAAGACTTTTTGTCAATTTCTTGGGGAAGGCTTTGTGTCAGTTTCTTGGGAAATGGAGTAGAAATACTTAAAAATCAATGGCAGTTTCTACAAATCATAGCCAATAAGATAGCTCTTAAGTAGAACACAAGCCAAATAACCCTAATATTTTCTAATAAAGAGGGAGAGATTATAATTTCAGATCTATAAAAGTCACTTTAAAGGGGTTGTTCACCTTTGAGTTAACTTTTAGTATAATGCAGAGAGTGATATTCTGAGACAATTTGCAATTGGTTTTCATTTTTTATTGTTTGTGGTTTTATAGATATTTAGCTTTTTATTCAGCAGCTCTTTATTTTGCAGTGTCAGCAATTTGGTTTCTAGGGTACAAATTACCCAAGCAACCCTGCATTGATTTGAATAAGAGACTGGAATATGAATAGGGGATGGACTGAATAGAATGATAAGTAATAAAAAGTGGCAATAACAATAAATTTGTAGCCTTACAGAGCATTTGTTTTTAGATGGTGTCAGTGACCCCCATTTGAATGCTGCAAAGAAACAGAAGAAAATTGCAAATGATTAAAAACTATGAAAAATACATAATGAAGACCAATTGAAAAGTTTCTCAGAATTGGCCCTTCTACAATATACTAAAAGTTAACTTGAAGGTGAACCACCCCTTTAACACTTCATCTTGGAAATGCAGTATACTTTTTTCCCAGTTGCTCAAAATAACAGACAAGAACGTAAAAACTATATTAAAGGTACTTGAAGATCTCAAGATAGGATTAATTAAACTGCAAAATGGTGTTGAAAGAAGGATATAAAGAGCTTTTGAGACTACTTAGGTCTCTGCTAAAGGTGGGGTATTAGGTTGGATTATACTATACCTTAAGAAGTCTTATGAGCTTGAGTTGTATAATGTACTAATTTTGTCAATAAAAGGTAAGTAATAATGTGCTCTGTATTTTTGGGGTTTTATCAGGGCTAACAGAGTACAAAACTATATTTTCAAAAGGAATAATATAGAAACAACAAATATATTTTCCTGGAGCTTCATTTGCTTCATGATTTGTTAAGAAGACACAAGATTAACACAGAGGGTACATTATTCCTCAGAAGGTTTACAGCCTAAGAAAAGACTGGTTGACTGTTTTTAATTATGGCATTATAGTTGATCCTGTGACTAATTAAATGTCCATTTTCTGAACAGCAAGTTTTTTTAATCTGAGGAGATGGATTTTCTTTACTTGATACTGCACCATTTTTAATCAGCACAGGAAATGTATATATGAAGAGGGTTTTTACTGCTTGATATTTTTTTCACAACCTCAACAAGCACATTAATAAAAAAAAGTCATACCCTGGCAAACACATGCTGGAAAATAGAAATTTTAAGTTAGCCAAGGTAGTAATAAAATCAGAGGAAAAACATACAGCCCATCATTCGTTATATTTGCATACTTTACAGAGATTGTTAATACAGTTTTGGCATGCACACTCTGTTATAAAAAACACACCATGCATGAAAAAGTATGTAAAACTGGATTTCTTCTGCATTGTTGAATTCTTCTGCATTAATCCAACAATGGGTCAGCGTGCTTTAGGTTGGATCACCATGATCCCTTAAATGATAAACTATACATTCAGAACAAATACTTTTGTAAGTGTATACACACAAAGTGCTTGATGCCAGGAGGCAGTTCTCCTTCGTAGCATTGGCCAGGTGCCATCCATGAAGTAATACACAATGTAGACAACATTGTGCACAATTTTCTCATGGCAAAAAGTCTAATCAAAGCAAATACAATGCTTTACTGCATCACAGCAAATTAGGACATTGATGAGTTTTGATCCGCTAGGATCCAGACAACGACCCATAGCAGAGCTAAACGCGATAATGGCCAAATTTGCTGTGATGCAGTAAAGCATTATGTTTACTTTAGTTAGACTTTTTGCCTTGAGTGCTTTTTCTTTCTACATTGTATATATATATATATATATATATATATATATATATACACACATCTACTATGATACTCTATTTTGTGCATGTGTACCTTTTGTTGGTGATTGAGTACAGTGTACAAGCCAGAGGGTGTAATTTAGTACTTTACATTTTTTTTCATATGTTATTATCAAATACCATATACTATTAATAAATATTTTTTCATGAAAAGGATTTGTATGAAATTGTGTTTTACATGTGGACTGTTTCATGGGATATATTTGTATAGAGACCTTCTCTAGAGACATAGTTTCCCTTTAAGTAAAAGCAGTATCTTGTATGTAGAGAAGAATGTTGAAATCGGCAAACTATGTGACTTTTGGTGCATGCACAGTAGAGCTGAACCGGCAAATGCTCCTACTGCGCATGTGCCGCCAAGCGACGAAGAATCTGGGAAGAAGATGGCTGGGAAGAAGATGGCGCTTGCAAACTCCATGGTCAGGACCTGTGCTGAGGGGGACATCTGCCATTGACTTCTATATGACCATGGCAGGTTTGAGATGGCAGATTTTAGGATTCTGACTTTTAGCAGCTTTGGGGTATAATAAATAATTTTTAACAATTTTTTTTCTCTAAAAGGTTTTTCCCCAAAAAAACCTTGACCAGAAAATAATCAAAGTTTAGTAAGTAACCCCCTACATTTCATAAAGTTAAACAAGTACCTGCCATTTAATAAACTTCAATTAACTACAATTACAACTTAAATTCAACACAGTGTACATAAAAATAAAATTGATACCGAAGCTAAAAAAATGTAATTATATATGTAAAATGTAATTACCTGACAAAATTATTTTTAAAACAATGCATACACTACCAAGGAAGTGTTTTTTGGGCACGTGAGGCATGTGATAATCATAAATAACAATAAAATTGTGGGAATCATCTGGAACCCTATACTGACAAAACTGCAATGTATTAAAATATGTTGTAAGCCCATGGTTTGACATCTCATTTAGACAGACAGCAAATGTTATTGTATTTTTGCTGCTTAGAACACTATATTTTGGCAGTTTATTGCATTTTGAAAATGTCAGAAAAGTTGTTCTGTTCTAATTTTCAGAAAGGTCACCAAACTATGGTGCTTATCTCAGCCCAAACAAGACACTCAACACACAAGCCTTTTATAATAAAGACACATTTCTATTTCCCTGTTTTGTGTCGATGCATAGAAGTATTTAGTCCTTCTAAGGTAATTATTTCATGATATTATTTTAGGCATTAAAATTATTTAAACATACATCTGGCTTCTATGAACAAACAATTGTATATCATAATCATCATCATCAGGGTTATTATGAACACGTATATTGGCAGATTTAAGCTACCTTTTCAGCCCCGTCAGACTGAGATAATCTGCCATTGCATAGTTCCCACAGACTGGCCTGCCCAAATGATATCAGACCAAAATTGGCCATACAAGAATTGGGCAGGTTTAAAAATCCTGTTGGGGTGAGGACTGTATTGGCTTGTTGTCTGCATCATCCTGTAATTGTGATCTGATTGTTTACATCTAGGGCCTCAAGGTGGGTATTTTGGGGAAAGATCCATTCATTACTTAGGGGCAGATTTATCATTATTCACAAATTCACTCGATTAACGAATAAGAATTCGATAAAATTGAATAGTTTTAGGTTATTTTTCAAGCGCTATTCGATTTCTCAAAAAATTCGTACGATCGAACGATTTCATGAAAAAATCGGGAAATTTTGTTCGATCGTTAGAAAAATTCGCTACGATTCGAACGATCGAGTTGTTCGATCGTACAAATGGTATTCGACCAGGCAATAGAAAAAAAGTCTATGGGGATTCCCATAGGCTTCTATTGCAATTCGGTAGGTTCAATCTGGCGAAGTAGGCAGTCGAATAAAATGTTAAAGTTGAAGTACTTCGATCATCGAATGGTCGAATGATCGAATATTCGATCATTTGATCTATTCAATATGATCGAATTTTGCATATTCGATGATCGAAGTGTCCAAATTTGCATATTCGATAGAATTCGATCGAATTTCGAATTATTCATGTGAATTTTGTAAATCTGCCCCTAAGTGTATGTATTATCAATTTTAAAAGGACAGAAATAAAATACCAAACATCACACCATCCATACAGACCCCCTGAATAAACAAGTGATTTGTTAAGCCTTAACAACATTCATATTTATTTTAAATTGCATATAAAAAACTACATGGAAAAATACATATTGTTCACCTGAGTGCAGAAGAACTACAAGGATTATAAAGCACAGTATTAATAACAAAATATCTGAAGCATATATATACTATACATCAATACTTTATATACTTCAGTCTGTACTGAGTTACTGGAAATGAAATATGGGGAAGGGCATCAGTTCTGATAGGAAGACACTGATACAGTGCTACGAAATATGTTTGTGCTACAGAAATACATGTTAATAATAATTATATTAATAAAAATAATAATTTAACAAAAATTATATTGTACTGGATTGATTATTGTTAAAGCTACTAATGTTATAGTGCTATTTGGCAGAACCTTTGTCTCACACTTCTAATGGATGGATACACACTTCTGAATGGCCTGGATACAATTTTCAGTAAAATATAAATATATTCTCAATCTACTGAAACAGCACTTTCATTATCTAAAAAATTATCTCTAAAGCAGTGCTGTCCAACTTCTGTGATACCGAGGGCCAAACTTTTTCTGGCCTACGTGGTGAAGAGCCAATAATGGAAGTCAGTGCTGACCACTCCCCCTTTTAAACTACACCCATGTTACCACAATAACTTTTAAGATCATATCCACATTAATGGTAGTAGCACACCAAAAAAAAATGGTTGGTGCTCACTGCAGAGATATGCCTTATCACTCATATGTGAAAAATTTTAGTCAGCCATATGCCTATTCCTCCCCGTGGATAATACAGGAACCCCCCCCATACGTGATTAAACACCTTATGGATCCCTAATAACTATTTCCAAATGCTAACAAACCAAATGCTTACATCCCTCAGGTAGCATAGGCAAGCACAGTATGACACACACAAGCAGCACTGGGCAAGCAGAGAATGGCATACACAAACAGCACTTGGCTAGCACAGTATGCCACACACAAGCAGCACTGGGCAAGCAGAGAATAGCACACACAAACATCACTGAGCAAGCACAGAATGACACACACAAGCAGCACTGGGCAAGCAGAGTATGGCATACACAAGCAGCACTGGGCAAGCAGAGTACGAAACACACTAGCAACACTGGGCAAGCAGAGTATGACCCACACAAGCAGCACTGAGCAAGCAGAGTATGGCATACACAAGCAGCACTGGGCAAGCAGAGTATGAAACACACAAACAACACTGGGCAAGCAGAGTATGACCCACACAAGCAGCACTAGACAAGCAGAGTATGGCACACACAAGCAGCACTAGACAAACAGAGCATGACACACACAAGCAGCACTGAGCGAGCAGAGTATGGCACACACAAGCAGCATTAGGCAAGCAAAGAATGATACACAAAAGCAGCAGTAGACAAGCAGACTATGGCACACACAAGCAGCACTGGGCAAACAGAGTATGGCACACACAAGGAGCATAGGGAAGTCAGAATAGAACAGGACACAGGGAATTCTATCAAGATTCTAAGATGTACTACCATACATACAGTGGCACAGTGCTGGTGCCCCATTAGCATTTTGTAAAAGGTGTGAACAGGTGAAAATGTGCACAGTTTCATAGATAAAATAATGAGCTAGCAGTACTGGAACTATGAGTAAGCAGCAGAGGAAGCTATCTGGCATGGGGGGGCTGTTGCAGTTCCAAGTAAGGAATTGCAAGTGAGCATCTACAGGCAACTGGAACCATGTGCTGGGTGGGGGGGTGGAGAGAGAGTGGACAACTATCATGGTGTGGGGTAATGAGTTTGTAAATGAGTATCAGGTAGGTCTTGTGCAGGTGGTGGTGGGGAGCAGGGGTGGGTGATATAGTGAGTGGGACTAAGTAATATTGCTTGTAGTTCTAAAAGATAGACATACAGATCACTAAATAGATATGTTTAGTAAAGTAGGGAAAAAGTAATACTAATTACTAATGTTCAGCGACTTTAAAGTTATTTGTAACTGTAAAAGATATTGTGTGATTGCTTCGCTTGTATAAATCCTAATTTATGATGTACGCTTACCAATGCCATATTGTCATGCACTTTATACCATGAGTAATACTGATGTGTGATTCCCTTTAGAGAAATAACATGAACATTATAACTCCATGCACTATATTTTTATCCAGATTCCTCACTATAAAGAAGTTATGTTTGCACCGTATATTATGAATCCTAATCTAAACACAGCACACCAACACACAAGTGCTATCTTTCACATTTGTTTATTGCCTTGTTTTGTGCTTGTGCTCATAACGATTCAATCCAGATAACCATGAGAGAAGCCTTCCAAACCGAGTCTTAAAGGAGTAAGTGTTCCCAATGTCTTCGTCAGAACTTTCATTACAATGATTCTGCTTGTCCTACAGTATACAGATAGAATAATTATGTATTTCATATGAGCAATGCATGGCAACACTGGCCACAGAAGGAGAAAATTATAAGAAATTATCATTCTTGTGAGAAGAAAAAAACATAATAAGACTACAATGTAAACCAAGTCCACAACTGCTGAGTGGAAAAAAAGCAAAACCAATTTTTTTGTTAAAGGATATATTTTCCAGGAATATTTGGGACCTGGAGTTTTCCAAATATATTAAGGGGGTTATTTCTCAAAATCAAAATCCAAAAATATCTCATTCTTTCCTAAAACCAAATCCGCACAGGTTATTTCCACTTATTTATCAATATATTTTGCTGAAAAATTCCAGTGTGGGAAAAAACTGCCCAAAAACCATAAAATCTTCGGATTATTGCATGGAACCTGGCACAGATCAGGGTATCTTCGG
>CM044437.1:96802401-96826645 GCA_024363595.1 Xenopus borealis
ATCTTTCTATTCAGGCCCTCCCTATTCATATTCCAGTCAATTGTTCAAATCAATATATGGTTACTAGGGTAATTTGGACCCTAGCAACCATATAGCAAACTGGAAAGCTGCTGAATAAAGCTAAATAACTCAGAAACCCCAAATACTAATAAATGAAAAACAACTGCACATTGTCTCCCCTTTAAATTGGGCCTCCATAACTTGTCTGCTAAAAATCATTTAAACATTGCTTAAACCAAATTGTTTTGCCTCCAATTATAACTTTACTTTAAGTTACTGTATTATTATTACTGAAAAATTAAGAAGATCCTTTTTAAAATGTTTAATTATATGACTAAGATTGAGTCTGTGGTAGATAGCCTTTCTGTAATTCGGAACTTTCTAGATAATGGATCCCATAGCTGTACCATGCATGCTCAGATTGTTGGAAAGTAAGTTCAAAATATGTGAAATCGCCATCTTGTTTATCTTCACAAAAATGTGAACAAGAAAGGGTCTTAAAAAAAAGATAAATAATAAAAGTAATAGCAATAAAATACTTCCCTCAAATTGTCAATGAAGCTTTCCATTCATCCGGGCAATGATATACAGTATCTAAAAGAAATAAGTCTAAAGCAACTGGACTTTCTGAGTTCTCCTTGAAAAGAACACTCGTATGAGTGGTGAAACGCCTTCAAGAAAGCTCAGAAATTTCATTGGCTTTAGATTTATTTCTTCTAGATACTGTACTACCCTCAAAAGAAATCTGCTTTTTGGGAGCTACTGACTCCAGTAACCTTTTAAAGTAGAAAATAGAGAGGAGATAAAACAGAAAGACAAATCATTTGAAGGATATACACCAAAATCTCAAAATGAATATCTTTTGTTAAAGCATCTCAGAACATCAGCATTCTATTAAGAAATAGTTCTAATATAAATAAAGGCATATTAAAAAGTATAATAGAATTTGACTGATTTAATAAGTTAGGAAACATTGAAATGTAAACATGTTTGGCGCAAATATTTGGTTTGAGAAAAAAAATTTGTTCCAAAAGGATAAAAAATGGCCATCTCAAAATCATGAAATAATATTATATTTAGAATTTCAGTTATTCCCTAAAATGCATAACTGATGAGCGGTTATTGTACACCCTATTTCACTATTATGCAGGCAGAACTTTCTGGGTATAATAATACTCATTAAAAAAGCTTGTTGAATACTGTATTTGCCATTAAGACAGAATTTACAAAATGACTAGGGCATAGGTTGTGTTGAGCACATAGTGCAGGTCATGCAAACAAACAGTTCTTATGAGTTTTGATTAGATACAATAATTAACATTAAGAGAGAAAATAAATTATACATGCATTTATGTTGCTCTACCATGTGCTTCAATTAAAGAATAACAAAAAAATACTACCCTGAAAACACCAGATGGCTTGCTGATCCTTGTAGTCTGTGTGCATGAATACATCTCATTGCAGTTGATATTTCTGGTCAAGCTAGTACAATTTCAGTAATAATAGAAAGTATGTACACGCCAAAGAGTTTTGTATTTTATTTGACCTCAGACACTCAATCCCTCTCTTCCAGCAGGTGTTATGCATGGATGGAGAGGATTGTTTGTTTTATACAGGGATGGAGAGGATTGTTTGTTTTATAGAGGGATGGAGAGGATTGTTCTTAGTGAGCACCAACATGTTTTTGATGGGTGTTATTTTGTAGTTCTTTTCTAATAGTCTGTTCTTATTCAGATTTATTTTAATGCCAGATATATTGTGCAGTAGAATAAAATATATACCTGCAAAAGCGATACTAACATAGTACTACATTCTATTTATTACTTACATACAATACTACATATAGTCAGACTACATACAGTAGAACCCCCATTTTACGTTTTTCAGGGAACCAGGAAAAAAAGATTTAAAATCAGGGAAAATGTAAAATCAGGGAAATGTGTTAAAGTAACATTTTCTTCAACTACTGTAAGGATATAAGCAAAGGAGTCTGTTATTCTTTGAGATACAATATTTACTGTGTTAATAACAAGAGTTAAGCATTGCAGTGTTAATGTTACACTATGGGGGTATGTTCAAGACTCTCTGTCAGTCACATACACAAGCTAAAGCAAAAGTGAGTGGTGCAGGACTGTATAATAGGTAGACTCGTTGGAATTGACCATTTACAGGAAGAACCATGGCAAAATATACATCAGCTTAGTATTTTCTACATCTTTATTTCACAAATAATAACATTCATAGAGGGGGAAAAAAAGCAGTTTTTGGGTACATCAGGACAGAATTTTGATGTAAAATCAGGGAAAACATGACTTAAAGATCAGGGAAATGCACCCTTTGAAATGCATTATAAATTGGTGGGGCCACAAATAAAAACTGTAAAATCGTGAAAACTTAAAATCAGGGGACTAAAAATCAGGGTTTCACTGTATAGTCAGGTTACATGATAGTAGAGTTATCATGTTCATGTCTTTATTCATACAGTTTGTTTCTCTGTTTAACTGCCAAAATTTCTCCTTCCCCTGACTGCCAAACCCTATCCATCTTAAAATCCTGTGTTTGTTCTTTATATTGGCCCATCATACTTTTGTTTCTGATGCTTTGATTAACTGGGGTATTAATACAATGCCGTGCTAAGTAGTCACACCTTGACCAATCATTTACAGAACATTAATAATTTACAGAATAAGTCTACAGTGACATTTAAGATGACTAAACTGCTCATTTAATGAAACAAGTATAAACTGAATTATTATATTTAAAAAAAATATTAAGACTATTTTAATTGTACCATCAAAAATAACAGATTTGAGTCAATCCAGATGAGAACTTCTGTGGCATTATTTTAAAATTGGGGTGCTCAAGAGCAACCTGACTAATTCAAAAAGAATTGCTCTAAACAGCACTAAACTGCAACATACTTACCCTTTAAAACAGATTTATTACTGCCAAAAACCTATATTATACAGTATTTTAGAGGCAGGAAAAACACAACTGAGAGGTTTTTGCCTACATAAGAACATAAAAACAAGTTAAATTTTTTGTGATAAGATTAACCAGTTAACTGCATGGGGACAGGAACATTAACAGAGGGGAAATGTCTGCATGTTTACTTTTGTAACCTTAAACCTTAAATTCAATTTCCCAGCTATATATATACAATATACTTCAATGGGATGTCAGATGTTCTTAAACAGATACAAGAGTTGTATTTGCAAACACCACAGGGTTAATACTCACAGAAAAAAAATTAAGTAGATGAAGTTACAGCAATCATAGGCAGCAATCATAGACAGATCAAAACTACGACAGTGGAGCAGTCTGGCAGGTGCTGAGATGCACCTTACAGGAGAACCAAACCATAAACATGAATATGGTTAAAAAGGCCATATTTAACACACAGAACTTATTGTAACAGCATCTCAATAGCAGCAATGATCCGGGACTTCAAACTTGTTACAGGGGGTCACCATCTTGGAAAGTGTCTGCAACACTCACATGCTCAGTGGGCTCTGAGCAGCTGTTAAGAAGCTAGGTTTAGGAGTCGTTGCAAATTATCAAGCAGAAAATTAAGTTTGCCAGTCATATAAGAGGATGCTACAAGGTTGACTATTGTGCTAGTTTCTGAGCTGACATGTAGTAATTATCTGTATTAAGTACTAATTAGGTACTAAAGCTACCCGCCTTTTAATGACTTAATAAATAGTATTTTTTTACTTCACTAAACGGTGTGCCACTTCATTTTCTCAGTTTTATGTAATAATTAACCTTATATCATGACATATCTTTTCTGAATAAACAGTATATTGTGAGTTGATCCCTAGGCTCAGTAAGTGACAGCAGCACAGATCATGTGCAGTGATTTAGCAGAAAAGAAGGTAGGGAGCTACTGAGGCATCTTTGGACACACATATCTCTACTGCTAAAAGTCTGTGGTTGCCTTGGGCTGGTACAGAAGTCCAAAATGTAATGTACAGCTTTTCTATCCTACTTCTTTAGTTAGGCTTTAGTTGTCCTTTAAAGGCTAGTGGCCCAGATATCCTATAGTAAAAATGTTGAGGGAGTAAATTATAGCCAGGATCCCTGTTTTTACTGTGGTTCCTTCATTTTAAGGTCAGTTGAGCCTAAGGTAGAGCTACCTCCAGCTGTCAATTCTAAATTGGGAAACAAATCTGTGTTTTCTAGTCAAACTGTGAATGCACTATGACAGATGCTTTTCTATTACTGTCTAACCTTGTTCAAGGAGTTCATATAAAGAGACTTCTCTAAAGTGGTTGTGCCTTTAGGGCAGAACTCTTTAATTCATCCTTATTGTCCCATGCTCCCCATCAGAAATTCACCTTGGTCAGAAGATTGAGGCCAAAGAAAAAGAAATCTGGGTTTCCAGTTTCTATATTAAAGGTAAACAGGAAGTGCGTCTCAAACTTCCTGGGCCAATGGGAAATACTAACCCACCCAAGCACCAGGAATTGAGGGAAGTATTAAGTAGGGATTTCCAGACAATTGGAATTTAACATTATGGGTCCCTACACTTTTATAGAGATTTGGGGAAAAGGGGAGAGAATAGGAGAGAGAGAGAGAGAGAAAAAGAAGGGACCTATAATGACATTGCCTTTCATTTTTATTTCAGTGAAATATTTCATTATTGCTTCCTCGGAATTTCTCTTACAATTCCTACAAGGACTAGTCATAGCAAGTTGTCTGTTTGTTTTTTGGCTTCTAAACTAATTTTGTCAAATTTCAGAACACATATTTTTGTATATTCTTTTTGAATATATGTAACAGCTGATATTCTAAGTTTTACAGGTAATGATTTTGATATTATGCAAGAAGACACAATTCAATGAGAAAAATGTTTAAAAAAGGTTTTTTTTTTCTTTTTTTTTTCCAACAAGAGGAGGCAGTCGTTGCCATAGCAGCCACCCACATTGTGGAAAAAAATGCAGTGAATGGAGTGTTATTTCTCAAACATAGCAAAAAATACTGAGAGCTAATGTTATTATGAACTGCTGCATGTTAAAACCAAGAGGGCTTATTGCTTATTATCTAAGACTTTACTTTAAAATCATGACTGCACTGAAAGGCATAAGCTTTACAAACACTGAATAATATTTACTTTATACTGAAAAAGTGCAATTAATAATTACATTTATTCTTTGAGGAATACAAATAATATTTTGCAAATTATACACAAATACCATATTTGATGTTAAAATTACCAATAAAGCCTATTGTTTTACTAAGGTCATGCTGGCTCCAGAACAAACATGTCAGTTAATTACATTTTCTCAAATGCCATCATAATGCATGTATAAATTAAGAAAACTTAATGGAACTTAATTTTTTTAGCCTCTCTACACACAAAGTAGATATATATTAATTGATACCATAATGTGGTTGCAAGAGAAACTGTGGCAGTGATGCCATAATTGGGTAGAAAAAAAAATATTTTGAGTTAAAGGGATACTGTCATGGAAAAAAAAAATGTTTTGCCTCAATTAACAGTGCTGCTCCAGCAGACTTCTGCACTGAAATCCTGTTTTTTTTTTACATTTAATTTTGAAATCTGACATGGGGCTAGACATATTGTCAGTTTCCCAGGTGCTCCAGTCATCTGACTTGTGCTGTGATAAACTTTGGGCACACTTTACTGCTGTACTACAAGCTGGAGTGATATTCCCCTCTGACTGGGAGAAACAATAGCCTGTAGTTGCCTACACACTGATATTACAAATAAAAAACTACACTTGTTGGATAAGGAATTAAATTATATATGGTAAAGTGAATTATTTGCAGTGTAAACAGTGTAATTTAGGAATAAAAACTACACAGCAAAAATCATGACAGAATCCATTTAAAGGGTGGGGCTAGACATATTGTCAGTTTCCCAGCTGCCCTAAGTCATGTGACTTGTGCTCTGATAAACTTTAATCCCCATAGACGCAAAGATCTTTCTCTGCCGAACGACCGATCTTAGGGACGTCTGTCAAATTATCGGGAGGTTAGTGGGATACCAACGATCGTACATCTTACGTACATCTGACATCGGTCTGCAGATTGATTGGCCAGGTTAGAAAATCTTTATTGGTCCCCATGCAATCTACCTATGTTTGCAGGGCCAAGCAGGCATCAACCCTTCTGTTTTGTAGGCAATATCGCCTGAAATTGTCTTTTTAGTTGATGGACACATTGGACATTTAAATGATGGTTTTGAGACAATCGTGGTCTCACGATAACCATTGGATCTTTCAAAAATCTTTACGTCAATGGCCAGCTTTACTGCAGTACTGCAAGCTGGAGTGATACCATCCCCTCCCTCCCCCCACACCTGCAGCCTTACAATAGAACAATGGGAAGGTAAGTCTGCTAGAGTAGCACTATTAAATGCCTTTTGAAAAAACATGGTTTCCCTTTAATATCAAGACCTCCCCATGCCCATTGCAATCTGTCCGCATCTAGAAATTTCTCATTAGTTTGAATATGGCGCGATTTAACATATATATGTTACAGGGTATTCATCCAGCTTGTGCTTTGTGATTCCATTGGACTTTTTATTTAGACTAGTTTCTGGTTTTCTCAAGTCTGAAGGACACATACATACATATTGATGGCATTTGTAAAAGTTCCCAGTATATTTAGTTGGTTGGAGGACATGCTCTTCTAGAGAGAACATATATGCAGCCAAATTTGCTAAATAATTAGGATTTCCATAGTTGCTAATGTGCACATCTGAGACAATTCTTAAAGGAACCTATACCCCCAGGGTACTTAACCAACAGATAGTTTACATCATATTAAGTAGCCTATTAAGGAATCTTACCAAACTGTAATATATATAACTGTAAATATTGTCATTTTACCTTAAGCCACCATTTTATGATATTCTTTTTGCACCCTCAGAGAGCACCTCACCAGAAATAATGCAGCTGAAACTGTAACAGGAAAAAGTGTATTATAAAAATGGTTTATTTAAATGAAGCAGGGGTATCCATATGAGCTGTTTTATGTGATACATTTTTATAGAGAGCTACACTGTTCAGGGGTATAGTTTTCCTTTAAGAGTTACCTGGGAAATTATGTGCAGCTTGAAGGATGTTCATGGATAAAAATAGTAACAGATACGTTATATACACACTGTAATTATCTTATTATAGAACTAGTTGCTGCAACCCTCTAGTGTATATCCATATACATTTTTTCCCCCACAGCATTTTTCTCAAATAAAATAATACACCAATTTTTTTCTCAAATGGTGAAAATATAATGTTTTATTAAGATGCCCCTTAGTGTTTCTAAATCCTTTCAATACATGCGTGTCTCTTTATTTGTCTTTATCTTTTCTATGTATGACATATTTTCTCCCCTTTAGGCCAGGACTGCACGGAAAATTGAAGCCCATTTTGGGCGGATGCGACGCTGGGTGTGAAAACGGATGCGACATGTCGGATGCGACAGGAACAAGGTAAGGTAATAGGAAGTCAGATGGGTCGCAGAGTTGATGCGATGCAACTCTCAGATGAAAATGCTGCAAGCTGGATCTTCATCCGACAGTCGTGTCACATCGCATCGAACCTGCGACACCATAGCGACTTTTCTATTACTCACCTTCCGACTTTTCTGAACATACGTTTTCACGCCCAGCGTGGCATCCACCAAAAACGGACGTCAATCGTCCGTGTAGTCCTGCCCTTAAAGCAACTCAACTAAGCTTAGTTAGTTTACATTTTACAAATGCAACAAGGATTCATATTGACATATTTATAATTGGAATATATCAATGGAGAAACATTATATATATATATATATATATATATCTACATGTATTTGATAAAATATGAATCCAGCTGAGCCACACTCCTTCATTTGTAAAAGGTAAAAGATAGCATTTATTTTTCAACATAATTAGACATAGCAAACGACATTGCATTTTTTAAAAAAATACTCATCTACACATAGGCTGCACAACGTTTTGGGGGCTATTTGCTCCCTTTTTCAAGTTTGTCTCCAGTGAGTTTACCAAATGAGTTTTCAAATCCGGCAAAGGACTACAAATTGGGTACATGTGTAGTCGGTCCCATGACGCGATGACGCACCTGTGTGGAAGCACACTTCCCTTGCTGGACAACGCCATCTTTTTGGTTGGATATATACTAAATACCATAGATCATCCTCTTTATATGTGATTAATTATTTGAAAGGGCTACAGTAATGATAATATCTCATACAGATATTTGGCCATCGAATAACTGTATTATGCAGGATATCACATAGTTTTAAATATATCATCATATACCATACACAATTCAGTCTAAAGAATACTATACACTAATTAACAAAAAAGATTAACAAAAAAAGATCAAAGTCTCTGTTTAGTCCATTGGGACTTTATGGGACAAATTCACTAAAGCGCAGAAATGCGCTAGCATTGCCTTCGCCGACGTTCGCCGCACTTCGCCAGACTAATTTTAGACAGCACTACACAAATTCACTAAGATGCGAATTTGCTCTCAGGGCGGCGAACGTTATCGAAGTAGTACTACCGTTACTTTGCCAGGCAAAGCGCATTTATGTTGGCAATGCCTAATTTGCATACGGTGCAAACTTAAGCGTGTAATAGAGGTGTATGTTACAGCCACTACATTACACTACACAAGCCCAGGAAACCTTTAATAAATAAAATAAAGTTGTCCTGTTGCCCTAAACATGTGCCCCCTGTATAGTTGTGTTGCCATATGTTAGGAAATGTAGGGGGGAAGGAGGGTAACCCTAAAAAATATTTAGCTGCAAAAGGTAAACGACACTAGTTTTTGGGACTTTGAAAAAAAGTTTTTTTTGTCATACTCCTATATATTGTAGTGAACTTTGCCAGGTCTGACCTGGCGAAGTAACGTCTAGCGTAAGAGGTAACGTTCACCAAAATTTTCATCTTAGTGAATTAGCGTAGTTACGTCCCTTGCGCAACTTCGCCTGGCGTAAAGGTGCAAAGTTGGGCAAGTCGATGTCCTTCGCTAGCGAATTTTCCCCAGGGACACTGTTAGTGAATCGGCAAAGTTGCAAATTTATGTCGCGCTGGCGAATTAGCGCAAGCATTAGATGCGTCATGCTTTAGTGAATTTGCCCCTAAGACTTAAGTCTATGTATCCATTGGACCTCTGCCTTTTTTAACAACAATACCCAATCTCCCCCTCTCTAGGGTATGGGATATATAAAAGTAGGGTGAAATTCAACATAATTCTATGGTATTCTACATATGTATTATATTATGGATAGTTGGTCCTTTGAGATGGTTAGGGATGCAAGAAAAGGTTCACATAAAGAGCATGTATAGCAACAACAATGAGTATTTTTGAGTGACTATACATTTGCCAGTTTGGAGTGTAACACTCAGCACCGTCAGGATTAAGTTAATTCTTTGCTGAAGGCAAACAGCTATCAGTAAGTGATGCTTTAAACAGCCTGCCTAGAAGTGGAATTGTTAAAGTGTCTCCAAGCCGTTACCAAATATTGCATTGAATACATTTGTATGAAACATATTTTAAAATACTAGTCATAGAGCCACACTTATGTAAAACATAATACTGTATATGTACACAAATGCTTACTTGAGAATTAATTTGTTTCAGCAAAATACATCAAATCATATTTAAATGACTGAGTATAAAGAAACAGTACACTCACTCTGTACACAAAAGACTCCTATCAATGTACTCCCATATAAAGGTATACAACTGACCTTGAAATCATGTATTGGTCATGTCTTTTGATTCTAATATGGGGACTAATTTTAAGAAGCTTGTATGTTCTCTGATTTTCTATGTGGGTTTCTTACTGGTACAATTAACTCCCAGACGCCAAAAACAATCTGTAAACATGTTTTATAGTCATATCTGTGCTATTTAAATAATGGATAATAGGGATAATATCTATAAATCTATATGCTTTGGAGCTCTGCAGCTTGAACAGGTTGCTATGCCAAAATCTCCTTTAGAACAACATCACTTTCCACACACAATCAAATCAAGATTCTGTCTCATCCCTACATTTTCTGTTCCTAGTGAGTTCCAATGCCTTGCTAGACTTCTCTCTCCTTTATGTGATGGGTGTCTTAAAGGAACAGTTCAGTGTAAAAATAAAAACTGGGTAAATAGATTGGCTGTGCAAAATAAAAAATGTTTCTAATATATTAAGTTAGCCAAAAATGTAATGTATAAAGGCTGAAGTTACTGGATGTCTAATATAATAGCCAGAATCCAACTTCCTGCTTTTCAGCTCTTTAACTTTGAGTTAGTCAGTGACTTGAAGGGGGGCCACATGAGATATAACTGTTCAGTGAGTTTGCAATTGATGCTCAGCATTCAGCTCAGATTCAAAAGCAACAATTATGGCCGAGTGGCCCTCCCTCAAGTCACGGATTGGTTATTGCCTGGTCACCAGGGTAACCAGTCAGTGCAAAACAAGAGAGCCGAAAAGCAGGAAGTTGGATTCTGGCTATTATGTTAGACATCCAGTCACTTAAGCCTTTATACATTAGATTTTTAGCTAGTTTTTATTTTTATACTGAACAATTCCTTTAATAGAATCTTTAGAATATGCATGGATTGTATATGTTAGGGTGTCCACAGACGCAGAGATCGGTGTGGCCATAGACGCAGCGATCTGCTCCTTTGGTGATGTCGGCAAACGAGCGGATCTCTCCCCGATATGCCCACATAGAAGTGGGCGATATCGGGCTGATCCGATCGTGGGCCCTAGGGCCTGATGATCGGATCATAATGCATCTGAAATCGGCAGTCGGATCGCAGAACCACATAACCTGCCCGATTGAGATCTTGCCGACTTTCATCCAGAGATAGATCCGGGATGCCAGTTGGATGGCCCCACACACAAGCCAATAAGCTGCTGACGCAGTCTGTCGGACGGTTTTAACTGCCCGTGTATGGGGCCTTTACAGCTGACTACAGCAAGCACTAGTGGCCAACATGATAAAAAAAAAAAAGCACTATAAAATGTATTTGTAAACACTGGACAGACATTAAAACATCTGCATCTGAACACAAATACCTCCTCCACAAAAGGAACAGTAATACACAGACCTTACAAGACAATAAATATCCCCCCAACAATTACTATCTTAGAACATTCTGGAATAATATCAAAAATATGAAAAGCATAAACCTGTGAGCTCTTTCATATAGGTAGCTTTATCATTTATATAAAAACAATTGGCATATTGCTACCTGAAAATACAGTTAAAATCATTCTACATTTTAAAACTAAACCAGCTTCTGGCACATAACTGAATCAAACCAATCTGTCTACCTAGCTATCTAAATGACCAATGGCATGACTTGTCCTTCCTTACACCATCTGCTTCTGGAAGATTATTGTATAATCTGCCATAGATTGATGGATTTTCCCTCCATTGTTTAATTCTGGAACATATTTCAATTATTTCAACTTAATTTACTATGTACAAAAATACTTTCAGGAGCTTATACTGGCCCCTGTATCAGATTATACATTAGATTAAATTTATTTTAGATTTATTGTCTTCTCTTTTCTAGAGCATTTCATTATTGCACAACTTAAATAAATAGAAGCTGTCTTGACAGCATATAATGAAAAGTCAAAAATTCCAAGCCAGATTCAGTTTAATGAGAAACCCCACAATTATACATTTAATTGAAGGTATATTTTGTGCAAACATTGTACTAATTTCAATGCAAAATGTACTTACTGCCAGGTACAAAGCTGCATAAACACTAAGAGCTGCATCTTTGGATGGAAACGTTCTTCTGGCTTTGATAACAAGATCTGGGATCCCAGTGCAAGCATTGGCATCAGTAATAAACTGTGTAAACTGTTGACAACCAAGTGCTGTATAGTTGGGTTTACAAACTGTAAGGAAATGTGGGGCCAGATTCCCTGTAACAACTTGTCCAGCATTTACAAATATATCTGTAGCAAACAATCCAAAAGTATAAATTCCTGGAAAAAACAAAAACAAAGCAGAAATAAATCAAAATTAAAATCTCATTCATATGCGGTTTCAGGCAAGTAACTACTGACAAATGCCGGTATAAGCGATTGTCAGGCATGTGCAAAATAAACCTATGGGGGATATTGTAAATGCTTTAATAAAAAAGATCCACATAAAATGTGGTGCATAAAGTGCCCCATGCACCATTATCTTTACTACTGACATTCAAAGCCAATATCAAAATAAACTCATCCATTGTCCCCATGCTCTGCTTCTTTCCTCTGCCTTTTTTCTCCTCACTCCTTTCTCAGCTGCTTTTCTCTGGAATTTTCTTGCAATGATCTAGGTTATTAGTATTCATAATTATAATAATTCTAAGGTGAAATACCATAGAAGATAAGGTGAAATACCATAGAATGATAACCAAGTCTTATGTTTCTGTTTTTCCCCACCCCTTGATTTTAAGCTCTTGCAAGCAGTGAGCTCTGTTTCTTTCTATTTGCTATATTGTTATTGCAATATTCTATAAACATAAGTGATGATGATTCAATGCAGTGTAGGATTGCCTTGCCATTCTCTGACCTGTATGTATGCTTACTGACATCACCAGAATCTGCTCCATGGGCACAATAACAGGTGGATTCAAGTCCTCTCAATGCACATGCATACAGGGCAAAGGAGAGTCAAATCAAAGTTTAATGTTGCCACATAAATTTCTGATATGACCCCCTGCAACTTAAGAGTCTCTTCTTTTAAAACTCTGATTATTTTTTGTCATAAGAAGAACAGAGATAAAAAAAAGGCTCAGATTATATAAAGAATCACAAGGTTAACTGTATTTCCATATAGTTTAGGACTTACACATTTATCAGAGCTGATACCCAGTGGTATAACTGGACAACACCACCTTCATATGGTCAATTTACGTGTGACCTGTGATTATGTATGAGTCACCCATGGGCCCCTTAAAGCGGAAGGCGATCCAAGCCACGCTGAGCTTCCGTTGTAGTTATGACCCTTGTTAATTTCACACGATGTGTTTGACTGTTTTCAGCTGGGTTCTAAGGGACTGCAAGTGGGTAATGCTGCTCAGCAGCAGTGTTACTGGTATTATTACTATGTACAGTATTAAAATTGGCTAACAGTTAATTAATCAATGTCACAGTAAAAATGTCACATAGCTTTCAAGTGCAACTGAAAAGTAGTAAAGTTGTATTTTTCTTCTTACTATAGCATCCCTATCCCTAGGCACAGAAAATACAAACAAAGTGGTCTATATTGATAATTTATTGATCCAAATATTCTGTTTCTGACCCTATGCCCACCCATGGGCGACTAACAAAAATATACTACTACTTTCCTAAAATTAAAAGCTACTTCATACACCATAGAGCTGTTACAGTGACAATATGCTAATGTGTGCAACTACAATAGTATTACACTGCCTCAGCAATATAAATTAAATGTTCAATAAGAAAACAAATACAAGGCTAAAATTAAAGGGATAAATGTTGTAAGAATACAAGTGACTGTAGATAGCTGGAAGTGTGAATTGTTGTGGAGCAGCTGGATGTCAAAGCTGATGTATGTTGATGACATGTGGTGTCTCCAGATTTTTATCTCCAATGTTAGTAAACATGCCTCACTCTTTGATAAATATACCCCTTGGTCTTTCAGGTATACTAACTTCTACCTCAGTGTGTAGCTTGGTTTGAAAGGCACAGGAATGTAATGTTTGCTGAAAACGTTCCAGTCAACACTATGTTGCTTTGAATGCTATGCACCTCCGTTGTTGTGTTTTTGGCTTGCCCTTGCTTTGCTTTGACAAGCCCAGACAAAATAAGCTTAGACATGGTTAATTGCTGTTAGTGTGGATTTGGGGATATAACATGACGAATTGCTAAGCATCTAAAAAATAGTTTTGCAAATAATGATTCTGGCAATTTGGGTGAGGGGATGAGTAAACTGGGTATTTCTGGTAGCCCCAAAGAGTTGTGCTCAAAATTACAGAAAGATTCCTTATCTGGAAAGCCCCAGGTCCCAACATGATTGGTGTAGCAGGGACAACTACCAAGGTTTTCTCCTACTGTAGCCTGTATGAAGGTAAAGTGTCAACCCCTTTGCTAGATTTTTCTTTTCCTTTGTATCCTCTTAAACCAAAGTGTTAAATGGGATGTAAAAAGTTTCAAATATGTAATGGCTTTAAGGTAATTAATAATCATATCACCAATATAATTGTACTTAAAAAGTTGCACCATTTTTTGCAATAAGGCAATTGTCTGCTTTCTTCTTTATCTCCACTTGCTGTGACAACTGTTTGCATGGATCTACAGAATGCCTGAATAAGGAATCTTTCAGTAATTTGGATTGTCATACTTTGTCTACTATGAAATTATTTAAACATTAAAACCAATAGGATGGTTCCGCCTCCAATAAGGATTGATTTTATCTTAATACGGTTTTAATATCACAGAAATGAAATCATTTTTAAAAATGTGACTTATTTGCTTGAAATGGAGTCTATGGGAGATGGTCTTCTTGTTATTCAGAGTTCTCTGGATAACAGGTTTCTGGAGAAAGGATTATATACCCGAATAAGCAAAAAAAAGATAAAAGATGCTTATTTTATGCTTTCTGGGATGTGAAAGCACCACTGATCACTTCCAAGCAATGCAACCAAAGGCTACCTGTAGATCATGGGATTTGCATCAAAACAAGTAGCAACAAGGGGGAAAACAGCACAAAAGAATGCTTGTTTGACAAAAAACGGTACAGAATTTTTAGTACTTTGGGGTTAACAAAATTTTGATTGAGAAACCTGAAATGTATTTCTTTATATAAATACAAAATTCAGAGCATGCAGATGCACATATTGAAAATAGGAGTAGTTTCATTTTCTCTTTAGTCACAATAAGACAGCTAAGAGTGAAACTGCAGTTCAACAGAGCTGAACTCCCCAGCTCAATACTGACATGATTAGAACTTTCAGAATGAAAACTATAAAATTTCCCTCTGGTAAACTTTATCTCCACTTTATGATAAATATGCCCAGAAATATACATTTGTCCATGGTTTCAAAATATATGTATATACTGTATGTATGTATGTATGTGTTTATCTATGTACAGTATGTGTGTATATATTAATGAAAATTAACACAAATTAGGAGAAAACTCTTACCAAGAAATCTGACAGTTCTTCGCACCAGTGGATTAATATAGCAACAGTCTCCGGTTAAGAGAGTCTTTTCCTGGTTTTCAAAATCTCTTGTTGCTACCTGCAGGCAAAACACCACTGTTTCTCCAACGATTATCTAAATAAACAATAAAAAAGCAGGATATTTGAATCTTTTTAATGTTTTATATGCTAACAGCAACATTTTAACATATGTTATAGGAGAATTCATTTTGATTGCCCAAACATAACTTTGATTACTTTCCATTACTGTAAATGATGTGCCTAAATGCACTTCATCTTGTTAGTCAATAACAACAACTGATTTATTATGCTTGGCCAGCCATTTCCAAAAGCCAACATGGCTTAAAACCTTAAACAGAACTGCAAAAAATGAGTAAGGTAAAGGTACCATGTGCTATTATCCTTAAGCAGAAAGAGGGTTAAAATGAAGCAAAAAACATTATTTTCAGTCTTAGCCAGTATGATAAATAGTTGCAGAATTCAGGGGTGGATTCATAATTCATTTTGCCCAGGGTTGTTCCCCAGCTCTACCCTGATCCACACTAACCCACCTCCAATCCACCATTCCCACATTCACCACATATTCACCTGTTTAATTTAAGCGATATTATAAATATGAGGAATTTCCTCTATTCCATGGCATTGCAACCATCAAGCAATTCCATTCTAATTCATGAATGCAGCCATTGCATTACAATATCAGTTACATAGTTTACTGTATCTTGCACTATAGTATTTGTATATATAAGCTATAGAAGAAATCCAGCACTTGCAGGATTTTAAAAAATTCAATAAAAAAATTGTTATTGGACAACAAACCTTTATCAAGATACCCAAACCACTATAATCTAAACAATATATACCCTAAGCACCTAGTTGGGAGCACCTAGTTGCCTAACATTTTGCCAAAGCAGGACAACCGATACCCACTTTTTGCTGCATGGCCATCGACTGTATTCCAATCCCCAGGAGGGGTGACGGCAGGCAAAAAAATGTATTACAATGTGAAGCTCACTATAGTCACTATGTTGCCACTAAACTGGTTTCTTTAATCTCCTTTGTTTCATGGCCCAAATTTATGTTTAGACCCAGCTTTTGAGTGGCTATTTACCCACATTATATATATGGGTTTATTTTCTATTGTGTTCTCTTTTTACAAGCTCCTTTGTTTAGACGCAATGACAGATACAGTACATGGTTGCCCAATTCCATATGCACCATATGTTTTTTTTTTCACTGGGATGGGTATGCAGTTGCCCTAGGCGGGCCCAAATTTGTGGAAAGGACACCAAGGTCTGGGCATAGATAGATGAATTTAGAATTTAAGTTTTTGTTCGGCTGCAATGCTCTGGATACTTAACATATTGCAAATTAACCTAAGGGTGCTTGTGTCACAATACGTCATACTTACTGTGCAATGGTGGCCAGTACTAGTGATGGGTGACGCAGGGCACATATAGGGCATAGCAGTAACACTGGCTATACCAACCTTGGTTAATTCTGCTGTAGATACAAAAACATTATCTGACTGATCTGATCATCAGGTAAAGACACGGTGCCATGAAGTCGGCCTTGCGGGTAAAAGAAGCAAGTATAGATTGTTGTGGTCCTGTGCACAGCTTGGAGAACATGTGAACAAGTTTTGTTTTGTTTCACTTTGTTTCACTTAGATGCTCCCTATTTCAACAGAATGGTCTGCTTTACCGTGCCTACCACAAGTTTGTTCCCTGAATGATCATCATGTAACTTAGTCTCTGAACTTAATGTGTTACAAGTTACTTGCTTCTTTTTTTGTGGCCTCATCTTAGGGCATATTTCTCTCTAATATCATCATGTCATGATGACTTTCCCTCAGCACTAAACACACACTAGGGAATATATTGTTTGTATAGCAGTAGTTTTGGTGATGTAGACCAATATTTTATATATGTGTGTATGTATATACAGTATGTATATGTATGCGTTTGACCGTATGTCTAGTTTTGGGCTTATCAGCAGTTTTCCTGAAAAGATTAAGGGATGTGGTGCACCCTCCGACAGATCACTGCTATTACAGGTAGAATGAATAAGAGGGAAATCATGCGGCAGATAGAAGCCCACGTGTCAGGTAAGTGGGTCTTAGTGAGCCAAGCCACACACACTGTATAGTGGTAACCACTGGTGGATGTTCATTTTGGTTGTTGAGCCTGTGCAGGCATGACATTGGCTGTCACGATAGGAGTGTCCTTTGGGTTATTTATTATTAACATGTATTACTATAGTGCCAACATATTTCATAGCCGGCTAATGCATTTGATACATACCTGGATTGGTGTGTTATAAGATTACACAAGAGCTTACATATATTGATTTTTTTCAAGAACACAAAAAGCGGGTTTTAAACTCCAGGGATGTTTTTATATATCTGATAAGATGTTCATACACTATTAGACCTGATTTTCACCAAACCATAAACTTATTATGCTATCATGACGGGGTTAATGAATCATGGGCTGTAGGCACGACCACTGATTATGTCACGTAACAAGTCGGTTCCTTTTTTATCCTTCCTATCCCTTTCTTTAAATATGACTGTTTGTGTACAGTTTTGACTTCCTGAGGACAGCTCGAGTTGAGAGGCTGAAACATTAAATAAATATATTTTTTATTTTGTACAAGTCCTGTGAGTGTGGTTTGGTTTTATAGCTTATATATATATATATATATATATATATATATATATCTCACCGGGTTAAAAATTTGTTAAAAGCTTCAAATTGCATATTGGCTCTCTCAAAATTGCAGTAATCTTTCTAGCAGTGATCAAAGCAATTACAGCTGCCTGACAAATACTTGATGGCAGGGAGTGAACTACCAGTAATAAAGACACTGAGGTCGCTTTGCTCAGAGATATCTTACCTCCCTCACTCCTTTTCCATTGGTTCTTGGAATTCTTTCAGCCTTCATATTGCTTACGTGAAGATAGCTACTACAGCTAATTTATATTTGCTGCATTTGCAAGATCTAGACCCCAAAGGATATGCAAGCACTGACAAAAACTGAAAGCACATATCTTCGTCTGTGCAGACTTTGTATCAGTCTTTTCCTAGCTTCAGCTTGTCCCTAGTTTATTATTATTTATACTATTATTATTTATATAGCGCCATCATCTTCTGTATTGATTTACTGAGTCAGGCAATACAAACACAATACATAAAAGTTATATAAACAGACAAACATTTTACCAGAAAAGATGCAAAGTTACAATTGCTAATTTTAAGTGCCAAACTTCCTTGTGTCAGACTTCCCAATGAATTTGATGGAATCATATTTGATACCACAAGGCCTATTTAGAACAGTTTTTTTGTTTTTTTTTGTTTTAAAGCCCATTAAAATACATCAAAAAGAGTAAAACCTGAATAACATAATAGTGTTAAGCTGCTCAAAGCAGTCACACACAAAATAATACAGTGTCTTGTTTGATAAATATCAAATTGTGGCATTCGGTATAATGTTAATAAATGGGAAAAATATTGAACTACTGGATATCCCTGAGTATTCCCCAATCCCCAGATATGTGCAATGTGATATCTTTACCATAGTTTCAAGACAAAAGTATCAAGGGCAATGACAGATCTGGATATTATTCACCTGCAATAAATCTCCTAATCTACTCCAAATGTTTCCTTGCCAGCGATAACGAAAATTGGTGGTGGTAAAAAATATGCAGTGCTTAATTTTTTCAAAGTCTCCCACTGGGGAAGTATTTGGAGGAAACTTATCTCCTTGTGTGCAATTGCCTTTAAATCACTAAATATATGCCTCTGCTAGAGTTCCAAAACACAAAAAGATTAATGATACAGTTGAGAGAGAATATTTTTCTTTGCATTTGTGATATATTTCAGAAATATTGAATTTGTATTTGGCAAATTAAATTTTACTGGAAAAAAGTCTGACTGCACAAAACATCAACAATCATACTGATAAACGTTTAATTTCTGTCTAACATCTATGCATACAGTTTTCCTGGAAAGAAAAGAGAGTAAGCAATACTAATGTTAAAAAAAAACTAGAGATCCATAGGCATCTGTCAAAGAAGCATTCATGTCCCCCCTCCTCCAAAACCCACTCCTTCACATACCACATTCTTAAACCCAAGCCATTTGTGTGCTTCAGAACCCAACATGTAGGGTAAGGAGCAAAGTGCAAAGTCTGTTTTATGCACTTTGCGCCTTATCCCTTTGCTAATAGTAACATAGTAAGTTGTGTTGAAAAAAGAAAAAAGAAAAAAGAAACACTTTCATCAAGTTGAAACTTTTGTGTCTATATGTAACTTACTGCTATTTGATCCAGAGGAAAGCAAAAAAACACGCCTCTCTTATTTGCTTTCTAACAGGCTGGTGACTGGTAAATGCAACTGAAGCAAACAAATCAATGCAAAAGAATAAGTATTTTTTCATTAACTATTATTTTAAAGTAAGTTTTGAATGCTTAAGTGATGTGGTTTAATACGTTTTTTTTATGAGTGCTAAATAACAATGGGTGGTGTGCTATTGTACCACAAACTGCTTTACTTTGCAATTAAATTTCCCTCAGTTTGAGGTGGGTGAGGTTTGATTAGTGCAACTGAACAGATGGTACAAATTCTAATTTGTTGGCTCATGTTCTCTCATCTGTGGCTGGGATAATGAGATTCATAGTCTGACCCAGTGCACAGTCTGCCATATGTATGCAGATTTGGAGCAAAGGTTCCAAACTGCAAAAGGTAAAGTGAGGTTGCTCTGGGTTTATGCATCCCAACAGATTCACCAGATTGTTTGAAGAAAAGTATGTGATCTCTGGATTGGCAGTTCAATATGGGACTGATCTCTCTAACAGCCAGGAGACCAGTTTCTCTAGTAGTGGTGGGAAAGAGAGCAGAGCCAGGCCTAAAAAGATTGTGATTGTAGGGGATTAAATTATTAAGAAAGTGGATAAGGTAATATGTCATTTGGATTGCTACAACCGGACAGTTTGCTGTCTTTCTAAAGCCATGGTCTGTCATGTGGTTGATCGAGTAGACAAATTATTGGGTGGGGCTGGACATGACCCAGGTCTGGTAGATGGAGGACCTTGAAGAGTGATTTCAAGGATTTTGGCTATAAGATTAAATGAAGGTCTTTCAATATAATTTTGCCTGTGCCACATACATGTTTAGGAAGACATCAGAAGCTTAGGGAACTAAATGTGTAGCTAAAGTCTTGGTGTAGGAAAGAAGGGTGTGGCTTCCTAGAGCACTGGGCTGATTTTTCCTTGGGGTACAACCTGTAAATTAATGACAGATTGCCCTTGAGTGGAAGGGGGTCCACTATGCTAGTGGGATGCATGGCTAAGAGCCTGGGGGAGTGTTTAAACTAGGGAATGGGGTGATCTAGAGAATTATGGGGAACCTAGGGTAGACTGGGCAGTGGGTTTAGATATTAGCCTCAAAACTATAGGCCAGTTAGTCTGACATCAGTGGTAGGAAAGCTTTTCTAAGGGGTATTAAGGTATAAGATACTTGACTTCATTGCAAATCATAATACTATGAGTTTGTGTCAGCATGGTTTAATGCATAATAGACCTTTTCAGACTAATGTACTTTCTCTTTATAAGAAGGTGAGCAGAGACCTCAACTCTGGGATGACAGTGGATGTAATCTACTTACACTTTGCTTAAGTATTTGATACGGTACCACACAGAATTTTACTTGTTCAATTAAGGAATGTTATAATTTGTACCTCAATAGAGAACTGGCTATAAAGAGTGGTGGTAAATGAACATTTTGTAATTGGACCAGTGTTGGTATTGTTAGTACTGCAAGGGTCTGTAAAGTACTGTTTCTATTTTTGCTAATGATCCTACATTGAGCAGAACTATAAGGGGCAGATTTATCAAGGGTTGGATTTTGAATAGCAAAAACGTCAAAATTCGATTTCAAAGAGACCAACTGAAATCAATTTGAAAATGTTTTGATTGAATAATTTCTTTTTTCAATCGATTAGGTTAAAATTTTCCCAAAGAAAACTTAGAATGTTCAAAGTTCACCAACTGGCTAAAACAGCAATTCACCAGGTTTTAGATGGCAAATAGTGATGGGCGAATCTATCCAGTTGGCGAATTTCCATTGAAAATTCGCAAATTGGCAAAAAATTTGAGAAACGTGTTGCGTCTCGTTTTTGACGCACATCGCGCCGCATTTGATGTTTTCGGTTTTTTTTTTACGCCAGCGAATTTTCAGCAGGCGAATTTTTTCTGGCGTTTCGCGAATTTATTCACCGGTGGCGAATCGCAGGAATTCACTGCAAATCCGTGCCTGGCGAATAAATTCGCCCATCACTAATGGCAAATGGTAAAGAGACAGTACATGATAAATTCTTTTGCTTATTTGACTATTCCCTAGTCGAAGTACACAAAAATAACTCGAAATTCAAATTGTTTTAATTTGAATTTTCACTTTAAAACTTGATAAATCTGCCCCTAAGTGTCATGTAGGATGCTGTCACTTTGAGTGATGGGACCAAATTGAAAAACTGGGCAACAAACTGGGTTCAGTGTTGATAAATGCAGTGCTATGCACATTAGCAGAAATAATATAAATGCTATTTGCTGTATATACAGTATGCTGTATATGCACTAAACGGCAGTGTGTTGGGGGTTTCCTTAATTGAGAAGAATCTAGGGGCTTTTGTAGATAACAAGTTCCAGGCAGTAATATTCTGTGGCTACTAAAGCAAATAAAGTATTGTTTTGCAAAAAAAAAATTAACTCAAGGGATGAAAACATAATTTTGCCGCTTTATAGGTCCCTAGTAAGTAGGGATACACCGAATCCAAGATTCAGGATTCAGTTCAGGATTCGGCCAGGATTCTACCTTTTCCAGCAGGATTTGCATTCGGCCGAATCCTTGTGCATGGCTGAACCGAATCCAAAACCTAATTTGCAAATGCAAATTGAGACAGAAGAGAAATCACATAACTTTTTGTCACAAATCAAGGAAGTATGAAATGTTTTTTCCACTTTCTACCTTCCTTTCACTAATTTGCATATGCAAATTAGAATTTTGTTTGGTATTCGGACAAATCTTTCATGAAGGATTCAGGGATTAAGCCAAATCCCAAATAGTAGATTCGGTGCATCCCTACTGGTAAAACCTCACCTGGAATATGCTGTGTAGCTTTGGGCTCCAGTCTGTATTTCCTCCTATGCTACCCCTTCTCAAAGGGATCTAATCTAACGTAAAAGCCAGTACGGCTGATTCAAGGAGAGAATTTTACACCTTCACAGCTTTCACTTAAAAAGAACTTTCCTATTATTTATCTGGAACCTCCTTTCTTGTAATTGGAATGGGTGTACTCATGTCTGCTCATAAATTAAAGCTAAGTCATTAAACCCTACATGTGGAACAATGCACAGGTCCGGGGCTGCTAACTTTTCTTTAGTGCTGATGCCAAAAGGGTGGCAATGGGTGATGGCATAACAGTATTGTGGCTTGTGGGCAAATCAGCACAGGGCTGAGAAGAATAAAAGAATGGGGCACATATATAGATCAATCAGGTGTAACTAGATGGACCAGGGAGTATAAAGGTTGTACCAAGTAAAAAAGCAGGACAGGCTAGTGCATTTTTACTACTAGCCCAATTCACAGTTTTTCCAGGCAGTCCTGGAATAGTCCTGACTTCTCAACACTGCAGTAACAGTACTACAGGAAAAATCTGTTAGACTGACTAGTAGTTTCCAAGGTACTGTTTTAAAAGAAAAAGATATTTTTTAGAAAGTCTGGTTATACTTCATTTTAAAAGGTGAAGAAAGAATAAGTAGCATGTTCAGGTCTCTAAGCACATATGCAAAATTAATGTTCTGGGGCAATGTCATAGGACGTTTTTACAACTGTTTTTTTTGTTTTGTTACTATACTATGAATAGTGCAATAAGTTGTAAAGCAAGTGTTACAATCCAGTTGCAAAATATTGATAGATTAGTCTGAAAAAATATAAATGGCATAATAAACACGTATTTGAAGTTAATTGATCCAGATATATAGTATTTCTGTAATACAATGAATAAAAAAGTAATACATGATTTTTACTAATGCTAAGTACTGTACGGTCATCAGTAAATTAATTTTCCACTCTATCAGTTTTTTTATCCAGGCCAAAATTAAATCTTGTTTTTCTTATAAAGTCTGGACAAGGGCATTTGTCATTTGTGCTTTTGTCATATTCTATAAAGTCTGGAATGCTGAATAGCTTTATATGGAGATCTCTTTCATTAGCCCTACAATCGGCTAAGATTTTTTGTTCTTTAAGTTTGAAATCTATAGAAATCACATATCTTAGCAGCTTTCTGAGAATATGAATGTAGTTAAAATGTGCCAGATTATAAAAATAAAGGATACATATAATTTACTAAATGGACAAGTAATTCTTATTGCACAATGTTCCTGTGTTTGTACTAGTTTCTGGTAACTCAAGATTGATTGTAATGGATGCCTCAGTCATATTATGCGAACAAACATGCAGCTCAGGTTTAATTACTGACCAAATTAGCTTTATATTGGAAAAAAAGATATTTCTGAACATCAACAATGCTTTGAAAATGTAATAGTTTAGGTCCAATTCTGATCAGTTAGGTTCTGTTGCTTTGCCTGTTCTCTGCCAGCCTAATCTATAAACATATTCTCTAAGGCCAATGCTTTCATTTGCTCTAAATCTTATATGTAATTCATTTAAGACCTGTAGTAAATGATGAATCTATTGCTGCCTTGTCTAAATCCAGTTTGCCAATTGTGTGAGTCATTTAGACTTTAGTAGGTCTTGTGAGCTGTCTGCAAGTAATTGTTCTTTACTACAATATGTGGCTCCCATCATTATAATTCGGTGTATCTATTATATACAAGTGGCAAACATATTCCATAAATTAGGATGCTGTAAAAGGGATTCATTTATAAATGAAAAGAATGTTAAGTATTGTGTAAAGTGCATTGATTTGGAAGCAAAATCATTACTTTAGTATTTTTAGATGTGAGTTTGTTGGGCTGGGGAGTCTGGACCTACTGGGGCTTCTCATC
>CM044437.1:96831080-96842890 GCA_024363595.1 Xenopus borealis
TATATATATCCAAAATAGAAAACTGACATTTTTTAATTAGTGGCACCTCCTGGCTTGTACAAGTCACTGTGCTCATTGTACATACAAATCAAGGGCACACATACATGTTAGGTAACAACAGCCAATAAATGGACAGGTCTATTTGTTTTATACCCACACTCCTTCCTTTTACAATTACAATTTCATTATTTCTTGGCAGGTAATCATAGGAGGAACATAGAGATCACTTGATAGGAAATAATGCAATGCTGCCAAACAAGGTGTAGCCTCTGACCTCTGCACTCTGGAACAGAGCACAGAAACATGCGCCAATTCTGCAACATAGAAAGGCAAAGTGGATGCACTGTCCAATTTTTTTTTTTTTACAAGGGGAAATAACTGGTTTAAGGCAGTTATGTGTAGAAACAAATAATGCACACAAATAAACAAATACTCCAAAGTCAAATACAAATGGTCTATGCTTCACGGGTTAAATGCAAATGATCTGAAAACTCCAACAAATCTTCCATGTAGAGTGCTGCCTCCTTAGTCTGCTGGTCACAAGCAGGCAAAGTTTATAAATAAACATAAAAGAACAAGCATGCTTCCATCGTGTAAAACTGTATTAGCACCTTTAATCAAAATAAGATATTTTACACTTTCAATTTAGCAGAAAGTGATTGTTCATCAATAAGGTGTGTTAAATCTGTTCCCAATTCGTTTCACTGTGTCCCAACTTTCTCAAGTGTGGATAAGAACAGCATGTTTAGGTTTGATAGCTTCATTCACCGAATACAATGGCAGGTTAAGGGCCCTTACACACGGGCATTTTGGACCTGCGCTCCCCTGCATTGCGTTTGGCTGTGTTCAGCTGCAGGGGAGCGCAGGTCTAGACGCACCTCATTCTTTTTAATGAGGTTGTACCCACGAGACGCGTGTAAGTGCCGAACGCAGCTTCAGATACCTGCGCTCCCCTGCGGCTGAACGCAGCAAAACGGAACGCAGGGGAGCGCAGGTAAAAACGCCCGTGTGTATGGGCCCTTACCCAAAAGCCAATTGATGAGATATAAACGCATTACCTCCACACAAGAAAATGATGTAACGAGTAAAAGTAAAATGTTAAACATGTTCAAAAACAAGGGCTATCCTAAAACAGTTACAGAGGGCAGAGAAAGAAGTAGATGAATTACCGCAAAAAAACCTTATTGACCAATAAGACTAATGATAAGATCACAGAAAGAATTCCTTTTGTCAAAGGAAATATTGATTGATACTAATGACCGATCCAAGTACGGCTAAGGTATGTATTCAAAGATTACCCACTATTTGCTTACAAAAGAGGGAAAAATATAAATTATTTTTTGGTGCATACTGTTCTGCAAACCCCTCAAATACCTAAACAATTTTTGGGTAAGACAGTAGTGGGTACTTTTCCATGCATGTCATGCCAAAACTGCAATAGTGTCATAAAAGGAGATACAGTGTTGCATCCAACACAGGGTAGAAAAATTTAATTAAAAGATTATTTTACGTGCATGTCAAGAAATGTAATTTACTACTTGAAATGCCCATGTTGAAAAGGTTACGTAGGAAAAACTAATAGAATGGCAAGGTTGCGTATAAATGAACTTCGCAGCTAAATTCGTAACCCAAAGACTAAGGTTACCTCCATTAGCCAATGTAAACATAATATAGCCCAATTAAGATGGCAGGTCCTGGAAGAAATCAAAAGTAATTGTACAAATGTGGATACAAAACTACTCCAAAAGGAATGCTTCTGTATATGGAAGCTTGATACCTTGTCCCCGGAAAGGGTTGAACGAGAATTGGGGCTTGAATTGCTTTTTATGAATAGTGCATAAGTGTAAAAGCATATTGACTATTAATCTAGCTATAAGTGCAATAATATATTTATTGTTAATATGTTTTACAGCGTCCAAGTAAGGTAGACACAACTCCCTTATCCTTCTGATTAGTGATGGGCAAATTTATTCGCAAGGGGCGAATTCGCGGCGAATACCCGCGATTCGCTGCTGGCGAATAAATTTGCAAAACGCCAGCGAAAATTCACCGAAAAAAATTAGCTGAAAAAAACGAGTCGCACATCATTTTTGACGCGATTCGACTAAAACGACGCAACGTGCGTCGAAAACGTGCCGCAACTCATTTTGGTAATTTTTCCGCCAATTCGCGAATTTCGCTGGAAATTTGCTAATTTTTCGGCGAAGTGAAACGGGATAGATTCGCCCATCACTACTTCTTGTTTTCAGTCAGTGAGTAATTATTTTTCAATTTAAAGGCTTTAAAGGTATATTTATTGTATTTATTACAGGTGAAAATGATGCACTTTATACATATTGACAGATCAACATAGTTATTCACAAGAATGATTTATTGGCAAAGACAAAGACAACAGAATATTTTCTTTCACTTTGTAATGTTATATACACATGGATGTTAATAAAATGTCTTTAAATGGTTAAAAAATGTTGATGCACAGTAGAAGACCACCACTAGGGGTCATACTTGTTTTGCCTATAAATTATGCACAGTCTCTCATGATAATTGTCACTGATGAAGGACCATGTGGTCCCGAAATGTTTGATCACTGAAGTGTTGTGAGCACCATGGAGTAAAGTATGGGAACTCACCTCCCCCCCCACCCCGTATGTAGCAGATAAGGTATTGGCTTTACATGATGGGAGTGCTCCCCTTCTTTTATCTCTATTTGCTGGGTTTTTTTTTTAACTCTGTCTATTTATTGATTTTACATTTTCCATCAAAAGAATCATGTCTTTGGCACCAAAAGATCCGAAAAGAAAAGGAAACAAGGGGGAAGGGTATGCACACTTAAGACTTAGTTTTCCCCATGAAACATCACTTTGAGAGAATTATTATTTTTAACATGTATTTCTATAGGGCTAACATATTGCGTAGCGCTTTAAATAAGTTTGTGTGCTTATGTTGAGTATAGACCACTTTCTATAGAATCTCTCTGAAGTGATTTGTTTAGTGGCTGTGGTCTCCGCAGGTTTCCATTTTCTGGCAATTAGTTAATCACATAGACCAGGTGATGAATAAGCACATTGAATGGTTTGGGGATATTTGGTTGGATCAAGTCCAAAAAGAGTAGTATAGGTTTTATGGATGTTTGTAAATGCCAGTTGGTATTCCTGTTTTTCCCAAAGCAGAAGTAATGCTGGACAGCCCTACTATGTGCGCAGAGGATCTCCTTTTGTGTGGAATCTTCTCCAGCAGGTATCAGGCACATTTTTTTATAGATGTGGCTTAGTTTATTTGGGTTAATATGCAGCTTCATGTGGGAAGAAATGATACTGATGGATGCAACATTGTTTTTTGACTTTACATCCCCTCTAAATTGCTTGAGAACAGACACTTGATAATAGAGGGTTATGTTAGGAACATTTATGCCACTCATTCTTCTAGGTAGCATTACATTTCCCATACGACTCAGGGCTTTTTACTTGCCCTCAAAATTTTGTGAGAACAGCTTCTGCAGAGTTAATAGAAAATATGGAGAAATATGCATAAAGATTGTTCTAAATGCATATAGAATCTTGGGTGCCAGCATTTTTAAGGTATGTAGCCTCCATAACCAGGACAGATCCTGTTGTTTTTTATGAATCTGTATTTTTTTGCAGCTTTTGGTATAATTTAGGAAAATCAATTTTGGTTAAGGGAAGGCTGTGAGAGTAATAACCAAATAATTTGTAGGTCTGTTTGAGAATTTATCAATTTTTGCAGGGTCTGCTTCCTCTATAGTTACACGCCTGTTTCCAATGCTATGAAGTTTCCTTTGTTTACGATAGATGCTTCTAAACTGAACTGGCTTCTTTGGCCTATGGTAGACACATAAAATTTTCCCCCAGCATATAAACACTGAGAAAATGGCATTCTGTCCTTATCTCCACGCACAATCTGTCCTGCTCCTGCCTGCTCTTATCAAAATATATACTAATATGAAATATAAGCCTTTACGATATTCCCCATAATTAATCCTTATTTTCTTAGGAATGCAACATTTCACTTCCAGCTTTAATATCCATTTAGATCTCTGTGGATTATACTATAATAAGGTTTGCTAGAACATACTTTCCAACAGAATACAGCCTGGGATTTGTCATATACATATCTACATAACTATATGTAACCTTGTGCCTCTTAGTATTGAGCTTTTATTGTGAAATCAACTACAAAGTACACTGATGGGACAATTCTTTCTTCTCTAAAGCACAAACACTTATTTAGCTGAAATCATTTAGTAAAAGTCATACAAAATAATGGTAAACGTATGAGCATTGTAAAACTCTAATTGAAAACATATATGGATGAGTAGAATGCTTTCACCTTCCTTCTCTCTTGCTTCTTATTGAAACTCTAGCAAATATAATTTCTCACTTATGAGTTACATATTCATGTACTGTAAAAACACCACTTACATAAAGTCTTGTTCTTCAGTAACTATTTACAGGCAATATAGATTTTATTAGGTCATTTAGATTATTGTGTAATATACAGTAGCATAATTAAAATAATAATAACCTTTACAATTTTCTTTATGTGAAGCTGCAGTTGGTCTCCACCATCTCCTTGTATGACAACATAAGTAGAAGCTTCAGCCTCCACAATTAATCTAAATGCAACACCTGTATATTAAGTTTGCATGAAATTGTTCACTTTTTAATGTAAGCAACAAAAACCTCCCACCTAAATGAAATTATGTCTTAAAATAAGACAATATTTACATAATCAAAGCTGGTTTATAATCATTGTTTCTAAACAAAAAATTATACAGGGTTTAACTCGTATTTAGGGATTATAGAAGCCAGTATGCATATCTCATCTTTATTGCTTTTGGCCAGATACAGATGTATGGCCAAAAGTAGGTGGCCAGCTGCCTGTCCAACATCTCATTTCTAAACCATATGTGCCTCTTCATCTCATTTCATAACATAACCTTGTATTCTTCTTGGAAGAATTTCCACTAGATGTTGGTGGGATTTGCTTCCAATCATGCATAAAGTTGGGCACTGATGTTTGAGATTAGCATTTGCAAACAATTGGAGTTCCATTTTAGGCTTCTGTGCCAATCCAATTTGTGCAAACCAGTTCTGTGTGGACATTAATTGTGTACAGAATTATTATCCTCTTAAAACAGGACAGTGCCTTCTCCAAACTACTGCCACAACATAGAAAGAACGGAATTGACAATAATATAATTGTATGATGCAGTGGCACCTGTGTTGGAAATGAGAGGTGTGGTTTAAATTCCAAGAACAACAAAGGGTAGCCACATACTTTTGGCCATAAAGGGTTTATTTACAATGACAGAGACCTGAGGACTGTGTCTAGAATGTGAGCACTGCCTGCATTAGGCAGAATTCAATTAAAATTGGGCAAACATCCCCTCCTTGTATATCATTCAGATTAATATGATACAGAGACACAGGAGGGACATGCTACATTGGGGCCCTGTCCTTACCACCTTCTCTGAGGCAGGTTGTAAGGACAGGGCTGGGGTGTACCTCCAGATGTTTTTCACTGCAGGGAGCACTGTATTTTTGATGCGGTGCTACATTCAAAGAGCAGCTAGTCTGGGGACACAAGTGCTTAGGAAATAAGCACTAAGGGGCCTGTAGTATAGTTCTACATTACTGATCTGTATTTTCAGATACAGGGCTATACTATCAATATTTGTTGCTCTGTTTCATGGATTGGTTACTTTAGCAATGTGTGCATGCAGATAAAGCAGTGGTTCAGTTAGTATAAAGGTTCTAAGACATTAAGGGACCATAAAAAACTAGTGTAAAATCAGGGAAAATGTAGAATCATGGAAATGTGTTAAAGTAATGTATTCTTCAAGATCTCAAAGAATATAAGCTCAAGAGTGTTAATGAAAATGGTTAAACATTGCAGCATTTATGTTACACTATGGGGGGGGCATGTGCAAGGCCTTTCTGGCAGTTACATGTCCAACCTCACTCAATAAGTGATTTGTGTACGAATGACCAAGGTAAATTATGCAACTAGTATATTAAACATCCTAATTTCACAAATAATTACAATTACAGAGAACAGACATTTTGGGGATTATCGGTACAAAATTTTGGTGAAAAATCTGAGAAAGCATGATGTAAAATTAGGGAAATGCACCCATTAAAATACATTTTAAATTGGTAGGACCACAAAAAAAGTGTAAAACGCAGGAAAACGTAATATCAGGGTATGTAGAATTGAACTTTCACTGTGTATACAACCTTCCATTACTGCCTGGTGGATGGTTGTTGTCTGAGTGCAAATGCTTGCCTGGCAGTAAGGTCTATTATTTTCCCTTTAGAAATCTTTTCAGTTTTGGTTGACAGAAAGGAAACGAGTTTACTCCTATAACATAACTGAACAGTGATCCATTTTGTGTTTGGTGCAATGTTATTTATTTCCTTTATGTCATATTGCATTTTCATAATAGCTCTGTGCATAATGGCTTGGCACAGTTAATAAATACAAATATTCAACCTCAAGATAAAAAGACAGGTAACAACATAATAACAATCTGATGTCCAAAAAGCAATATCAATCAATGTGCAAACACAATAAAATATGGAATGGAAGATTTAATTGTTTTCCCAGGGGTTGGGCTGTATATTTTTATTCTAAGTACAAGGCTGATAAATGCTAAATAGATTAAAGTCCATCAGAGGATAATTGATCTTGATTTGATCCTGTTTATCACATGTAGAATAACACAGTCACAGGGTGAATTATAAACTGATTCACTGATAAATGCATAAAGGAGGATTTGAAGGCAAAAACTAAAATAGCATAACAAGACTGACCCTTTACAATAATGACCAGACTATTAAATTCTCTGTAAAGTTATGGGATCTGTTATCCGAAAACCCATTATCCAGAAAGTTCCAAATTACAGAAAGCTTGTCTCCCATAGACTCCATTATAATCAAATAATCCATATTTTTAAAAATGATTTCCTTTTTCTCTATAATAATAAAACAGTAGCTTGTAAGTAACTTATGTTAAGTTATAATTAATCCTTATTGGAAGCAAAACTAACCTATTGGGTTTATTTAATGTTTACATGATTTTTTAGTGGACTTAAGGTGTGAAGATCCGAATTATGGAAAGACCCATTATACGGAAAGCCCCAGGTCCTGAGCATTCTGGATAACAGGTCCCATATCTGTATCTGTATATTTTAGTTAAATATTGCTGTAGCAATATTTACCGTAATAGTCCATTTTAATGGTGAAAACTTGTATTTTACATAGAAAGTTTAAAGTTTTAACATTAAGATTTTGAGGTCTTAACTGGATTTTTCTTTGGAAAGGACCCTCAACATTAAGGTATAAATCTACTGAGTCTATAAGCAGAACAGTCAGGGGGATCACAGCAAATTATGTGTGTGTGTCCTGTTTCTCCGTTCAACACTTAGGGGCAAATTTACTATTATTCCCCCCAAAAAAATTCTACTCGATATTCGATTAGCATTCGATTTTCGAATGTTAATCAAATAGTTCTAGGCTACCTTTTATTCGATATTCGATCATTCGACAATCGAATAAATCAATCGATCATTTGAATGATTCGTACGATTCGAACGATCGAAGACTTCGATCGTACGAATCCTATTCGATCAGGACCATAGGCTTCTATTGCAATTCAGTAGGTCCAATCTGCCGAAGTAGGCAATCGAATAAACTTTAAAATTAAAATCCTTTGCTGGTCGAATGTATTTGATCGTTCGACCATTCCCTATTCGATGATCGAATTTGCCAAAATTCACATAGTCGACCAAACGAATAAATCCTATGATCGAATACGATCGAACTTTGATCTATTCACGTGAATTTAGTACATCGGCCCCATGGGGACAGATTTACTATTGGTCGAATTTCAAATACAGAATTTGATTAATATTTAAAAGATGCATTGCTTTATTTATACTGATCACTATACAGATTTAGCATTTAGGGCAATGACTCTACAACGTTTCAATGTAGATATTGTGCTATTGATGGCAATGCAGTATAATGAACACTTTATTATTAAGTGCCCTTTACATCCATCAGAATGAACTTACTGGGACATCTAAAAAGTGACATGTAAATCTGGAACAAACTGGTGGATATAAAGTATGTTTTGACTGAAACACTTTAGAATTTACTTAAATTGAGTGCTTGAATGGATAGCAAATAATGTAATTCTATCTGAAAAATTTACGTATTTAACTTCCCACATATTTATTGGGGTCATGAAACTACTAATGCATTTAATTGAGGACCAGTTTCAAATTTGTTCCATAGTTGCTCCTTCCTTATAGGGGTTGTTCTTCTTTGACAAACAAGGGAAAGTTGTGCTCACCACTAATTTTTAAACATTTTTGGGAGTTTTACTTTGAAAGCAGCAAGGAAGTTGCAGGTAAAACTTAGTCCCTTTGTAAAATGTTTAATGAAGTAATGGAATTCTTAATGAATCAGATGCAATTTGAGTAGGACTGGCCAGATATGGGATGACTTTGACATAGCTGGCCATCTTAAATATATTGCAATATATGGACTAACAATCCCTGCTTTGTTTAAAGGGTAAGGCTTTTTGTAGAAGCTGTATGCACAAAATGTTTCAATGTCTTAAATATATTTATAATGGGTTGAGTGCAGAGGACCTCTTGTATGTGTCTATTTGTTCATCTTTGACTTTTTTAGTATGATGTAGAAAGTAATATGATAAAATGTGGAATTGTTTTTCATTTTTTATTATTTGTGGTTTTTGAGTTATTGCGCTTTTTATTCAGCAGCTTGCTAGGGTAAGCTGGTTGCTATGGTAATTTGATGAATTGATTTGAATAATAGATTGTAATATGAATAGGAAAGGATCTGAATAGAAATATGAGCAATAAAAAGTAGCAATAACAATACATTTGTAGCATTACAGAGCCTTTGTTTTTAGATGGGGTCAGTGACCACCATTTAAAAGTTGTAAGTCAAATAATACAAAAACTGGAAAAAAGAAAAATGAATGCTAACTGAAATGTTACTTAGACCTGGTCATTCTTTACCATACTAAAAGTTAACTTTTAGAGAGAGGTGAAGCACTTTCGGCGAATTCCGGTGGTTCACGAAGCACCAGAAAAATTTCGCCTGGGCGAAAATTCGCTGGCGTCCAAATTCATTTTGACAAAGCTAAATGCCCCAGATTCGCCCATCACTAGTGATTATAATCAACACACAGCCCATTTTCAAGAAGAAGAAAAAAGCTAGGACATAGTAAAAATATAGTTATGATCTAGTTATGTAATAATCTAGTTATAGTTATGATCTAGTCAAATATTACACAAATATACCAGGAAATGAATATTTATCCTTAATAATAATTTATTACAACACTCCAATTGCAGTGACCTTTTTCCAAAAAATTATCAAACATGATTTGAAATTATATTTTGTTATTACAATCTTCTATTTATTCCTTTGAGGACAAAAATAAATATAGTAAGAAACATACCCGAAAAGAATGAAACATAAAAAAATAAATTGGTATTCTTAATGTATTATTGGAGACAGAAATGTCTACTTTTAAAACAAAATTAATTCAGCCTGAAAACGTTTTTGTAGTGAAAGAGTGAGGGCTGAGGATATAGGTCCATATATACTGTATTTTTCTTCACTTTCATAGAGGACACTGGTGCATATGGTCTTCCTTCATTGTATACAATATTCTGTAACATAATAAAGAAGGTTTAGCACAAACTTGGCTTCCTCAGTTTGTACAAGACCTAGTTACATTGAAATGAATAAAGATAATACTTCTACTAAGATGGTATACATGGAAAAAATACTTAAAAAATGTACTTTCTTTAAACTCTTGTCTGATATGACACCACTGGATTGGAGTGGATATCACCCTATTTTATGAAAGGAATAATCAATGCAGCATAGAAACTATTTAGATTTGACATCTTTATTGGTGACCATATTATATAAATTACAAAGAGAACATAAATTAAAATAATATCTTATAAGTAGTATTGAGAATGATTTATAAGGGCAAAGAAGTTTGCGGCAAGTTGATGTTAGACTTTTGATACAGTGACACAAACATGCACTTTTTAAATTAAACTTTGCTGGTCTTATAAAATTTACTTTTACATTAAGCACTGGGTTAAAAGACTGGCTGCATATACTGTATTTGGCATATACAATGGCTGCAGAGTTTTGTATTGGACTATATTTTGGAAAGCGCACACCCAATTGAGTAAATGCTGAGGTGCCAATCCTATCCAGATTGCCAAATCTTTCTTTTTCCAGATGGACACCAAAATCCCCAATCAATCCATGCCACCTTGCTGTGAATTTCTTAAAATTTTTGTCAAATGTGAACATTACTATCAAGACCCACTTCTAAGTCCTTAAGAAAATAGTTCAGTCCCTATACAATACTCACATATTAGCAAACAGCTCTACTCATTTCAACCAATTCTATTGAGACTGCCAAATTAAAAAAAAAAAGAATTGCACACTCAGTCTATGTAAAAAGTAAAAAATGTATCATATCAAATATTAGCAAACAGCACTACAAGCTTTGAGCACTTTAGTGGTCTTTATCAGGGGCAGAATACACATCAAATAAAAAAGGTCATTTTTTCCCCTGATGAAGACCACTAATGTGGTCAAAGCTCATAGTGCTGTTTATAATATTTGATATTATACATTTTTGACTTTTTACATAGACTGAGTGTGCAATTCTTTTTTTTTTTAATTTGGCAGTCTCAATAGAATTGGTTGAAATGAGTAGAGCTGTTTGCTAATATGTGAGTATTGTATAGGGACTGATTTTATTAAACTATTTTCTTAAGGACTTAGAAGTGGGTCTTGATAGTAATGTTCACATTTGACAATCATTTTAAGAAATTCACAGCAAGGTGGCATGGATTGATTGGGGATTTTGGTGTCCATCTGGAAAAAGAAATACAATGTACATGAAATGAGGTCAACCCTGGACATAATAATAGCACATTTATTATTATTATTATTATTATTTATAAACACATTTTTAAAGAACTGAATGTGCATTCAGTAGAAATGAAAAGTCTATAGGAGTGTTTTTCTAGAAAATAGATAAATTGGACCGTGATTAAAAAGTAAAAACAGGATTAAAATTAGATTATTTTCATTTGTTACAACATATATTGCAATCATTAAATATCATTAAAGACCAGGAGTGTGTGGCAAATGGTAATTTGTAATCTTGGTAATCTTGTAATTAGTCTTTTTAATAAGATGTCATCCCCACCTTTTTCCAATTTCCACCTTTTTCCCCACAATTTTTCCAGTTATATCCATGTTATGACTAAGTACAGAAATTAACAGGTTTTTATAGAGAAGCAAACTGCTGTGGTTTTAGGATCCCTAAAAATATAAAAAGGCCTATAAGGAGAACTTCTGAAAATATAGGTTGCAAGTTGGTTATGCACAGATCTTTAACATTATATTTAGCATTATTATTAACATATAATTATATAGCGCCAACATATTTATAATCACTATACTACCAGTGTAAAAGTCATTAACATACAGTACAAAAAAATTGTGTTAGGAATGATTCTTAGCTTATTACTTTCAAATGCTTGACCAATGGTAAAAAAGCCTGAAGTGCATTAAATGTTCTTTTTTTTTTAACTTCACCATAAAGTTCATTAGAAATTGCTCTTTATTATATGTCCTATAAGTCATGGATTTGTTGCATGTTGAGAGTGTTGCTCCATTAAATAATGGTACCAGTATGGTTGTAACCGATAC
>CM044437.1:96846111-96860271 GCA_024363595.1 Xenopus borealis
TGCACTGAACAGCTACAAAAAGATACAATGTTTCTAACTTAATCGGCTTCTGGCAGAGAGTCCAGAACAGCCACAAGGTGCCGATAAGATACTTTCGAGATAAGCGGGGTGTGGCAAAAATGGAAGTAGTCAAAAAATAATATTGTGGCAAATTTTTTTGTCCCTCTTTTTATTTCCAAAACGTTGGGAGGTATGCTTGGTCATTATTTGCTTCACTTTCCTGTGTGGCCTTGTGCACCCCCCTGATCAGAGTCCTGTTCCAAGTGCCTTGTACTGAGTTCAGAGTTGACAATTACTACTGCTGTGGATTCCCTGGTTATGACCTTGGCCTGTTTCTGACTACGATTCCTGCTTGCCGTTTTCTCATCATTCCAAGTTCCGTGTTCCTGATTCCTACTGCTGCGGATTCCCCGGTTCTGATCTTCACCTTTTTCTGACTTGCCATTTCTCATCACTGCCTGTACTTTTGCTTTCAACTTTTCTGCAAGTTTATTCTTTATTAAACATTGGCATATTGACATAATGGCTTCAAAACCCTGTTCTGTCATCTACAGGTATACCCCAGGCTTCACACCTTACTTATTACCACCAGTAGTGATGAGCGAATGTACCCAGTTTTGCGTCACCAAAAATTCACGAATTTCCAGCGAAATTCGTGAATTGGCGAAACAATTAGCGAAACGAGTGGCACGTTTTTGACGCGTCGCGTCGTTTTCGTCATGCGTCACATCGTTTTCGTCGCGTCGTTTTCGTCGCGTCGCTTCAAAAACGACACGCGACTCATTTTTTTTCGCCAGGCAAATTTTCTCTGGTGTTTCACGAATTTTTTCGTGAGCGGCGAATTGCGGGAATGCGCCGTGAATTCGCCCCATGCGAATAAATTCGCCCATCACTAACTCCTGCTCAAGAAAAAAAATTGTGAATGGGTGGGGGGGTTGGCATACGTAGCAAGGAGCCTCCTCAGGCGGCAAGGAGTAGAGAATTGTCTGTGGTTTTTATTCCCCTCATTACTAATTATGAAATGACATGACCACCTAGACTTGGTTTTAAAAAGCATAACTTAATTTTTCAGAAGGATTCAATAAACATGATACTGAACAGCAGTCTGCAAGCAGTAAGTGGCAATGCCAGGCAATGGCTTCACCCTCAGCCTGGCTGAATATCCAATCACTAGCAGAGAGCATGTCATACATAATCCAGCTTCCTCATCCTGTGAAAACTGAATGGGCTGCATGCAAGATGGCAAAAAATAAGGCTATTTAGTTGCCCAGAAGTCCAGTCAGTGCTCTTTTTTATATATCTATCAGTGCTCTGATTTTTATATCTTCATAGGAGCTTTTAAAGTATCCTAAGTTACTGATGCCCAGCTATGCAAGGTGAAAAGAGAAAATATACATGCATCCTTGGTCTTTTGTTTTCAGTCACTACATTTGAAGATGAAATAAAGGGTAAGCAATTCATCGTTTTTCTGTGTGCTACTCTGCACCTTATTATATTATCCCAGTGTATCACCATAGCTACATAAAGTATTTTCCCACTGGAAGCACCTTTTGCTGTCAATCACTGGTTTATAATGACTAAATGACTAAGGAAAAAACTGAATGTTGAATCCTGAGCTGCAACTCATAACAAACAACATGTGTTCTCTTAGTTCTGAATAACTAACATTATTCCATTAATTTACAGCTGAATAAATTATCACCAAAATGGCGCAGCGCAAAAGACATAAATCATTATCAAAGATATGGGGTACGAAATATCAAAATAAAGAGAGCTTATTTTGTCAAATAACGTTATATAGTCAATAGAACACATCATATTGTATAAAGAGGATCACCGCACCAGAGACTAGAAGAAAAGGACTTTCATTTAAAGCAGCGTAGGTGGTTCTTCACAGTGAGGACAGTGAGGTTGTGGAATGCACTGCCGGGTGATGTTGTGATGGCTCATTCTGTTGATGCTTTTAAGAGGGGTTTGGATGATTTTTTGGACAGACATAATATCAAAGGCTATTTTGATACTAAACTCTACAGTTAGTATAGCTATGGGCATATATGGTTTGTGTTTGGAAGAGTGGAGATGTGTGTGTGTATGTATGTTGGGTTTTTAATTTGGAGGGGTTGAACTTGATGGACTCTTGTCTTTTTTCAACCCAATTTAACTATGTAACTATGTAACTACAGTATGTAACTATTGTAAAATTTAAGGATATTATAAGTTACTGAGGAATTCCATGACTATATAAAATCACAAAGCTGAGTGTTTTTCCAAAGAACATAGAACTAAAGATCATAGAACTCCGAGGATATAATTTACAGGATTATTTAGTTCATAAGGATAGAATTTACAGGATGTTCATGGCTCTTGTGCAAGTATGCAGATCAGTAAAATTCAGCAATGCTTCACATCTATACCATGGATGCCTTATCTATTGGCAAAGCTCAGAAGGGTCACTTTATGTGGTAGTCCTGTGAGGGCACCTGTCATAGTATTGGTTCTGGGCTGTGGCAGAAGGGGTCAGTTTTATTAGAAATAAGAAGGGTTTTTGGAGGAAATTGGAAGAGTTTTGGAGGGTCAGAAGTGTGTTTAAGTTTAAGAAGACATGGGCAGTGACCCAATGACTTCAATTTATTGATTATTTTTGTAAGACATAAATAAAGATAGTTTGACATTTGGAAAAATATTGTAGGGGACTGGTAAATCAGTTCCCCAGAATTATTTAGCAGGCAGTCCCCTAGTGTTATAGACACCTATCTGGGTCCTAAAATCCAGTTAGAAGGGGAAACTGTTTCCTTATCCTGCTTTAAGCTATGCCCCTTGTTGTTCACACAGTGACCAGTATATGGAACTGTGCTAAAGTATAAAACCCTTGTGAGCCATGTGCTCAGGGTCCATTTTTTCCTGGCTCTAGCCTGAGCAGGCAGGCATAGCTCGAGGGGAAGCTAGAAAGGTCAGGTCTAGTCAGGATAGGCTACTCATCTTCATAGGTCACTCTTGGAGAAACAGATAGTTAGATTATTTAGCTGGGCAGTTCAAGGCTCCAAGGATTGTGAGTGGGATTAAGATACCGGGTACAATGCCCAGAGTAAGGACTAAGTGTACAGACCTAGGGATGTGAGTTTCCCCTCAGGTTCCACTTAGGGAAAAGGCTGAAAGCTGGGTGTACCTTCTCAAGGCTGCAAGCATTGTCCTGCACCAAAGGTGCTGACCAAAGGTGCTGTGAGTAATTGCCTATCTACTGTAATGTATGATCCTGTGTGTGCTTATTATACACTCCACTGAGGATTGAATGCTCAATAAATATGTTCATTGGTTAAGTTACACTGTATAAGAACCACTCTTGCCCAATTATTGCACCCTGAATACAGTTACAGTTGCACTACACCCAGCCTCCACACCGTTTACGAGGGCTTACACCCTAAGATCTAAGGTCTTATCCGGAACACATTTATTGGAAGTGGAGCTCACAGTAGAGTAAGGTGCATTCAATTTACTATAGTGCTACAATACATTTTGGTATTATGTGTGCCCAGCTTTTCCATTGCTGTTTCTTAATGAATAGCCTATTTGCATCTCACATTGCACTGCCAAAAGGCTTCCTTGGGATTGAACTTTAGTTACATAACTATATCAGACTACCCCATTTTGATTTTCACGTGGACTTGGAAATATTACAGCATGGTAGTATTCACATAGTTACATAGTTAAATTGGGTGGAAAAAAAGACAAGGTCCATCAAGTTCAACCCCTCCAAATTAAAACCCAGCATAGATACACACACACATCTCCACTCTTTCACACAAACCGTATATGCCCATAGCTATACTAACTGTAGAATTTAGTATCAAAATAGCCTTCACAATAATATCTCCTTTATACTTGTTTTCAACTAAATAATCCCTTGCAGATAATGGTCGCTGTCACCATCTTTAGGTATCCTAATCATTTTATACACATTTCTGTCCATTTCTCATGCTATAGAAAATGTTGGTTCAGAAGATTTAGAGACTAACCTATTTTTTTAGATTTAATTATCAAGCCCTGTGAGTTTTTCTTCAGTTTTTGTATTGTACTTTTAGGAAATTATGTATAGGGTTTGTGAATTTAACAGGAAGGGTTGACAATTTAAAAATAGCACTTTGAATATATTCCAGAGAGGTTTTCCCTCTCCTCAGTATTTTGGAATGACATACTTAGTATAGGCTATAATCAGAGAAAATATCTTGTACTTGTTGCTATACCAACAGCTTCATCTAAGAACAGCACAGCAGGGCTATTTGCCTGGTAGCTTACAAAGACAAAGACAAGGTTATTTGATGGATATGCATGTATATACGGTATGTATAGTATATGAGGATCACAAACAAATCTTGAATGATGACCAATAATTTAGTATTTATTAAAATATTATTATTTCCTTTTGCATACCTAATTTGTCTCTTAGCAGCCTGAATTTCCTGCCCGTGAGCATAGGGGCAGACTAGATTATACTTCACATTGATGATACATGCATTACAGCTAGAGGTACAGTATATTTACCATGCAGTGTAAAACATTGGTGTAAAACATCATCGGGGATGTAGCCCATAGCATAGTCTCAGAATATAACTAAATCATACTAAAACTTAATTTAAAGGTGAACAACCCCAAGATTTTGCCTTGATAGTAATTAATAACATTATGATTTATTACAGTCTGAGCAGCACATGTACGTTTAGATTATATAATTGATGATTCCAAAAAGTTTACAATTTAAACTGGTCAGATAATCACCCCTTTCAAAGGTCACTGTGCTGCTCCTATACTATACTTTTTAAAATGGTGAAACCTTAGTGTTTCATTAGACTTGTTGATACAGAATACAGAAATGAATTGCTGCACAATTTGGAGGCAAGCAAACAGTCACCACTTCATCCAAACAGCAAGCTTATCAGGATAGATTGCCTAAGAGAAGCATATGGCTCCCACTGAGCCACTTACCAAGCCTTATAAAAATTGATAAAGAGCCTAGTGGGAGCCTGGAATGCTACTAAGGCACTATGTGCCGACAAGCTTTTCAATAAATCACCTTGCTGATTACAAGACTACTTATTTTTTATGTAGATGTCTGTAAATTGTGGGACATACAGTATATTGCAGATACCAGCACAGGCCTAATGCACAATAGTCAACTGTAGATTGTATACTATTTATATAATACACAAGTAAATGATATCCTTATAAGTGGTGCTTAGTGGTGTCATCGGTTAAAATCAGAACTGAGTGATGTGTCATTTCTGTCACATGACTCACTATATTATAAAAATAAAGTACCCACTCTTGCAAAATATGAGGATATTAGAAGTCCCCTCAGAGGTAACTTTGGGTTATTTTATTGTCATTGAACTCCTCAATGATGTATAATAGTTACTAGAATTCAGAAGTCCTTTAGTTTTATTTTTTTATCAACACATTTGAACTTTTCTGCCAGCACTGTTGGGAGCACGAATGTTCGGACACTTTAATAAACATTGTTTCACATACTGTTAAAGTATGCTATTTGATACACTGTTGCATTCACTGTTTTGTGTATTGTCCACTAGGTGATGTTTGAGGGCTTAGACCAGAATCTCCACATAAGTTTTCAATTCTCGATGGTACCTACTCACTTCCTGCTACCTTGCCAGAGATAGATCCCTCCCCCAGGGGATGGACTCATCTTTTACAACTCCTGTGCTAGTTGGTTATACACAGCCTCAATAATCCCCCTCTAATGCTGGGTCTCTAGTGTTTTCTCAGACACTGTGTCATATATATATATATATATATATATATACACACTAATGTACACCCTAGTACACCCTAGTGCAGAGCTGTCAAGTTTTTACTTTAGAAGTCATGGGGATGCTCCATTGATGTCATTGAAGTAGTCTGCTCATGCACACATCAGGTTTTTGCCTAGAATTGTGCAAAATCTTCAGAAATAACTGGTAACTACTGATAAAATATGGGAGAATTCAGAATAATAGATAGATAGATAGATAGATAGATAGAATAATATATTAATAGTTGGAAAAGACATTACCTGGGATGAGAAATTATTCCCTACCTTGGTGGTAACTTGTAGTGATGTGCGGGGACAGGCCAATTACCCATTATCCATGGGTATACCCATGGCTCGATTGGGTTCTGACACATGCACAGTGATTTCAGCCATGGCCTAAGTATACACTGCTTCTGCTTCCTGCAGTGTCTATTTATAGACATCAGAGACATTGGTGGGTGGGTCAAGCTTAGGTATATAAGGGGAAGCGGAGTGGCAGGTTAGGGTTAGATGCAGATGCAGAGTGGCAGGTTAGGGTTGGGTGTGGGTTTTTGTCAACCCACTCATCACTAGTACATTGTTAAGGAATACATTTACTTTAGTACATGTACTTGTAATAAAACCATCTCTCTCTCTTTCTCCCCCCTTGTGTGGCGTCAGGTGTAACGCCAGCAACCATTATGCTCTAGGGGCCAATATATGCTCAGCAGCCCAGAGCTTGCTGCCACATCACATTTTAACAGTTACACAGTAGAACTTTAATTTTTAATGAATTAGGGGATCTGGGGGCCTTTACTAAAGGCACAAATTGTAGGAAAATGTTAAATTGTGGTTGTACTGTACTGCATCGTAAACCCATGATAACGATCTGAGTATACCTATTACAGCTTGTAAATCGAAGCTTTGGGTTACATTTTGTTCAACGTTTTTCCATTTTTTGTAATTGTCAGTGAATTGCTTTTTATATAGCTCACAATTGCTAATTAAATATGGACAATTAAACACAGACAATTAAAACATTAAAAGAAGCTGTTGCATAAGCATTCACACCAAAATATCACAAGGCACAATTATTAACCCTTGAGAACTGCACAGCTGTAAATAAAACATGTACTTTTTTTCATCTTTGGGTTAAAGAAATGGGTGCGTATTGTATTAGGTTGGCTTAGGGAGCAACAAAGACCAGTAAAGAATATGTGTTTTACAAGTAGCCAATGTACTGTATTTTCAGCAGTTTTAACAAAAAAGTCACTGCAAGAAAAAACAGCCATTGCCTTAATGCATTTGGACTAAAATCTACCAAGACAAAAATGTTTCTAATGCATGAAACGCAACTTTTTTGTATCTGTTTCAAAAGATCCACAGTTTGGCAAAGCACAAGGTAAAGTGACAGTGGCTATATCTATATAAAGCAAACTGCAAAAAAAAAGAAAATAGTTTCCTAACCACTGTCCCAAAGCAACTTTGTAAAATGCTCTTAAAACTGTACTGCTGTGCCTTTGGAGTAAGTTTTATTTCAAGTTTTACTCCAAAATTGAGAGCATAGAGGCTGCAAAGATTCCACTGCTTTATTGTTTTGCAAAATAAATTCTGCAAGCTGATCCATGTTAAAGCACACTGAAGTCAGTTTATCAGGGAGTGGAAGTAGGAACACAAGTGCATTCACAGTCACTGTAAGCTTGATGTTAATACTTAACTGTGTGCATGCATATTGTGATATCATTTGCATAACAAATTGTGTTTCTCAGAGAAAGTTTAGTGTGCTCAAAGTGAGGAAATATTTCTCATCACCACATTAAACGTAATATTTCAATGTATTGTCTGTTTTACCAAACAAGTACGAAAAGCAAAAAGTATGTGGACACCTGCCTGTCCATCATCTCATACCAGGGATATTAAAACTAAGGGGCAGATTCACTAAAGGGCGAAGTGACTAACGTTAGCGAAAATTCATTGTTTCATTAATTCGCTGATTTACTGACGAGCAAAGGGGCCCCTTTAGTAAAGGTACACTAGCGTTAACAACTCTAACAACAGGCAAAGTTTTGCTCTGGCAAATGAGCGTTACTATGCCAATTCACTAAGATGCAGATTTTACTGAACATTATCTCTTGCTCCAGAGTTGCCTTTGCCACCTCAGACCAGGTGAAGTGCAATAGAGTAGATAGCAGTTCATCCAACAAAAATTTTTTGGGGTACCAGGTTTCCCCTCTACATTTCCTAACAGATGCAGCAAAAACTATACAGTGGACATGTGTAGGGCAATATAACAACTCTTTTTTCTTTTATTAAGGTTTCCAGGGCTTGTGTAATGTAATGTATGTTTTACTACAGTGCAAGAAGGGGGTTGCAGAGCCCCAAGTGCACATCCTGCAGGTGGCCCCCCGTCACGCCCCTTTACGGACTCATGTCCACAGGACATACACACTTTAAAAATCTCCTTACATCGTACAAGCTGCTATATTACAGTTCTGGTGGGCCTCAAGGGAGTGTGGTCCCGATGTGATGCACCCCCCTTGTGTGCTGGTTAAACAGTCTTTACCTTCTCCGCTTCAGTTCCAATTAATCCCACAGTTGTTCTGTTGGGTTAAGTACAGGGCTCTCTGCAGGGCCATCAAGTTTTTCCTCTCCTGTCTCTGAAAATCTGTTCACTGTGGACCTTCGTTTCATTGAAACACGACAGAGCCTTTCCTAAACTAGACCACAAAGTAGGAAGAAAAGAATTGGGTAGTGGCAGCTGAGTTGGCAGTGTTGGCACCCACCATCAGACTTTGCATCTGGTATAACAGTTTTCAAAGGCATTCCCCAGGGAAGTCAGCCCCCTAATTGAAACAACTGTAACTACTGCATTTACTTCACTTTTCACTTAAAAATCAAAACATATGTTCCTAAGAGATCTTTCTATCACCTCTTTTTCTTGTGGAGTCCTTTTTTTCATTATACTTTATCTGCTCTTATGGCTGATGGTCCAGGTTGGCACACTTAAGCAGCCTGACTATTTTGGTAAGCACTGGGCATTTCTTCTCAGTTGTTCGCCTACTTCAGGGCAGTTCTATCACAAATTTTTAGAAGTAGTGGTAGCCCATCAATGAGATCTGTGTCCTGGGCCCACTGGTGTTGTACCTTAAATCAGACTTGGCTAAAGAACATCTCTTCTGCTTTATATCAGATCAAGTATATATGACATAAATACATAAGAAAAATATCGTGCATTATAAAGAATGTTTATTTAGACCACATTTGTTAAACTCTGACTGCCATTTGTTATGTGTAATTACTACATTTGATGAATATTTCTTTAATGCATGTCATGGGATATTCATGAAAAGATGTTTCCATTTACTGCTTTCAAGTGACAATGCCATATTTTTCCTTGATACTCCCAAGCAATATTTAAAGCCAGAGTGGCTTTTTACTCCAATTCCTTTTTACAGCTAAAACTGTTGGTGGGGACTGTTTTATAAATGAAATGTAATGATTTTAATGATGCCTTACAGAAGTTTGCCTCTGGCTGTGTATTGTGTTCTAAATACGTTTCTTTTTAAACTTTCCTGTGAGGGTTTTTAGAGCAAATCATTTAAAATTGTCTGTTTATTATGGCAAGAATAACTGATTAATTGAGTTATACTGCATATGTTTTTTTAGGAATTCATTCCATTCAGTATAGGGGAATAGATTACATTTTACATTTTGTTAGATAATGCTTTGAACAGTATAGGTTGATCATTGGTCATCCCTTTCTGAAGTGAAAGCATGCTGATGCCTCCTTATTAAAACTGCAGTGATAAAAGGATGAATGTGATTCTGACTGTTGGCATCTGTAATCCTGTTTTCTTATCAGTCATGCATTTTAGATAAATTCCTGACAAAGTTCCTCTGAATACTGTGACATGTAAATATGAAAAATAGCAACCCAGCATGACATAATGCATTATTTAGATCTAAAGACTTCTCATCAGATAGCGCTCTACTTAGCCTAACACATAAGATGCTAGGGTCTTGCTGAAGAAATCATATACTGCAGTATTATGAAGGTGAAAGAAATCACAGCTGCTGTTTTCCACTTGCTCCTCAAATCTACATACTCTATCTTATTAATGTTTTCCAAAGCATATCTTCAATTTCCTCATATAGTAAAACAACTCTTCCTACTCTTATATAGTGAATAAAGTACCCCCTCTTGTAATTCCATGTAACATATAAAGGCACAAGGCTGAAGGCCTCACTCCAAGGAGACTTCTAAAATCTTCATATATTGCAACAGGGGGTACTTCATTTATTATAATATGCAAGTTACAGTGAGTCACGTGACAAAGCTTCGATTATAACCGGTGACATCACCAAGCATCATTTATAAGGATAATCTTGTGTATTATACGGTGATAACATTTTAACAGTAAATAATCAACTGGGCAAACCGCTATCTCCACAGTAGAAGCTGTACCTAGGTCCACATATTATAACTATAAATAAATTTCAAATATGCACAGCTTCATACTGAAAAACATTTATTTGTGCAATCTCAGCAAAAAAATTTGAATTACAAACACATCTTTTTTCCAACATCCACAGTGCAGTGTTACCCCTCTGTCTGCCTACCTGTGTTAGCCACTCCCTCCTGACGCGTTTCACGCTATTGGGCGCTTCATCAGATAAAAAAGATGTGTTTGTAATTCGAATTTTTTGCTGAGATTGCACAAATAAATGTTTTTCAGTATGAAGCTGTTCATATTTGAAATGTATTTATGGTGATAACATTTTGGTTACTTTTATCCCTATAAATGAGTATTTATAGTATAAAAACAGTGCCTGGTTATTTACTTTGAACATACCCCATTACAAATCTATATGAAAAGCTTGTTTTAAAGCTCTTGAGACTCTCTCTCATATGGTATGATGTCATTGCAATGATGGAAAGTGGATTTAAATAGACTAGCATTTACTGTATATACCTGTAAATGTGACATCTACAGAGAGGAAGATTTATTAGGAGATCACTATGAGGATAATGTTTTGTAGAATGATGTCATAAGCTGAGAGATATTGTAGACATTTAGCCATACATATACACATAGTTTAATACAATAAATGCTCTGTCCCTCTTGGGATACCACAGAATGTTTACTGAGCACCATTAATGTCAGCAGATAAGCAAAGAAAAAGGAACAAAGTGGTGGATGGTTAACTTGTTTTAGGGCTGCTGTAGAGTGAAATGGCCATGAGAAGCACATCTAATTTTGCCCAAATAAAACTTCATGTCTATTTCCACCTCTAACATACCATAGAAAAAATGCTACAAATGGGTGTATGGTTAGGTTGAAAATGGATAGTTTAATTTCAAAAGCAATATACCATACCCTTTCTTAATCTGTTTTAAAAACCCCTAAAAATTTCTGCAGTAGAGAAGATTCGCAAAAAATACAAGGAGCGACCTGTCTGTAAAACAACAGCAGATTTAATGCTCTTAATTTCCTATTCATACTTTTCATTTACTCTGATTTGGGGCATCATCCAAGCAAGAACGGCTTGGGTATATTTTCTATTAAAGCACTACCCTTTGGGTAAATGCACATGAAGAACAATTGATGAACTTGCAGTGTTGTCTGCCAATGTAATTTATGAGGTTTTCATGTATAAAAGCAAATGAACACTCTTTGCTTTTTTGAGAGGATGTCATAAAAAAGATGATTTAGAATGAAAAGCACATTGCGGCAGTATTCCAAAAAGTAGTAAAGTAAGCATAAATCCAGATCACAGTCTCTTAATGGATATCATCTGACAAAGCCAAAAGTATGTTGGTGAATTAAACATAATTTCAAGGGCATGTGAGAGTTCCATTCCATATGTGCAATTAAGTTTGAACCCGAAGCAACTAAAAATGTTACTGCAAGCCAGGCTATAAACAATTTCCCTATGCCAATATAGTCATTGTTTTTAAGGTTAACTATATTCTATTTTTTTTTTTAAATGCCTGTGCTTGGATACGGTCATGGTACATTACAAAGGTTACTGGTTGTTTGTTATAATGCAGAAGCTAGCTATGCCTTTAATGACAGCACTATGACAACAGAGTAGTGTTATAGACTATTATATTGAAGTTATTGCATGTGCAAGCAAAGCCAGTAAATGGGTGGGGTGGGTTAATCAATACACATTCGTGTATAATTATGTTGCCATCATATACCCATATTAAATGTTACAGCAGGACTGGTAATTTAGGCTACAGCAGGATTGTCCTATGTTTTATCATAACTTTAAGAGTACAACCATTTGTTGGGGTGGTCTGACCACCAATTCAAGCACATGCAACATCTAGAGCTCCACCAAAGGCCCCATATTAATTTTAATTTTCTCAGTATGGAGACAGAGATTCTGATCGCCATTTTCTCCAGTCCCAATATCCTTTTTATGAGGTCTCCAGAACAAGTCGTATTACTGAAGGAAATAATTTTGGTCACGATAACATGACTAGACATGCATACATTGCATATTTATATCCAGGAGAAGTCTCTTGCTGTTTAATTTCTGCTAAAATAGCATACACTTTGGCATACATATTGCATGCTTATAGTGTGTAGTTATGAGGGAGACTTAAACTCACTAAAAAATGTATGTACTATTCTGAACCTACAAAGTTTTCTAAGTAGCACTACCTCTTGAATACTGTAGTACTTGGGCCGATTTGCTGTTATAGGAGCTTCGGGGAAAGAACCAAAAATGTCATGTATCCATATTCAAAGTGGTTTCTCAATGGAGAAGCCATCCTCATATTGAATCCATCCTCTTATTGAAATGAACACCTGGATTTTAAAAACAGCTGCAAATTATGCAAAAAATAAAGAATATTGGGTTAGTGCTCAGAAGAGAACTTCAGGTAAATGTTTTGTGAGTTATTACCTTTTGGTTGGTTGTATATATGTCTGCTCTAATAATCATTCCATTAATGTTTTGGTCTGTTTCATTATTCAGTGGGTACAAAATGTTTCATTTCTTGTATTAGACCTCAACATTGTCACAGTTAATGATACTTTATAACACCAGTCAACCATTTACTAAGAACTTAATAGCTAGGCCATTGATTTTTGTTTTTCAAAAAATTAATAAATTCAAATACTTTCTTGGAACAACACACAAGAGTATTTCATATAGGTTTTATCTATAGGACCAAGTGTATTTCTAATTCTAGTGCCAAATCCATAACCCCAATTAATTTAATAGCCGGCATTCATCATAAAGTTTAGAATGAAAGTGAATTTAATTCTAGGCAAGGTTCCAATATACTTTAATTAAAAATATGTTTTTTTACAGTTATTTCATTTAATGCAATTAGTATTAAAAGCAGCATTTGCAGTATCTGTCCGGGCTTTGCTACATTCTGCATTGCTGGTCCTTATTTCATGTACTATAGAGAAAATGTTGGAGCCAAAACTAAAGTTTTGACATCACATTGTCAGTCTGTTTTTTACTCTTCAGTTAATCACAGAACATGTAAGGTCTTGTCTGGAGGGGAGCTGACAATATTGTGGTAATAAAGTCAATGGTAAATGTAGAAGTAGCAGCACAGAGCCTAGCTAAAGGATAAACAAATATTGTTTTCCATAAATGATTAACATTCTAAAAATAATGTTAATTGTGGTCAAAATAACATTGCTGGCCACTGTTGATCCCCCTGCTCTACTAGGTGGACACACTGGCACCAAAAGCAACTACTACTGGATATCCCATATATTCTGGTTAGCAGGTATACTTGGGTTTGCAAAAAAGCTCAGCAGTGTTTTTGAATTTACAGCCCCTTTCATAGAGATGAGAGTGACCACTAATATTATATCTGTCACTTCACTAGGAAACTAGTTAATACAAAATTCTAGCAAGTATTTAACTCATTTTTGATGTGGCTATCTATGCATCTGTGGAACAAGGACGTCACATCCAGAATCAAGATTTTGAAAAATTCCACATGCTCCTTTAAATAAAATGATCCCATAATCTCTATTAAGGAATATAGAGTTTCCAAGGGTTTCAAAAAAAATTTCAGTAAAATGTTGATTGATAATTTAATTTTAATGCTGTGCACTATGCTGGAATGTGCATTATTCAAACGAGGTGAAGGAGAAAATGTTTTTGGCAAGGTAGAACAACTTATAACAATGCTAACAGTTGAAATACAAAATGTTGTATATGGGTGGATCATTTTTAACCTTTCGAACTCTGTTAAACAAAGGGTTGGATTTTTTTTTGTTTTATACCAAAACATGGATTAAATATGTGAATTTTCTTTTATTTCTATTAACCAATATTATAGTGACTAAGCATATCCTTTTTTGTCTTATGTGCATGAACTGCAGGGACCATACATG
>CM044437.1:96879327-96892219 GCA_024363595.1 Xenopus borealis
GCTTTAGTGAATTTGCCCACTTAAGTCTACTAGAAAATCATGTAAACAAATATAAACCCAAAAGGCTGGGTTTGCTTCCAATAAGGAGTCATTATATCTTATTTGGAATCAAGTACAAGCTACTGTATAATTTTTACAGTGAAAAGGGAAATCCTTTTTAATAATTTGGATTTTTTTAATTACAATGTATTTTATGGGAGACAGCTTTCTGGATAATGAGTTTCCCCATAACTAATCCCATACCTGTATTATAAATTTAAAAAAAATACACTTGTTTCAGGAATTTATATGGTAGAGTGAATTATTTGCAGTGTCAACGGTGTAATTTAGAAATAAAAACTACACCATAAGAATCCCTTTAAGGTGGCTATACATACAGTACATACATAAATACAAGTTTTCACAGGTGATTCATGAATTTATTCGCGTGAATTCGCCCCTGGCCAATAAATTCGCCCATCACTAATTACATTAGCAGCGAGATAGGAAAATGCATTAAGATTTTCACACCTTGATGCAAAAAATGCCTACACACAAACACAATCATTTCTATATAAAAGCACAACCGTAACACATTGTTGGCCCAATCCTTGTCCTTGCATATTTCTGGTATTCTCGCTCCAGATTTAAAGAGTCTCTGTTCAGGCAGGATGACTTTTGGTGCCTTATAAATAAACATTTTTCCCAAAATCACAAATCTTTTGCTTATCTTTATATACAGGTTTTCTCTGCCACACCCATGCATTTAATTGTTACTGCAAATTTAAATTTTCTACATTTCTCCAAAAAAGCCAATGTTGTATTTATGCAATAGTTTTCAGAAAGGCTGTAATTAGAACATAAATGATGGCATCATTAGTATTGTGCACTACTTAACATGACTGTTAAACAGCAGGGGATTGTTTTAAATTACGCAATTGCTTCCATCTCATCTTTCAAATGTTTTTTTCTTTGTTTATGAAAGGTTCCCAGTAATATTCAAATACCTTGCGGTAAATAATGTCTCCTTTCCTGTGTGAATATAAATAATGATAATGAATATTAGAGCTTTCATAAAGGTACATCATGAAGAATCAGGTTATGTGGGAAGGCATCGGCTGTCATATTTTATTCATGCAGAACAAAGAGGTACTGATGTCATTTTAGCACTATTAAAGACATTTACATTTTCTCTTCATTTAGCAATTTTAGAATAAGGCTGGTCAAATCCTAATTTATAGCTTTCAAGCTAGTTATTGCAAAGTTATTTGTATTACATGAAGTCCAATGTAAATGTTAAAACTTCTACAACCTTCCAGATATCTACATTTCCTCTCCTCAGCTTCTCTACCTGCATTTTTCTTTAAAGGGGAACTATCGTGAAAATGAAATTTTAAATACTGCAAACAAAACCTAACAAAATAACTTCCTTTTGTACAAATCCTGCATGTAGAGAGAATTTCTGTTGATTTTAATAGAGTGAGCACTAATACATCTTCTAGGCAAGAAATATTGTATATAACTGTCACTGAATATCTTACACCAAACTACTGCATGAAGAGAGAATGAAGGGAAACAGCAGCCCTCATGTGATTCACTGCTGAGTCAAACTAAAGTATCAGCCTAATTTTTTACACCACTTGGCTGGCCAAAAATGTTTCGCTATCTCACAAAATATGCAGACCTTATAATGTACAACTCTCTCCCAGATGAGCCCATCATAATTATTTGACTCTTAGACCACCCCCCAGCACCACCACCAAAAGGAAAAATATTTCATATAAATGTAAATATAATTTATTCTTAGCTTGCAAATTTTAACTTGTAGTATTATTTATATAATATAAGAAGCTGCCTAATGCATTGTGGCAGAGTCTTGCGGGATTTAAAGGTTTGGTTCACCTTTAAGTTAACTTTTATTATATTGGTTAATTATAAGAAACTTTTCAGTTGGCCATCATTTTTTCTTTTTTATAGTTCTTGAATAATTTGCCCCATCAAAAAACAAATATTACGTAAGGATACACATTTATAGTTATTGCTACTTTTTATTACTCATCCTCCTATTTATATTCCAGTTTCTTATTCAGATCAATGAATGGTTGCTAGGGTAATTTGGACCATATCAACCAGATTGGTGAAACTGGAGAGCTGATGAATTAAAACATAAATAACTCAAAAACCAGAAATAATAAAAAATGAAAACCAATTTCAAATTGTCTTAGAGTATAACTCTCTACATCAGGGCTGGACCCCCCCCCCCCTTCTGTGGCCCTCCATGAGAATCTGCCTGCTGTGTCTGATTACCATGTGTAAGCTTTAAAAGGTATCCCTACAGAAAGTAGCTGGCCCCAGCATTGACTCAAATTCAGACTAATTCTCTGCTTGCCCAGTGCTGCTTGTGTGGGTAATACTCTGCTTGCCCAGTGCTGCTTGTGTGTGCCATTATGCGCTTGGTCAGTGCTGCTTGTGTGTATGTCATACTCTGCTTGGCCAGTGCTGCTTGTGTGTATGTCACACTCTGCTTGGCCAGTGCTGCTTGTGTGTGTCATTCTGAGCTTGCCCTATGCTACATGTGGGATGTAAGCCTGGTAGGGATTTGGTCTGGGTGTTTGGAAATATATTTTAGGGGTCCATAAGGTGTTTAATCATGTATTGGGGATTTTCTGTATTATCCATAGGGGAGGATTAAGCAAATAGCTGACTTAAAGGAAAACTATACCCAAAAATGAATACTTGATCAACAGTTTATATAAAATTAAGTGACATATTAAAAAATCCAACCTGGTATATATTTAAGTAAATATTGACCTTTTACATCTCTTGCCTTGAACCACCATTTCGTGATGGTCTGTGTGCTGTCTCAGAGATCACCTGACCAGAAATATTTCAACTCTAAGGGGCCAATTTACTAAATTCACGTGAAGAGATCGAAGTTCGATCGAATTCGATCGAACAACGATCGTAGGAAAAATTCGATTGGTCGAATATGCAAATTTGGCTTATTCGATCATCGAATAGCGAACGATCGAATGATCGAATATTCATTAGATCTCCAAAGTATTTAATTGTTAAAAGTTATTCGATTGCCTACTTCGCCAGATTGGACCTACCAAATTGTAATAGAAGCATATGGGAGTCCTGATCGAATAGGATTCGTTCGATCGAAGTCTTCGATCGTTTGAATCGTATGAATTATTAGAATGATCGAATAATTAATTCGAATGATCGAATTATCATTATTTGATCGTTATTCGATCATCGAATGATCGAAGATCGAATAAAAGGGTAGCCTAAAACTATTCGATTAGCATTCGAAAATCGAATGCTAATCGAATATCGAGGATAATCAAATTTTTTTAGGGTAATAATAGTAAATCTGCCCCCATCTGTAACAGGAAGAAGTGTGGGAGTAAAAGACAACTCTGTCTGTTAATTGGCTCATGTGACCTAACTTATAGTATGTTTGCAAGCACCGTTGGATCATACGATCCCAGGAGGCTGTCCTTATTTTTTAAAATGGCTATTTTCTATTTATGATTACTCAAAGGCACATGCTACTAAAAAAGTATATTGTTATTATTATGAAAATGGTTTAGTTACATGAAGCAAGGTTTTACATATGAGTTGTTTTATGCAATATCTTTAGATTTTTGAGTGATAAGTGATATCTCTGCAGTGAGCACCAACCATTTGGTTTTTTGGTGTGCTACTACTGTTGATGATGATCTTAAAAGTTCTTGTGGTAATGTGGGTGTGGTTTACAGTGGGTGTGGTTTAAAGGGGGAGTAGTCAACACTGACTTCCATTATCGTCCCTTCACAATGTAGGCCAGAAAACGTTCGGCCCTCGGTACCACAGAAATTTGACAGCACTGCTCTACATCATACTAAAAGTTAATCTAAAGTGGAACAACCGCTTTAAGGGCCTGAGTTACATAGTAGATAAACTAATTATGTAAGGCAAAGTTTTAATAAATAGGCATTAAATATCACTTGTAGCAGTGATGCAGTGGAGGCTTTCTAAAGAGAGGTATACTTTCAAAAGCTTCTGGATATGCATGTTTGGGGGTAGAGATTTGCGGAGCAGATGCTGATATATTGGGTGGGAGGAAACCACTTTTGTAGCTTGGAATGTTATTGCTTAGTAGGCTCACACAGAAATCAGTTTGCTCTTCTGCTGTAAAACATCTGCAAGAAAACATTTTTACATCATCTTGATGTATAAATTATTTAGAAACCTGTAATTACAATGTGCATTAGAATTTACAAGCAAAGGATTTCAATTAATAGCATGCTTCCTTGTTAAAACAATTTGAATATACAATTTTATTTGCAATTATCTCAACATTCAAAACAATTCGGCACAATATACTTTCAAAATTAACACTAATACAAAATAAATATGTAGCCTGTGAAACTCATAACAATGGTGTGGGAATGAGGACTGCATTATGCTGGATCTGTGTATTTTTACATTAGCTGGGACTAAAGGGGCGGTTCACCTAAAAGTAAAATTTTAGTATGTCATAGATTGGCTAATTCTTAGCAACTATTCAATTGATCTTCATTATTGATTTTTTTTTATAGTTTTTGAAAAATTTGCCTTCTTCTTTGGACTCTTTCCAGGTTCAAATGGGGGGTCATTGACCCCACCTAAAAAAACAAATTCTCTGTAAGGCTATACATGTATTGTTATTTATACTTTGTATTACTTGCCTTTCTATTCAGGCCCTCACCTATTCAAGAATTCTCTTAAAACGCACTTATTTAGAGAAGCCTACCCTTACTCTGCTTAAAGGACCAGTAACATCAAAAAATTAAATAGTTTTAAAGTAATAAAAATATAAAGCAGTGTTACCCTGCACTGGTAAAACTGCAGTGTTTGCTTCAGAAGCACTACTATTGTTTATATAAATAAGCTGTTGTGTAGCCATGGGGGTAGCCATTCAAAGGAGAAAAGGCTCAAGTTACACAGCAGATAGCAGATAAGCTCTGTAGAACATAATGTTATCTGTTATCCATTACTAATCCTGTGCCATATAGTCATTTTTCAATTTCTACTTAGCAGCTTGTTTATATGAACTATAGTAGTGTCTGAAGCAAACAGATCAGTTTCAACAGTGCAGGGCAACGCTACATGATATTTTCTTTACTTTAAAACACTTAAATTTTTTGGTGTTACTGTTCCGTTAACTACCAAATGCAAACCTCATACAGTACCATATCTCTCACCCACTTAATTCTGATCTTGCCCACTTCCATACCTTGTGTCTTATTCCCTTCCCTTTTGCACAGGGCCTTCCTCACCTTTTGTACCTGTATCGGTTGTGATGTATGTAACTTCATATGTTCTACTTATGTATTTTACTTTACTTTACTATTAACAGTTGAAGATGCCTAGAGCTGAGTATCTGCATGTTGGATACCCAGAACTAACAAACCTATGCGTCTTATTTCTTGGCTATCCTCATGCTGCAGCAAAAACAGAAAAAAATGAGATGCATTTCCAGATTCTCTGCAGAATCAGCAGTTATGCTCATAGTTATCTATGTGATCAGACGTGCCAGCTTGCCTTAAAAATTGCAGTTGGCATACTGTCATATCTTTATCTTCTAAGCTGTAATTTAACTTTGTTTTTGCTGCAAACTGTATTACATGCAAGAACACAGTGTAGAATTAATAAAGTACTCTACATCTCTAGGCAAAACCTCATAATAATTTAAATTATATCTTCATCTGTGTGTCACTAATTGTGTTTCAGCATTACACGAATAATTGCATACTCATCCCTCAAATATGTGCATATTTCAGGCAAATGTTTGCCAAAATGGGTCTTTCTGGCCAAACTGAATCATTTTAGGGTTACGTTGTCAATGTTGCAAGACTTAATGAAAAGGAAGTTCCATGTGTTGTGATTGTATACTAATACAACCCATTAATGAATAACTTAGTGACTAATTTGGATAATAGTTGCCAAGATATAAATGCGATTTGTTAAGAGTATACTTGCTGAATAGCGGTGTTCCCTTTTTATCTAATGCAGTATAACACTCTTTGCATCAAAACAATTCATAGTTACCAGTTACAAAAAAATATATTATTGAATAAATTAATTTTGATTTACTGGTTACATAGTTAAATTGGGTTGAAAAAAAAAGACAAAGTCCATCAAGTTCAACCCCTCCAAATTAAAACCCAGCACATGCCCACCCTTCCACACTTTCACACAAACCATATATGCCCATAGCTATACTAACTGTAGAGTTTAGTATCAAACTTGCCTTTGATATTATGTCTGTCCAAAAAATCATCCAAGCCCCTTTTGAAAGCATCAACAGAATCAGCCATCACAACATCACCCGGCAGTGCATTCCACAACCTCACTGTCCTCACTGTGAAGAACCACCTACACTGCTTCAAATGAAAGTCCTTTTCTTCTAGTCTGAAGGGGTAGGCTCTGGTGCGGTGATCCTCTTTATGGGTAAAAAGGTCCCTGATATTTGTCTATAATGTCTTCCAATGTCTATTTGTAAAGTGTAATCATGTCCCCCTCACGCGCCTTTTTTCCAGAAAAAAACAACCCCAACCTGGACATTCTACCCTCATAATTTAAATCTTCCATCCCTCTAACCAGTATAGCTGCACATCTCTGCACATTTACATCCCTCCTAAGGACTGGAGTCCAAAACTGCACTGCATACTCCAGATGAGGTCTTACTAGGGATCTATAAAGAGGCATAATTATGTTTTCATCACTTGAGTTTCTGCCCTTTTTAATGCAAGACAGAACTTTATTTGCTTTAGTAGCTACAGTAATGACACTGTCCAGAATTAGACAACTTCTTATTTATAAAAACGCCCAACACACTGCCATTTAGGGGCAGATTTACTAAATTTGTGTGAAGGATTCAAAATTCGATCTTCAAAAAGATTGAATTTTCAAAAAGATTCAAATTTTCGAATACCTTTTTTGGGCACTTCGACCATCGAATTAAAAAAATTTGATCGATTCAAATGATTCAAATGATTCGAATAAAAATCTGTTTGATCATTCGATGGTCAAATTACTTGCCCTTTAAGTTTTTATTCAAATCTCTAGTTCGCCAGATTAAACCTACCGAATTGCTGTATAACCCTATGGGAAACTTGCATAGGGTTATTTCAGCATTTTTAGACTGAATAAAAAAAAATTTGATCGAATGTTTAAAATCGTTCAAATCGTTCTATTCAAGCGATTTAATTGTTCAATCTAATTTCTTTTGTTTGATCGATCGAATTTCACTAAAACCCTTCAAATTCAATATTAGAATTTGAAGGGTAAAATTGTACCAAAATTCGAATTCAAGGGTTAATTAATTTGACCGATAGTAAATCTGCCCCTGTGTGTATAACTTGCATTTATATTATTTTTGCCAAAGTGCATAACCTTGCATTTCTCAACATTAAACCTAATTTTCCAGTTTGCTGCCCAATTTCCCAACTTTGACAAATCACTCTGCAAAGTGGCAGCATCCTGCATGGAACCTATAGTTTTGCACAATTTAGTATCATCTGCAAAAATAGAAACCATAATTTCAATGCCCACATCCAGGTCATTAAAAAACAAATTGAAAAGCAAGGGACCCAGTATAGAGCCCTGCGGTACCCCACTAACAACACTGGTCCAATTAGAAAATGTTCCATTTACCACCACTCTTTGAAGTCTATCTTTTAGCCAGTTCTCTATCCAGGTACAAATACTATGTTCCAGGCCAACATTGCTTAATATTAGCCTTTTATTTTTTGTTTGGATTGAATGTGTCATTGGGTTGTACAGTATTGATTGCTGTATGCTTTTTTCATTTAATAAGCAAAGTTGTATTCCATCTGGGATTCTCAGTTGAGAGTATTGAGGCTTAAAAGTGCATTTTCCACAATCTGTTTCCTATGCAAGTGAATGGGCAGTTAGTAGATGCTCCTCCACCAACAAAAAAATGCCAGATTGTGCCAAATACTTATTAGTTTGGTGTGGTTAGTTTTTACAGATAATAAAGAATAAAGCTCATAGAGGCACACTGTTACCCTTTCAAGGAAAGTGACAGTTCAGTGGTGTATGGAAAATCTTCTTTTCTAACAATCTTATAGTCTCGATTATGCCCTTGATTTTTTTTACCCCACAAAGTGTGAGATGTGTAGAAATTTAATAATTTTCTAACCAACTTGTAAAAAACTGATTCCAAATCCTCAGTCTTTGTTGGTCTGGGTGCAATAGAAAATAGGAACAAAGATGATCTTAGAAACTAGGAAGAAACCAGTGTATTTAGTATTCAACATTGGAGATTATATGTAAAGACACCATTCTTAGTAGACAGCCAAACTGTATCCCAGGTTTACTGGATAGAACTTTTCTTCTTTCTTGTCTCTAAAACTTCATATGACTCGACAAGATTGCTCCTGGCTGGCTTTCATATTGAGAACATGTAAAAAATAGTATTATCCACTGTGGAAGTGTCAGAAAAGACTTGCAATGCTAAAAGTGCACTCTTTGTTTTAAACCTTTTTTTGGTGTCAAAAAAGCATAACGATGAGGTATTTTGCATTGTCACTTCCTAATGATGTCACAGTGGTTTCATCATAGCACCATTCATTGCTACAACATCATTACTAAAAGATATCAGACTTATGGTGTTGGCACATCAATGCTTGAGGAAGGCACACTAATTTGTACAACTACTTGGTAGAAATAAATTGTATCAAAAGCTACAGAACAGATACTGAAAGATGCCACAAACAGACTTTAAAGAAGGAGGTTCACAAAAATCACACCCCAACGTTAACTTTAGATCCCTTACCAAATAATAGTTTGCACCTTACACATGCCAACACACAGTCATGGTATAAATAATCCAGAGGGATATCATTTATGAACACTTTGGCAAAGACACATAAAAGACACACATTAAACTACTCAAAGGTTACAAACTTGTTATAAATAAACATGAAAGCTCTCTCTCATATGTAGTGATGGGCGAATAAATTTGCGAATCGCCAGAGAAATTTTGCTTTGCGAAAATTCGCCAGAAAAACGACGCGACGAAAATGACGCAACGCGCGCCTAAAAATGACGCGGCGCGTCAAAAGCGTCCCCGTGACTCGTTTCGGAAATTTTTTGCCAATTTGCAAATTTCTCGCCGAAGCGAATCTCGGGAGATTCGCTCATCACTATTCATATGTGCTTTCTTCTGCCTCTTTCCCAAGATGCAGATTTTCTAGTGTTCTTCTTAAATGCTGGTCTGTTTCTACTTGCTTCTCCCTGAACACTAACTTCCCTTCTCATTATTAATTTGTCTTACCCCAATGAGATTTCTCAGGATCTCAGGAAGAATATAATTATCTTGGCTAATGATGACCTTTCCTATATATGGGATATGCATTTTATAACACATGCATTCCTCTCATTCTAAGGCTAATCTTTACAACCTACCAGGCTCTGATATGTTTGCTACCTGTAAATAACATTTCCAAGATGTTCCAAGGAGAAAAGTTAAAAGTCTAGGACAATGATTTAATGAGTGATTTAATTGCTATCCAATTGTTTATTGGAGCTACACGTCACAGAATGCCTCTTCTAGTTATAAAACATTTTAGTTACATACAACAATGGCTATGATGGGAAGTCAAATGATATTCAACATAACTTGGAACATGTCATCATAACCCTTCTTTGTATTCACTAATTTGTTTTAATATGGTTTCATAATAGCTTCATCTGAGGAATTCCTGGAGTTGCAATGTAGCCATGCAAAACAATTTGCCCATATTTCTGTTCATTCTAAGATTTTCACTCATAGTAATTGAGAGGCTTGTCTTTACATGAATGCACACTGAATTTAAATAAGAGTTCAACATTGCATATAAAATATTCGCTTTTTCATGCATTGCAAATGTCCAGTTCAACAAAAGCCACATCCATACAGAAAATGACAGCTGGTTTTTAATTTGTATTCTTTAAACAGCTTTTCTGTAGGAAAAAAGGAATAATAAATTAAGAATCTTGGAACACTCTAACACTGTAGTGCCATGTTGGTAGATAGATTTCTCATTCTTTTATTGCAACATAATTCTTTTATTAATATGGTAATGGATTAAAGAGTTATGGCACATATACAAATGTATTAATTTCTCCTATATTCTTTGGTAGTTAAAATGAATTACTGATATAAAGTCAAAAGAAACAGTGTTAAATAAGGACATTTTCAGTCTAAAATTTTAGCATTTGTTGCATTAATACAGTAAGCCACTGCAGGATTATAAATGATGTATATATTATGCTTCACTCCTAATATGCAGTGTTCTAATTACATTTATAATACACAAGAGCCATGTTACTGTAGTCTCCTGTAATTTATAACTTCATAAAGTGTAAAATGTAACCTTGTAAATTGCTACTTATGACACAGCTCTTCCCTTCAACTGTTATGCACCTATGAGTGAAGGTCTGATAGTGAAAGTGTTTTTTGTGTTTTTGCACATGATAAAGACTATATTTAGAGAGTGCAAAAATATTTTTAGGAAGAGGTGGTAGAAGTGAGAAATTAAAGAGGATTATTGCATGTGCAGTTTTTTACAAGTATAAATGATTTGTGGTTTACAAAAAACATTGGGGCAAATGTATTAAAACTCAGTTGTGTTTTTCAAGATTCAAGGAAACTGTATTTTTAAACAGTTTACATTTAAGCAAACTACATTCTTACTGCATCATTTAAAAATGAATAGAACACGTTTTTGCTTGCCACTTCAATTTTTTTTCTTAAATAGGAACTATTGCTAAAATGACAATTTAATATAAGCTTCATCATACTGAAATACCATTTCTGAAATAATTTTTTCTTCACTATTCTGTCAGCATCTGTTTCTCTTCATTCTGTCTTCATGCAGGAGTTGAGTATCAGATTTTCATTGACAGTTAGATCCAATATATCTTTTTTTAGGGGGCTCCCTTTCCTAGCAGATGTATTAGAGCTAATTCAAATAACTGATTCCAGCACAAACATAATTTAACAAAATAACACTTTGGCACAAACTCCTCGTGTAGGGAAAAAAGATTGTTGGTGATTTTAATACATACAAGGTTAGGCAAAAACAAGCCCCACCTTAGAGATATATTGGATATATATTTTAAACTGTCATTTAAAATTATACTGCCAACTGCTGCATGAAGTGAATGAAGACAGACAGATGCTGAGTGGGAGATAATGAAGAGTAGTTTGATTATTTCAGAAATGGTTCAGAATTTTTAATTGTTTGTAATTAGAAAGGTTCTTATTACAGTGCGATGAAGCTATTACATTTTAATTTTCATGATTGTTTCCCTTTAAACATGTTAGTTATCGAGGAGAAAAATTGTGCTCATGGAAAAAAAATTTTAAGAGTTTCTTTTATCAAAATCAAATTGATAAATGGGCCTTTTCTTATTAAAGTGGCACAAGCAGAAACAAAGTGGCTCTTACTACTATGTAATCCCCTAAAGTAATTTTCCAAGGATTCTGTGCCCTATGTAAAACCATTAAGCCTGGAGTCTCATGCATTTATGTGAAAAGCCAGTAGGACAAGAGAAAATATTGGACTGATTAATGTATGCAATCCTTGCCTCTTAACTGGTAACTGACCTTCCGCTTGGGGAAGCCTCCAGTAACAACACATAAGCAGAGAGTTGTTCAAACACGTTTTCTTTATTTAATTAGTAAAATGGGTTGGTCTATCCATCAGTAACTTAGCTGGTCAAAAGGAGAACACGGAGTGCATTCTTGAAGTGATTTCAAAATATTAATGTACATTAAAATTTACTGATTAGGTCATGCTGATCATGTTTCACTGATACAAGGGGGGTCAGATAGGTAATGTAAAAGCATTGAACTAATATACATTAGTGATGGGCGAAACGACCGCATTTCACTTCGCCGAAAAATTCTCGAATTTCCAGAGAAATTCGCAAATTTTTCGCCGATTCGCGAAACGAGTCGCGCGTCGTTTTTTGACACGCGCCGCGTCGTTTTTGACGCGCGTCGCGTCGATTCCGACGCGTCGCGTCGTTTTCGGCGCGTCGCGTCAAAAACGACGCGCGACTCGTTTTTGACGCGGCGAATTTTTGCTGGCGAATTTTTTTGCCTGTTTCGCGAATTTATTCGCCAGCGGCGAATCGCGGGAATTCGCCGCGAATTCGCCCCTGGCGAATAAATTCGCCCATCACTAATATACATGACAAAATTATAAACAGCATGTAAAATCAATGTTATGACATGTGAAAGGTTTAATTTCTGGTGTCAGTATCTCTTTAAGACTAAAAATATGGCATAACTGTTTTTTCTTTTGACCTACCTCTAATACAAGTATAATTTTATATAGTTTTGATATACTGAATAAGAATATACATTCTAAAACTTATACTGTAAATGATATACAAGTTCAAAAAACCAGTAAAAAAGTTGAGTTTAATAAACCTCAAGCTATGGGTTTGGTGCGTTCTCCCCATTTTGCATGGAATTAAAAAGAGACTATATGGCTGCATAAACATTAATTAAAACCAATAGGATTGTTTTGCCTCCAATAAAGATTAAATATATTGTAGTAGGGATTTTTTTTACAGGGTTGAATTCTCCTTTAAGGCTTTAAAGTGATCTTTGTTTACTGAGGCTTTCAAAAAAATAAATCAAATAGCTGGATAAACAACTTTGTTATAAGATTGTATTTCTTTGTTTGATGAATTTAAAATCGAAGTAAAATTAATTTGAAAATATAGATTCAGAAGTGTTACCTAATTAAGTTTTCTGTGGCAACTGTTCTACTGTCTGTTTTGTTGTTTCACTAGAATTGATTATTTTTCAGTATAGATGCTGCTAGCTTAATTTGCTTTAGAATTCTGTGCTGTCACA
>CM044437.1:96898683-96925742 GCA_024363595.1 Xenopus borealis
TCTAGGAGTCATGAATGTTGTATAAAATGTTCTTTTGTGATGTTTACCACTGCATACATTTTTTCAACACCAGGGATGTTGCTAAAAAAATGCACCTTGTATAACCTTATAGTTCAAGGTAGTAAAATATACACTGGAGCTAGCCCACAAAGCCCTTCGGGATTAACTCAACAGGCGATGCACAAGATCACATAAAATTGAGCCTATTGATGCTAGAGAACACAAGCTTCAAAGCTGTCAGTAGCCACATGGTCCTCATAACAAGCTACATCAATAGGCGCAGCATACATACAGACTTACACACAGACATCATCTTGTTGATAATAAATGTCATAATTCTGCCTTTGATATTTTTCACCCCAATTGTGTCCAATTTGTCAAAGCGCACGTACAGTTGTGTCAATTTGGGAGCATCGTCCACAATTTTGTTGGCTGCAGCTCCCCATTGCAGAAGTAATTTCACTGGACTTATGGGAAGATGCTGCATTTTAGATTACAATGGGCAGTTGTTACTAAAATTGGACTGCACACTACACATGCAGTTGTAAATAGCCCACCCCTTATTTACTTGCAGAACACAGTTCATTTTAAACAATAATGTTAAGGCACCAGAGGAAGTGCAAGTCACAAGTCTAACGCACTTGGGCAGGAGAACTAGATTGAAAATACAGTTGGTACTCCTTGTGGTACAATCAAGGGGATGTTTACTTTGGGACTGACAATATTCAGTTGTACTACCTAAAGCCATTATTTAGTTAGTAGTAAGTAATGATGGTTACATAGTACATAGTTCTTTTTCTCTAAGCTAATGTTTCTCCTAGTTCTCCAGTTCAAGGGACACATGTTTTAGAAGAAACTGTTGATTGGCCAGCCTAGTTATCTATATGCTAATTTTATTACTTAGTGGTTTTGAAAGACACTGTTCTTAATGGACCACTAGCTGTAATGTGGGCCACTGATAATTAGATACCTTAGTGGATATCTATTACAGGTTATCGCTGGTTGCTTTTTTGAAATTGCCTTAAAGGAAAAGTTTCATGTAAAAATAAAAACTGGGTAAATAGATAGACTGTGCAAAATAAAACATGTTTCTAATATAGTTAATTAGCCAAACATGTAATCTATAAAGGCTGAAGTGAGAGGATGTCTAACAGAACACAACACAACTTCCTGGGGGCCACATGGGGCATAACTGTTCAGTGAGTTTGCAATTGATTTTCAGCATTCAGCTTAGATTCAAAAGCAACAGTTATGACCCATGTGGCCCCCTCAAGTCACTGATTGGAAACTGCCCGGTAACAAGTCAGTGGAAATCAAGAGAGCTACAAAGCATGAAGTAGTGTTCTGGCTATTATTCACTCCAGCCTTTATACATTACATTTGTTTGCATGGCTAACTATATTAAAAACATTTTTTACTTTGCACAGCTTATCTACGGTATATACCCAGTGTTTATTTTTACATTGAATAATTCCCTTAAGAGCACAGCTACAAGACCATTAGGGTGGATGTAATGTTTTCTGTCATAAACAGAAAACAGTTTACATAAAAAATATGTAATATTTATCATTTGACAGTTTATACATTTAAAGAAAAGTTGTTTGCACAAATCAAATTTTTTTGCACTGCACATGTTTTTTTTTCCTGTTAATGACTATCATTTAATTCCCCTATTAAAATGCTAGTGATTTGCTTTGGAAGAATATAATAAAAAGTAATAATAATAATAATAATAATAAAATAAAAGGGGTTATTTACTTGCCACAAGTGCAGTGTTCACATTTACATAGTTGCAGCTTATGCGCTAAAATGCATGTATCTGGGCTTGCACTTCAGTATGAATTGGACACAACTACAAATTTAGGAATTGCAGTACCCACTTTGTCCATGACTTATGCAGTTTGTACTAAATGACAACAGCAGCGGTCTGTTCTTGTCTTTTTCTGATGAAACAAATGAATCACTGACACAAGAACAGGGGCACTTTGAACTATGATTGTGATGTATACGTGGTTCTTACGAAAGAAAAAAGGAAAACAATAGGATTGGTCCTTTCCAGACAAACACATTATAAATAAGGGCAAATAAAATTCATATATAAATTGCTGGCACTATACTGTATTTAACTTAACTAATAACTCTAATTAAGTAATAAGGAAAACCATCATCAGCAAACAAATTAAGAAAATGAGCAGACAACTGGTTGCGATTGGTTTAGCAACAGATGTGGTGTCATTTAACGTGAATACTATACTGTTATCATTTTTGCAAGAGCTGGTTTTTATTCTATTTAAAGATTTATTACCAGTTATAGTAGCACAGGGACTGAAAATTATATTCTGAGGCACAAACAAGTATTCTACACTTTGAAGATTTACATCAAACACCAGAGAAAGGAAATAGTTGAAAGCAGAAAAAGAAAACTTTACATCAGATGATAGTAATACACTTCAAAGTGGTACATGCCAAGGGCAAGGAACAACTATAGCAGCACAAATTTATGTCTGTAAATTGTTTAAATCCTCCACTAATACCTATGAAAAATAATCGTGACTATCACTAAATACAAAGGTACAGTTTTCTATGTATCTTCCATTAGACCTTTGTTTTTTGTGGGAGGAAAGTAGAGTACCTGATGTAAGTGGCAATAACAGTTCTAAAGGAAAAAAAATAAAAAATGTATGTGCCTGTGTTTTATACACAACAGGATTTTCCACAATCAGGGCACTTTTACAGGAACAGTTCAGTGTAAAAATAAAAACTGGGTATAAAAAAGAAAATGTTTCTAATATAGTTAGTTAGACAAAAATGTAATGCATAAAGACTGGAGTCACTGGATGTCTAATATAATAGCCAGAACACTACTTTTTAACTCAGTCACATTTGTTTAGCTTTTTTATTAGTTTTCTAAACTGAGCCTGCTTACTTCCTAGACAGAGAGCTCATTTACAATGCTGCATTGTGATTAAAGCATGGCAAAATGTGCAGAAATTGTGCACTTTGTTCTTGTTTAATTAGTAAACCCTGAGAATGAGAGTACAGAGATAATGGAAATGGCTGGAGATATGATAATGTGTTTTATTTTGTAAGTGTAACCTTTCAGTATGTGTAAGGTCACAATTATCAGTTTTATGATTTGCTGCCATCCACTAAACTTGTGTGAGTTTTAGCTTTTTACTCTCAAATAAATTAATGTAAATATTGTTGATTACTATATGTTTTTATATTTTAAGAAAGTTGATTTGCAAGCTAACTGGATTTATTCAGCTCTGAGACTAGTATATTAGACTAGGAATGAACCTTAAAAAGTGGTTCAGTGTCTTATGTCAGGTGTTCATTAAAGGGTCCCCCAATTCTGGCACTTCTCAGCTCGTGTTTTCTGAATGATTTGTAAGATAGGTGGCATTTTAGGGGTTCACCCATATGCTGCCCATCTTCAGCTCTATACAATTAATGCAATGCTGTATACAGATAAAGGTGCAACTGTTAGTACTCCAATGTAGAAGAGAAATACATTGTGCCTCTTGTGCAAGATAGCAATACAGATAAAACAGGATATATAGACAAAAACTGAAGTACAAATCATCAAACTAGTCAAAAGAGTATGTGAAAAAGAAAGAACTCTATAATCAAATAAATATGTAAAAGTGGGATCAATGCTACCACTGTATTTTAAGACAGAGTAAGTTATTCACAAGCATAATGCTCTAGCATAAGGCACTCCAAAGCAAAATAAAATACAAAATAGCGACAATATATTAAGATAGACTAAGCCATACATAAACATATTGCTTCAACATAAGGCACATTAGTGAGCTTATAATTATCCTTCTTGATTAACATATTAAATAATACATTTTATATTTTGTAGATCTAGATATAAAATGTAATGTAACAAAAGTTTAAGATGATCTAACTTAATGACTGAAGTGTATTAATTAATTACATTTTCTGAAGTGTAACTTGTCAAAAGAAACTGCAGGACATTTTGGGGCAGTAATAAGAAGGGAGGGTTTAAGGGAGCATTAACCTACAGTAATTCAGCTTATATTCAAGCTGATTTCAGTGTATTTTATAATTAAACATGGCTCAATCTATCCACATAAAGCAAGGAATAAAAGAAGCATATTGGTATAACAAATTAAAAGGGTGACATTACATAAAAACTATAGTTACATAAGTATGGTTAGATGATAAATCCAAAGATGGTATGAATGATCTGAAATACACAGAATGTGGCAGTTCTCCATTCAAGCTTCTAGACACAGTATTCTATATTTCAATTCACTTGGGATGCAACTACAAACAAACAAGTACTGTATTCTGAAGGGTGAAATATGAACAATGAGCATTTAGGTAGTGAATGTGTCCTGCAAAGTAGTGATATAGAGGGGAAATCTGATTTTCTAGTCAATAATGCTTTGTGTGGGAGGCCTTGAATGGTTGTGCTTTCTTTTAAAGTACTATTGGTTGTCAGAATACACAAAAGCAAGAGTTACAGATTACTTCCAGTATTGTTCAAGTTAGTATATCTTGTTTTCACTCTTCCACTGAAATGAGGCTGAGAAAAGTAAGCACTATAAGTAGAACTCAACATCAAATTAGAAATACCCATTTTTCTAGAGTTTTGTAGAACTTTGAAGTCTAGACTTTGTGATCCTCAGTTAAATGATTTAAGACGGGAATGTCTGCAGCAGAACAACTCGGCAGATTGGTAGGAAGAATTAATGTGAGCAAAGACATCACTTAATTATTTACTAACAGCAGGCAAATTTGCATCTAGGCAGTGACCCATGAAATGCAGTCACATTATTGCTTTCCTGCAGCTAACTGGCTGATTGGATGCTAAAGGTTAAGGAGGTCATACATGGCCAAACCTCATAGTCATCTGACTGATAAACCAGCAGGTTGATCATTTAGGCAGACTGCGCAAATGGCTAGAACAGGAGGAACTAGAGAGGATTTTCAGTTGCTCTTCACTTCCTGATCTGCCAAGGTGGCATACACTGGCAGATATAGCACATCGGCAGGCCCAATCCCTGAAAAAGCTGATATCTATAATACATGGATATAGGAATAGATTTGTGGGCTGCTATACACCTACTGAAAATCATACAAAATTAAGTTTGTATGATGTTAAAAAGAACATGCCACCCAGGTACATCCACCCAGTGTTAGTGAATCTGGCAAGGCAAATATGTACAAGCAAAAATAAAAAATAAATGCTCTATAGGAGCATCTCTCAAACAGAGAATCCCAATGGATAGTTACATGTTATCTTTATATGTTTGCAGTGTAGGTTGTCTATAAAGGCATAAATGTACTATAGCTGACCTGTGCTAGTAAAAAAAAACAATAATTTCAACTAATCATTAGGGAACAGCAAAAAAAGGTTAAACTAAAACAAAGCAACATTTGTATTACAGTATATAGGTTATTATTACAAAGGCTGCTAAAGAACCAACACAGAAAACTGACATTATAAGGTTCAAAATGTATTTTTATTGTAGATGAAAAAGTTGGCCTTGAATATGCAGCACACTAGCACCAGTAAGTGAAAGTGTCTCTCTCTGTGCAGAAAAAAGCAAAAACTTGAAATGAAAAAGGCCTTTCCCTGCAATGTAGAGATATTATAACAGGCAGGTGAAATTACAAATGCTAAACCATGTAAAGAAGATTTTGAGGGTAAAGAAACAATTCCATAACCCTGCTAATCCAAATGTTTGCTTCGGGAGGGGTGCCATAATCCATATTTTCCTGTACCAGTTTCTCTTGGGCTTTTTCCACTCCCTGATATGGGATTTGTCCCATAGATCTGAGGTTTGTTTGACATATACCAAATTCCAGAAACCCTACACCAGCACACTTCTTCCTATAAATAACGATGACCAAATGAAGCACTTGTGAGTCTTCTGCAAGAAAGAAATATTTGTGATTTGATCTTTTAAAACCAAACACCAAAATCCACATGCAGTTGACGTGTTCCAAAACACAACTAATTTCCTACCCCTATTATGTTAATACAAAATTATCTTTACACTTTATCACAGAGGCACACACAAAATATAGTGATTTTACAGGTTTTAAGGTTTTGCTTTATATATATACTTTTTTTTTACTTTTTTAACAATACTAAACAGAATTTGTGTTGAATTTGAAAGAAATAGCTCTTCCTACATTAAGGTCAACAGGTTTTTCACTCAAGGGCAAGGCAAACAATGTGCTGGCATTTGCCAGACCAACTATGTATCTGAATCCGATTATCTGATAATGTTATCACAAAAAATAAAAACATACAGTTCTAGAATTTGCCAAAGTAGTTGTCTAAAATATGTAAATAAAACCTATTTGGAAGACTTTTCCAAACATGTTGTTTTTCTCTTGAATGCATCATTATTGCCCATAGCAAATACAGATGTAGCTACAGAGAGTGAGAATGAGAAGGTACCACAGCAGAGGTGCATTTTTCCATCATATAAACAGATGTGGCTCAGCAAGGAAAATATAAATTTATTTTCTTTCCCCTGAGAACATTTTTGACACAAATTCACCTTAATTGACTGTGAGTAATATAAAGTACTGTAATTAAACTTCCACTGTGTTAGCAGTAGAGGGACATAGTGTGCAACATAGAGATTTATAAGCACTTGTTTTTTAACAACCATTCGGTGCATTCGCTGTGTTATCCAGTTTTTATTGATCAGCAAGAAACATTCTTGTTGGCAATTTTTACTTAGTAATTTCTCTTTTGACAAAATACTTCAAACAACCACATTCTGTGTTTTCTTTGTAAGCTGAACATAAATCAATGAGATAGATATGTCTTATGGAAACTCTACCTATTGCTTGTGCAAAAAGTATGACTGTTATTTAGAAGAAATTACCTTGCTCCTTTCCTTTGAAATTCATAGCCCCATATCTAGCTAGCTCCAGAAGACAGGCTTTCTGTAGATTTTTAAGCATTTGGATGACTTATAGTGGCCATATATGGGAAGATAAAGCTGCAGATATCAGTCGTTTAGACCAATTTTATAGCTTACCTGGCCTGTGTATTGGGGCTTCTGATGAGTCTTTCCGATCGATATCTGGCCACGATAAAGATCGGGAATAGTGATGGGCGAATCTCCCGCGTTTCGCTTCGCCGGAAAAATTCGCGAGATTCGTTTTTTTGGCGAATTTTTCAGCCGCGAATTTTTGCTGCCGTTTCGCGAATTTATTCGTCCATCACTAATCGGGAAGGTTTCATTTCTCCCGGACCTACCCGTCGGAGCCCATTGCCCTCTTCATAATCCAATTGTTCGGCCACAAGGCCAAATATTCGGACTACCCCTGATAAAGCCGGGGGAAAGAAATTGGGAAATAATCGGAAAGAAATCATTTGTCAATGTCACCAAATGAGCAGATCTTATAGTCTATGGACTGCTAAGCTACTAAACTGAATTATGCACTTGCATTACCTCTCTATTTTCTATCTAAATGGCCATATTCGATCGAAAATTACCCCCAAAATAAATTTGATGGTCGAATTTCGAAATTTTTTCACTTCGAAATTCGACCCTTAATAAATCAGCCCTATGTGTTGAAATGTGTCCAGTGCCATCAATTTGAAATGCCTCTGTTTTGACATATTTTAGAATTGACCACAAAATATGCATCAGAAGGAACACTACTGGCACACAAAGCCAACTCCCTGGGGTCTAGCCCATTACACTTCATTATGCCAAAACAACTAAAGGTTTTAGTGGGGTGCACTTTAGCCAGGTCCACAGTCCCCCTCTACTACTATTGACAAACAATGTCTATAGTATTGACACTGACCTGCCCTTTCCCAGACAGGATCCAACAAGATCCAATGTGCCATTCTTTGCTCCAGAAAACAGACACTCAGTAGAAACATGCAAGTGATGCACACAAATTACATCATATGTAGGACAACTTGAATTGAGCCCAGTAGGCAGCCTTCATCTCAATGAGCTCCATGATCCTGAAAGTAACACTTATTCATCTGTTCAGCTGATATTTATCTGAGAGTCACAATATTTTTTTGCTTGCCATCTGTTTCTCAAATCAGTGTTAAATCTTTCTAAATGAAAGTTAATAAAGATAATATTTTTCTATTCATTTCTTGAGACGATCTAATAATTCTACAGAATTTATCTATGATGATAAGATTTTTAAAACATGTACATCTAAATATGTATATATATATATTTATATATATATATATATATATATATACAGTATGCACCAGCACTCTCTTGTATTCACTTTATTTCACATACCGCTTGAGTCCAACATTTCTGTCCACATTAGCTTCTAATGTGCATCAAAACACTGGACTGACCAAATGCATGCGTAACCAACTGTTCCCCCAAATGGAGACACATATGACTTTAATATAGATTGATAGATAGATCACCTACCTCTACAAAGAAAAAACACTGGAGGATGGTATAATTCCTTTCAATTTCTTGCATCTGTGGAACCATTTTTATCTCTACAAAAATGAAAATATACATATGAAATATACATATGAAAAGCCAATTAAAATCAACAAATCTGATTTTTTTAAAATGATCAAGTTGTTTTGAGAAAACAGTATATAACTGAATTATGTTAAAAAAACTACAAGGGAAAGATGGGCTTTGTAGAAAAAGCATCCATGAGTTAATCTTCATATAAGAAAAACTGCAAATACACTAAGCCATAGCTACTGCCTTATTCCTAATTACTAGGCTTGGCAAAAAACTGGCATGATTTACAGTGTTAATCAGCTAGACAAGCACCAAGCTCTGACAGCTTGTATGTTATATTCTGACTTATACTGAAAAATAATGTAGAGAGCAGCAACTTTTACTTGTTAAAGACTAATGTCAGTCCATCAAGAATTATTTTGAGGCAACACAGGAAACAGTGAGAGTGGTTAAGCTTATCTGCAGAAGCCACTGTAGAAAGTACAAAGGGAAACATACAAATGTGAATTTATATTCGTAAAACTTCTTCAGTGACATAATTATTGCAATATATTTTGGTTTTATTTGCTTCCCTTTGTCACCATATGACCAGTTATACTGTTCGATGGCAATCTGCTGACAGTACCATTTATCCCACTCCTAAGGGTACATTTACTAAGGATTAAAGTGAAAAGTAATTTTTGGCTACTTCGACTATCGAATATCCCAAAATTCGATTTGAATTAAAAAAAATAGAATTTTCGAATTACGAATTCAAATTCGACACTTCGCCACATTAAACCTGCCCAATTGCTATTTTAGCCTATGGGGGACCTCCTGAAACTTTTAAAAAGAGTTAATGAAATTTTTTGAAATTCGAAGGATTCCTTCCAAAATCGTTTGAATCATTTGAAACGAACGATGCATTTTAAAGATTAGAATGATTTTTATTCGATTGAACATGGACCTATTCAATCCATTTTCAATCGGAGATTTTGAAATGTATTCCAATATCTCTTACGGCCTCTTCCAAAAACCCCTACCACAGATCTCAAACAGGCCTATAGTTGTCAGACTAAGAATGGGATTGTATTTTAAATAACGGAACCACTTAAGCAATTTGCCAGTCTTTCATTGTGTTGTGTCATTGGTGTAAAAAGAAGAACAGAAGTTGTTTAAAAAATTTCCAGTTTCCTTCCACAGGTATGGGACCTGAATACTCGGGACCTGGGGTTTCTCTGGATAACGGATCTATCAGTAATTTGGATCTTCATACTTTAAATATACTAGAAAATCAAGTAAACATTAAATACAGTAAGGACTAATAATATCTTAGTTTGGATCAATGCACTATTAAATTATTGTAGAAAAAAACAACATTTTTCAAAACGTGGATTATTTGAATAAAATTGAGTCTATGGGATATTGAGAGCCATTCCATATTCTGAGTTTTATGGATTATGGGTTTCTGTATAATGGATCCCATACCTGTACCAAGTTACCTGCTTCCAATAAAAGAATGACTTCTTTTTTACTATTTAGATGTAAATATTTAAATAATCTAACACTCTTTTTAGCATCACCCTAATTTTTCCTTGCTAAATAGGCATCCTCACAATTAATAAAAGTTATTTAGGGCCCTCTAACGTGAAAGCCATAAGTACGTACCTGTGTATTATACAATTAAGGTGTTCATACACCAAGATGTATATTTGTTATGTAGCATTTTTAAATACTTTCCATTTGCTTTCTATCCTAACAATATGAAAAACGTAATTATATTATATAAATAAATTGTGCTGTAAAGCATATTCAATATATGAATTGTATAAAATATAGTGTCGCTCCTTACAGTGGTATGGCCAAAAATGTAAACATTATCACTTTTTCTGTTATTGTTGGTATCTATGACTTTTTTGCACCATGTAATGAAATTAAAGGTCAATATTGCTCCTGGGAATTCATTTATAAATGTCAATAAACAAAATAGGCTGTGAAAAATTGCACACTTCACAAGCAAATCATGTTGCATTTCTTTCTAGTTACTAGAGAAGTTCCATGGCTGTAATTTACCTTGATGCAATGATAAATAAATAAATAAATAAATAAATACATATGCTTAATTTAAAACAAAGATTCTCTGCATAGATGTTGTTTATTCAGTGTACCTTTGAGGTACACACTCCAATAATACTCAAAAAGTTCCCAGCAGTACTTAGATATTGTTTTCTTGTCCAGAACTGGCAAAGGCATTAACCTATTTATGTTATCGCAATCCTTGAGGACACTGAATACAAAGCTGTTATGGGGAACAACTTAGAAGTTAATTGCAATGCTTTAGAAGGAACAACTATCTCAATTACTTTAGGCAAATCACTTTTTCTTTACTCTGATCAACTGTGGTAAAGGTGAAACAGTTCTCTTCATTATATGTCTAATAAACATAAAGTCAGATTAATTAATAAAATAAAAATATACACACAGGGGCAGATTTATTAAGGGTCGAATTCGAGGGTTAAAAAACCCTCGAATTCGACCATGTGAATAGTTAGGGAATAAAAAGTCTCCAAATTCGAATTTGAACGATTTTTACCGCTATTCGATTGGTCGAATGATCAATTTGAATGATTTTAGCCATTCCATCGAATTTTTTTATTCGATCAAACTTTTTGAATCCCAATTCAGTAGCATTGATCTGGCGAACTAGGCAGTCGAATAAAAATTTAAAGGGGAAGTACTTTGACTGTCGAATAGTAGAATATTGGAATAGATTTTTATTCGAAGCATTCGATTCGATCGAATTTTCAAAATTCACATTCTAAAATTTGAATTTAAAACTTTTTGAAAATGCTATCGAACTTCGAATCCTTCATGTGAATTTAGTAAATCTGCCCCACAGTGTTAAGTATTTGCCTTGCCGATGCTTTTACAATACGGAACTATTTATGAAGTTAAAAGAAACCCTAAAGAGGTGATCTGTAATGACATCCCACTTCTCTAAGATTTTTGCTATTGACTATTAAAATTATGCTTGTTTTAGCTGTCAAAGTAAATTTTATTAAAGGATTGTTTTGGGGATCCCCCCATACATTATATAATGTTGTTTATAATTGGTTTCCATTTGAAAGGCAATGAAATACTAGATATTGTATTTCATAAACAATATGCAAATCTTCTCATATAAATGAAGTTTACAAGCATCTGTCTTTATTGCTAGGTTTGGACAGATTTATTTCAAGCCATTTTTCTTGCTAATGTGCCATAGTTCCTCTTACTATATGTTTCAGTAACAACCCAGTAATTGTGTAGCTGTATTATTTGTTCAACAAGATTTCTTGATGCCTTCAGGCTGGAAAGCAATTTTTCTGCAGTTTTAAGTGGAATTCTCTGCATTCCTTTTATAACACTTACAGAATTCGCCTGTGGCTTAAATGAGGGACTTTGGCAATTGTTGTCCTCAAGTTTCCTAGTTTTGAGAACACCATAACAACAGGGCAAGCCTGAAATTTAGCACCAAGATAGAAAAATCATGACTGAAAGTCTTAAAAATGTTTTATCAGTCCTATTCCTATGGTTTAATACACCCAGTATACATTTATGACAGATACAAAAGGGACTACAATTTACAGCTATTAAAGTCCATTAACACATAGGGACAGATTTACCATTGGTCACATTTCGAATTTAAAAAAATGTGACCATCAATTTTTTGGGGGCCAATTTCGATCGAAAATAGACCTATATTGACCGAATAGGTCAGTTTTTGATCAAATTCAAATCGTTTGATTGCATTGTTTGAAACGAACGATTAAAACGATTTTCAAAAAAATTTGATTTTCCAGGACTTAGAAAAATTTTCAGGAAAGTTTCCAGGAGGTCCCCCATAGGCTACAATGGCAATTCGGCAGCTTTAAGGTGGGGAATAGTCAAATTCGAATTTTTTTAAAGAGACAGTACTTAGAAAATTCGAATTTTTTAATTTTCTAATTTTTTCAATTGGAATAAAATTATGGGCTATTAGAATTTTAAAAAATCAAATCTTATTAGAAAATTCACTTCAAACATTAGTAAATGTGCCCCATAATTCCCACTAACTATATGGAGTCCATATTGTCCACGATCAAATTAACCAATATTATAATAGATACAGATAATCACATTCACTAAGCGGTGAAAAAACACTAGCGTTGCCTTCGCTAATGTTCGCCACACTTTGCCAGGTGAATTTTCTCCAGCGCTACACTACTTCACTAAAGTGAAGCCCAGGAAACCTTTAATTTATTATTTAAATTCATTTAATAAATAAAATTAAGTTGTCCTATTGCCCTAAACATGTGCCCACTGTATAGTTGAGTTGCCATATGTTAGGAAATGTAGGGGGGAAGGAGGGTAACCCCCCCAAAAAATTTTCATTTGCATTTGATATAACTTTGCCTTTGAGGCAGAGAAATTAATTACGCCAAGTCATTCCAGAACATATTGCTACCCTAATGAAAAAGCAAAAAAAAAAAAAGCAGATTTTGTAAAGAACTACAGAGAGAAAGTCTTCCATGGACTGAGACCAACAGAAGAAATGTAGTTTGTCAGTTTTTAGACACTAGTCATTAAAGACATTTATTTGTGTGACATAAACAAAATGCTCTTAAATTACAACTGACATGTATTGGATGCATTTGGGTAAATTATGGATCCTTTAAACAGACCAGATGATTTTAGCCTCTCTGACAAAACATAACATTCCTGTTGTTCCAGAGTTACTAAGAATATATAGCTTATTAGTTTCTTATTATTTTAACTTAGTTTGGTAGAGTGACTGAACGTTATCTGTAAGATGGAATACTTATGAGAGTTTTTGTCTGAACTTATGGGGAAGATTTACTAATGGTCGAATATCGAAGTTAAAATCGACCATCAAATTTTTTGGGGGTCATTTTCTATTGAAAATGGACCTTATTCGAACGAATAGGTCCATTTTCGATGGAATTGAAATTGTTCGATTCAAACGATTTCAGCCAAAATCCTTCGAATTCTCAGGACTGGCTCAAGGAGATCCCCCATAGGCGAAAGTGACAATTTCTCAGCTTTAAGCTGGTGGAATAGTCGAATTTGAAGGATTTTAAAGGGCCAGCTATTTGAATACTGAATATAATGCAGTATTGCCCTGCACTAGTAAAACTTCAGAAACACTACTATTGTTTATATAAATAAGCTGCTGTGTAGCCATGGGGGCAGCTATTCAAAGGAGAAAAAGCTCAAAGTTACACAGCAGACAGCAGATAAGCTCTGTAGAACATAATGCTATCTATTATCCATTATTCATCCTGTGCCATATAGCCGTTTTTCAGTTTCCACCATTGCTACTCAGAAGCTTGTTTATATGAACTATAGCAGTGTTTCTGAAGCAAACACATCAGTTTTACCCGTGCAGGGCAACACTACATAATATTTTCATAATTATAAAAAACTTTAATTTTTTAGTGTTACTGTTCCTTTAATATGCACTCAATTTTTAGTTTTAGTAGTTAAAGCCTTATAACATCATAGGATAGTTTGTCTAAGAATAACTGTATAAAGAAGGATTTAAAGATGCCCAAATACTATTTGTGTTAACAGTATTTAATCTCAAGAACACAAATAATACACTCCATTCTATTGAAGTTTGTGTTATTTTATGGAACTATGAAAGCAGCTAAATTAAGCTATTAGCCCTGACTCTCATATTAGATGCATCTGGTGTGCAATAATATTTTTGTCTTCCTATTGTTCGTGTTGTTCCCAAAAGTGCTTTTGCTCATATACAGCACAAAATGCACTGTATGTGCCAATAGATTCACTGCGGGAAAGGTCTTTAACCTATTATACAATGTAATACATCAGACATATGCTGTAATGAGCAGAGTTGAAACAGATGCCATAGTAGTAGCTCTCAAGATGTATGCTGATATAAAACAATGCAGCAGAAACATGTTATGAGTCCCACGTGGAATAAACTGTGGCCATTAAAACATAGCACACAAATCCAAAATTTGCTAGGCAAAACTAATGTAAACTAGTATTTCAGTAGTACTGCATAACAATGGGACTCCTCAATTAATTCTTCGCTATGTGCCATCCCACTGAACCCCCTTGTTACATACCTTAATAAAACACCACGAGATGGTATAAACAACAGCATTTATTCACATTTTATCAAATAAATAGGGCCTTGCCAGCCTCAGCCCAAGGTAATTTTCTAAAGCCAGTATTCCATAAGAGATCACTACTATGCTCTGCCATTCCTCACTAAAGACTTGAGATCAGCACTATCATATTATATCCACCACTGAGTATTAAGCTGCCTCTTACGGAACGCATATTAGGACATCCTTGCGAAAAAGCGCTGTCCTATATGCGCACTCGTAAGGCTGTTGAATGCAGCGTCCTATGTTTTTATACTCAACCGTTCTAAGAATCTTTAATAAGGGATCGGTCCTCGCTCCTCCGTCTTGCGTCGTCAGCCCTCCCTCCTCGCAACTCAGCCCTCCCTCCTCGCAACTCAGCCCTCCCTCCTCGTATCTCAACCCTCCCACCTCAATAGTCAGCCATCCGAACTCAGCCCTCCCTCCTCCCAACTCAGCCCTCCCTCCTCCTAACAGCCCTCGTTTTTCAGTTCTCTGCCTTAGGTCCTTGTAAACAAGTTAACCTACGTTCTCATTCATAAGCCGCAGAGAATTGAAAACCGAGGGCTGTTAGGAGGAGGGAGGGCTAAGTTGGGAGGAGGGAGGGCTGAGTTCGGATGGCTGACTATTGAGGTGGGAGGGCTGAGTTGCGAGGAGGGAGGGTTGAGTTGGGAGGAGGGAGGGCTGAGTTCGGATGGCTGACTATTGAGGTGGGAGGGTTGAGTAACGAGGAGGGAGGGCTGACGACGCAAGATGGAGGAGCGAGGACCGATCCCTTACTAAAGATTCTTAGGACGGTTGAGTATAAAAACATAGGACGCCGCATTCAACAGCCTTACGAGTGCGCATATAGGACATCACTTTTTCGCAAGGATGTCCTAATATGCGTTCTGTAGCCTCTATCTACATAAAGGAAGGCCCCCAAACTCTGTTACCAGCAGGATCTGCATCTTCAACCATGAGAGAAATTCAGCCAGTCCTGATAGTGACAGTCTCAGTGATAGGAAATCCAAGCAGGCTGTCGACTATCACAAGCAGTAGCAGCGTCTGTATCAATGAACCCACTGTGCAGTCACAGGAGAGAACCTCCTTACTCCCTCTTCTAATTTTCTGTGCAGTACTCTAGCAAGGTTCTACTTCTGCTGTGACAAAGAAACATTAAAATACATCTTATAGTTATTCACTGTTTTGTTCCAGAGGAAGGCAGAAAACCTGATGTCAGTGCCAATAACGCCTAAGGAGGGGAAAAAATTCCTGACCCCAATGGCAATCTGAAACATTTCCTGGATCAAACATTTGGAATTAACATAAATTAATACAATGTTGGCTCTCACGTTTTTACTTCATAAATATACACAACAAAATTACAATATAGTAACAGTGAATTCAGGAAAACATCCACATCAGTTATTAACCAGGAATATGAGAACATAAGAAGAAAGCTCCTGACATTTTTGAAAATATGCTCAGAAGATAATGAAGTTAACTGCTTCTTCCCCTGATATCACATTCATCTCTTTTCCACCCCAGCTTCCCCTGCATTAAAGGGGTTGTTCACCTTTGAGTTAACTTTTAGTATAATGTAGAGAGTGATATTCTGAGACAATTTGCATTTGGTTTTCATTTTTTATTGTTTGTGGTTTTTGAGTTATTTAGCTTTTTATTCAGCAGCTCTCTAGTTTGCAGTGTCAGCAATTTGGTTTCTAGGGTACAAATTAGCATTGCAACCCTGCATTGATTTGACTAAGAGATTTGAATATGAATAGGAGATGGACTGAATAGAATGATAAGTAATAAAAAGTGGAAAAAACAATACATTTGTAGCCTTACAGAGCATTTGTTTTTAGATTGTGTCAGTGACCCCCATTTGAAAGCTGCAAAGAAACAGAAGAAAATTGCAAATCATTAAAAAACAATGAAAAATAAATAATGAAGACCAATTGAAAAGTTTCTTAGAATTGACCCGTCTACAATATACTAAAAGTTAACTTGAAGGTGAACCACCCCTTTAACTCATTGTTTCTCACCAAATCACAGATTCATTTGATTCTGCCAATCTCTAAACATAAACAAGTGTAATCTGGCTTCAGGTCATTCAGATCCCTTATCATGGAGCACCGGTGCTTGTAGCTCCAGGGCTTTTCTTTTCCTGTGCTGATTCTTCTACATATGTCAACAGTCAATTTGAATAAACCATTACAGCAATGTCATATCCCTAATAAACCATTCATAACCAAAAAAATAAAACTGAGATAGTACGATATTTACCAAATAACAAATCTTTAGCAAATGGTTTAAGTAGCACACGATAATTGACATACAGATCAAGGTGGGAAGAGTACCAACCATCTTGGTGCCTTGTGGACAAAAGACTGTCTTGGAGAGACCCAAATGCCCTTTTGGCATAGTTTATAACAGGATCCCACAACGCCTATGCATGTGGGCTGTGCCTTTGCATATATTGAAATATTGAAAAATGGGGCACAACTTATTCTTTACACACAATAGTTGAAGGCCATGTATTAAACAGGCAGTAATACCAATGCAAATGTAGTTAATATCACCAAATCTAACCAGTTCAGTAACATGTTAAAAGGATTGTTCATCTTTAATTTAACTTCTGGTATGATGTAGAGTGATATTCTGATACTATTTGCAATTGTTTTAATTTTAACATTTGTTTTTTTAAGTGATTTGGCTTTCAATTCAGCAACTGTCCAATTTCATGCTAGGGTCCACATTACCTTAACAGCCATGCATTGATTTGAATGAGAGCATAGACTATGAATAGGGCATGGATTAAAAAAATTGCCTGACATAATTCTATCAAGGAGATATATATATATATATATATTTGATCCACTTTTCAAGCACAAACCACCGGAAAAAAACACATCTTCAAATGGTTAAAGGGACCTCTGCCATTGACTTCTACATGACCTTGACAGATTTTAGCTGGCATATTTTCAGCTTCAAGCTATTTCCAGCTTTGGGAGGTGTAATAAATCTATAAAAATTGGAGTTTTTTTCCCCCAAAAAATTGGAGTTTTACTAAAACCCCTATAAATCTTCTGCAACTTCTGCCCAGATTGCCAATTTATCCAGATCCTGCTGCAAGGATACCACATCCTGGAAGAAGTGAATTGTTTTGTCATCACCAAACACAGATAGAATACAATACCTGCTATGCCTTCCTACAAATCATCAATGAATGATTGTAGTAAAAGTGGACCCAATTCATAACCCACTAAGAACCTTACTCCACGTAGAGGAATTACCATGGACAACAGTATCTTTACTCATTCATTTAGTTGGTTCTTTACTTATGCACACACTACCAAAACCCACAGACCTTACTTTAAAAAGCAGTCACTTATGCAGCACTGTATCAAAACATTTGGCAAAATCCAAGTACAGTAGCAATTGCAACCTCACTATCAGGTCATCGTAAACATCTTATTTTTCAGACATAGCTTACCGTACAGTACTATAAATATATATGGCAGCATTCACTGGATGCAGAGGTTTTTCAGGGTACCCAATGATATACTTCAGGGGAAACAATCTGTCTCTCTCTCTCTCCACCACTTACACAGACACATTTGGAGAATTTCCATACTCAATATATTCTTTACAGCCTTTGGTTGAATTCACTTTCTACTCATATCACTTCCAGGATGGTTCCCCTTCTCTTTGGAGAGTTTGAGTTTAGCGTGCTCATCTACAAAGACATTCATCATAGCAATGCTGATGCACCTCTTACCAGATCCTATCTCTATTGCAACTAACACTACTGCACATCCTTCCAGGTAGCAGATTGCTTCTTATTTATATTGCTGAGGCCCTGTCTTAAATACACAGAAAAAGCAAATCTTTGTGCTTAAAATGAACTCCATTGGAGATGTCCTTCCTATAATTCGGAGCTTTCCAGATATAGGATTTCCATACCTGTACATTTGAGATTACCCTAAGGTCTACTGCAATTAAAGCACTGACATTATAAATCTTAGTTGGTTATTTGTTGTGATAAACTACTTGGAAAACAGTGTGTTAAATTATTCTGCTGTGTTGGTAAATGCGAAGCAATTCGACAAGCACAGAAACTTCTGTTGCACAAATTATAACTTAGCATATAAGTGTGGAATGGTCCATACTTAAAGTAACATTTCAGGGTAAAAATAAAAACTGGGTAAATAGATAGGCTGTGCAAAATAAAATAAAAAAGTTTATACTATAGTTAATTAGCCAAATGTAATGTATAAAGGCTGGAACACTGGATTCTAAGGGGCAAATTCACTAAAGCGCGAAGCGTCTAACGCTTCTACTACTTTGAGCCAATAAAGGCACTTTCTTTGCACAACAAATTGGACCAGTGTGCTACAGTTTCCTTGGATTTCTATGATATTTTTATGACCCTGAGCAGGGGGTCTTATAGACGGTTTAGCACCTGGAAAGGTCTATTGGTAACAGGTGAGCTCTCTAATTTTGTATGGTGTAGTATGAAACCTTGCTGGCATGAATGCTGAAATAAAGGCATTTTAATACATGGGGGTTCTGCCTTTCTTCAATGTTTTTGGATCTCAGAACAACCCTGCACAGTATTTAAGGGAAATAACTCGACCTCTTGCTGAAACAGAACGATTAAACATCAGCAGCCTTAGGTAATTAAGCAGCCACTACTGACACTACTGATAGAGAAAACAGAGAGGCTCATTAAGTAAACCACAGTGCTGCGTTGTTTCAATTACATAAATAACTGACAGGAACAGAACATACTGGAACACTTCTCCCCTCGCACCACAAGGTGGCAAAAGATGGCTAGGATTATTTAGACATTTATAGAATGCACGTCCTGTGGCACTGATATTAAATAAGCCAAATTGCACAGAAAAACCATTATTCAGATACTTGGGGTTTCTGTTTCTGCTGCCTAAATACAAAACAATAGAAAATACATTGAATAAAGGATACCGATTGCAAAGGCAGCACCTGAAATGCTTAAACTGATCAGAGGTTCACTATGAAAGTAAAACACAGTCATTACCCATCAACATCTCCAAGACTACATCTCTAGCTAAGGGGGAGCTTGTTTGAAATAAGACCTGCTTGAAGTGCAAAGAAATGGTGTAACAAGCACATTATTATGGGCACTGCCCACCATGATTTTGTGACAGCTGCAAGCAGCATTTAAATGTCCTTCTTCTGTTCTGTTTTTCACATCTTGTTGTAAGATTCCTTTAATACCACTTGCTGCTCATATCTGATTATCATGATTGCTATCATTAATTCACAGTAATTTAAACCATATGATTAATCATCTAATGCCACCAGTCACCCCCAGCAAAGACATGCATTTTCAATGTACATACAGGGGAAATTCACAAAAATCATCATTAATCTGAAAATGGAATCAAAGTGTCCCTTTGAAGCTTACTTAATGCCAAATTTAAAAATAAATTGTTTTTATACCACTAACATAGGGATGGCAGAGAAAAGTAGGAGGTCTGCAGAGAGGATTTGCAGAAGTAACAGTAATTTTTTTAGTCAATAGTTCATGGTCAGGCATAGATGGAAATACATATACTGTATGGAAGTAATGTGGGCTCTTCTGCTGGCAGTTTTCAGCTTGGAAAATAGTGTTTTTTAACAAAAGGTGTCTGCTATTAGACAGTATATGGACAAACACATATATAATAAATAGCAGAACACCAGCACAGAATAAAATATTTTTATAACTACTAGAAAAGAGGCAGTGGCACAACTAGATCTTACTGGGCCCCACAACAAATTATTTTTCAGGCCCCCAAAATGTCCAGTGGGTGACCTGTTTTACCAATATTTATTGTAATTGTATATGAATTAGGGCCTCATGGGGCCCCTATAGCTCCTGGGCCCCCCTGCAGCCGCAGGGTCTGCTTCCTCTGTAGTTATGCCCCTGAAAAGAGCAATGGGGTAATGTCATCAAAAGTCTTAAGCTTGCGAACATCAAGTAACCCATACTAGACAAGTGGCAAACATAAGAATATTTATTACTTTACCCCTTAATTATCTTAAGACCACCAGTGGCAGATGTTGGTCAGCTCTGCCAACTTGAGAGCACACACAGATTTGCACAAATGTAAAATTTGCCCGCTAGGCAACTTAATTATAAAGGTGTCCGTTGGTTTTGGCGTCCACAAAAAACGGTGCCGGCATCGTAGAAAATGGATGCTGGTGTTCAAAATGAGATGCCCGCATCCAAAAAGAGACGCCGGCAGCAAATTGCGGGCATTCGCAGCGAATTCGCCCCAAGCAAATAAATTCACCCATTACTATATGCTACTTCTATAGGAAAAGGTATTCATTTGGACTTCAGTATAGGCATGGGATCCGTTATCTGGAAAACCATTATCCAGAAAGCTCCGAATTACGGAAAGGCTATCTTCCATATACTCTATTTTATCCAACAATTCATAGTTTTAAAAATTATTTCCTTTTACTCTGTAATAATAAAACAGTACATTATACTATACTTGATCCAGACTAAGATATAATTCGTCCTTATTACCTCTTTACTGCACATCAAAACACTTGCCACTTGCCAATCTTATTCATTCAGTCTCTTAGATTTGAGTAGTTCCCCAAAAAAAGCTAAAGAGGCTTAAGGAATGCATAAAAGTTTTTTCTTTGGAGTTCTTTGTGAACTCCAACATCTTAACATTGGCCTTTTTTCTGAACTGAACTGAAAAAAGCCAGAAACACTTAGAAAAAACAAATACTTGCCAAAACTTGTCATTAGTGATGGGCGAATCTCCCGGGATTCGCTTCACCGAAAAATTTGCGAATTTTCAAAGAAATTCGTGAATTGGCAAAAAATTTGTGAAAACAGTCGTGGGACACTTTTGACGCGCGTCATTTTCGTCGCGCGTTGCGTCGTTTTCATCACGTCGCACAACTGGTGATTCGCGAATTTATTCGCCAGCGGCGAATCGCGGGAATTCGCCGCGAATTCGGCCCTGGCGAATAAATTCGCCCATCACTACTTGTCATTATTTGTCATTATTTGTGCAGCATTGCCCAAATTGGACCTAACCATAGGCTAATGCCAGACAGGGCTTTGGTTGGCTCGGGTGCAGGCACACCCTGCCAAGAAAAGCAAGAGCTGGCTTTCTCAAGTCAAAATACCCAGGTTATTTTTTGTCATGAGGCAAGATGAGCACCTTGCCTCAGGCATCAGTTCCACAGAAGATATCAGGGGCAGCAAATAGTTAGTTATTATTACTTCAACCCATTCGGAACTTTAGTACTTCTTTCTGTCTCTGGAACTCACTGTTTCAAGCTGTTAGACACCCTTCCTTTCAAATGTTCTCTTTAGGCCCATCTGGTTAAAGAAGCTTATTCAGTCTATCGTGACTGATCAGACATCATTTTATCATAAATCACTAATTGGTTTCATCTTTGTTGTATTTTTCTTGTGCTTGTTATTATTGTAGGACCCCTGCACAGTATACATTAATGAAAAGTGCCGTGTAACTTACTGGTGCTAAATAAATGATGATGAGGTATATAAAAATTATTTGTGGCATAAAATAATTTACACAACAAATTTGTATTATTGACTCCAAGAAATTAGCAGGAACAGTGTCATGTGTATGTTTCAGTAGGGCAGCCCAAATAAATAGTGAGCTAGGATAACGTTACAGTAAGTAGTTTAGATGAAAAGTATTACCATAGTAAAGGAGATTGGGGAGATATGTCAGTCCATTCTATTGTATTCAGTTTAGATTGAGGCATTCCCATTTCCTTTCAAAGCAGTATCTAGTATGTGCTTCTACAGCTTTCTCAATATGAGGCACAAACATCTTGTGAAGCAGGCTGTTTCTATAAACTACTCACACTCAAAACACTCAGAGAACACACTGTGCAGATTACATTTACCATGTTGTTTAGTAATTACACATTCTAGATTATTGATTTAAACAAGTGGACCAGTGATTCTATTTTCTACTTTACCATACTTTCTGTTTTTCTCTTTTATCAATCAAAACAATACGCATTCTTAGAAACTACCTTTATGAACAAAGCCCCTCAGAACTAAACTTGCAGCATCCAGAGAAAGAATTGAGAACCTTAATTAAGAGAGCCTTAATAATGAATACAGACAGCCATATAAGGAAAGACCCACTCATAGAAATTATTTGCCTTTGACACCCAAGGGCCCATGATGGTGCCTGTATGCAGACAAAGAGTACACCAATAACCCAATGTGACCCCTGTCTAAATGGGATTTTCAAGCCATTCCAAAATGTCTATATATGATTTTTCCACTGCCAGATATCATTTGGTTGTTGTTTTGACCCCACAAACCAGCAACCAAGCAATTAAAGTGGACCCGTCACCCAGACACAAAAATCTGTATAATAAAAGTCCTTTTCAAATTAAACAAGAAATCCAATTTCAAATTTTCATTAAAGCATTCATAGCTGTTTTAAGCTCATTTAAAAATCTGAGCTGTCAATCAAATATTGTGTGCCACTCCTCTATGCCTTAGGCATAGAGGCGGGGCAGATAATTACTTTCACTTTCCATTCAGCACTTCCTAGATGTCACTGCTCCCCACACATTCCCCCAGTTCTCTTAACCATTTAATTGTGTAGCCAGGACATGGGGATAGACATCGGGTCCCCCATTCTGGTGCACAAACAAGATTCTGAGATGATGCAAGGCTTGTCTTAATAACAGTGTCCACAAAATGGCTCCTGCCTGCTTGTTATAATTATGAATTCCCAGACTGAAGAAAACAAGATTAAAATAATTTATATAGTGTAATTTATGTTGATTTTGCTTGACTAATGTGATAAAATATGATTTTGAATATTTTTTTGGGGTGACGGGTCCACTTTAACTGCTATTGTTGACCCATGTAGTGGGCTCTGTTTAGGCTTCGCCCTTGCCTTAACTCTAATGCTCACTGCAAACTTTTGCTTAGATTGTGATACTGTTTAAGCAAATTATAATTGCATGGATGTCAAAAGAGTACTCAAGTGCTAACAATTAAATCTCCCAAGAGCCATTTTCTTACATTCTCCAGTGTTAAAGGTTTATTCATTTTTGTTACATATTGAGCTGTACAGTGCTGATAATCTGCTAGTAATTAGTAAAAAGATTCTATACAAAGACAATAGCAAATGCGTATTTCAGCTTTACATGATTTTTGTGCAGATTTGCAGTAGAACCTTTACTCTGATGTCGTGTTTCTCTGCTGCTGAATCCTTGCAATTATAAAACCACCCACACACATGAATATTTTGAGCACTGATGCTAAAAAAACAATTGTATTCTTTAAAGCAAAAAAGGGATTTTAATGCACAGAGACAGCAACATGTTAATGTGCTTCATGGCTATGTAATCACTAAAACCTTTATGTCAGTCTTTGAGCAGCTGAACATTTATTCATTTATTTTAGGCAGTGGTGTATTGTTTAAGTGAATATTTTCTATTGAACGCATCCAGTAGGTAGGGAGTATTTAGGAGCATCCAGTCTGTTAACACCAGTGCGAGGGCTGGTAGTATACGTAATAGAAAGATGCAATTGACTGCAGCTTCTGCATTGTTAGTAAAAGCATTTATGCATTAGTCATTATTCATCACAGCAAGCTTGATGCAAGTGCACAGCGCTGCAATATTTGACTGAAAGTACCTTTAGTGAATGACTTCAGTATACAAATAGATTTGCATCCATTTGTACTTGCTGCACTTGTAATTGTGGTGGTAAAGGATACTTAATTAGATGAGCCACCCTACACGCACATAGAACGTAAATCTAAACCCCTACATAGAAACCAAACATTCAGGAGTAAATGTGTGGCTTTATTTGTCAATATCTGTATATTATTAATATTTAACCTCATTTACTCCTAAATAATATCACAGCATGAAACTCTGTGCACAATTTTGCCAAAGGGTCTCACATACTGGGGGTAAGGTGATCCTCTTATATGCTGGAATAAAACTGTAAACAATACTCCATTACCTGCTTGGTTCCGAGTGTTGGATCCACAGGTAATGCTGAGAGGGAGGTTGTTTACAAAATATTCAAAACACAGGTGATAGGACCGTAGTATTCCTGCTTATTAACAGGCCGATGTTTGGTGAAAGTAACTAAGCATTCAAATCAACAAAAAGTATAAGTATTTAACTGTTATTTTCAATAACGATTTGTATAGCTAAACTTTAAACTACTTTGGTTTAATTTTTGATTTCAGTCTTGGGTGCTAAATAGCAAAGTTTGTACTTTTGTGTTTGCAGCAAGTTTGCCAGAAGCTGCATTACTATGCAGTTGAGTTTCCTCAGCTTGAGGTGGATGGGGTTTGATTAGTGCACCTGAACAGACTGTATAAATAGAACCCCTGGGACCCTGGAGCTTGCTTTAGTGGATAGCTTTTCTTTAGTAAGTGTGGACTCTGTAAGTGGAGTTACAAACGCAGAAGTTGGTGGGGACTCTGTAAGTGGAGTTACAAACACAGGGGTTTGATAAAAAGTTTGTTACATATTCTATTTTTGTGGTTCCTGTTTTTTAATCTGTTACTGGGCTTATAAATGCTAGCAGGATTGAAGGTCTAACCCAGTGCACAGTCTGCCATATGAATGCAGATTTGGGACAAGACTTCCAAATTGCTTACTTCTGTGGTGGCTGTGAGATAATTGCTTGTATTAGAGCACGAGAGCAACAAATTGCCACATTGTGACCGATTGACAATCATGAGAGGAGTCTCTTGCTCACTGAACAGGATTTAGCGGGGTCAGATAGTTAGCTTGGCTACAGTTAGAATATTCAACCATTCGATGATCGTATCGAAGTACTTCCCCTTTAAATTTTTATTTGACTGCCTACTTCACCAGATTGAACCTACCCGAATTGCAATAGAAGCCTATGGGAACCCCCCATCGGCTTCTTTTCTTAAAGGTGGCCATACACGGGCCAATAAAAGCTTATTGGCCCATGTATAAGGCCCTCCGAAGGGCTTCATCGATCAAAATCTGGCCGATCAAAATCTGGCCTTGATGCAGTCCCACGATCCGACTGCCCATATGGCCTCAATTATGATCCAATCGTTGGGCCCTAGGGCTCACGATCGGATGATCCCAATCATCCTGATATTGCGATGTTGCCAAACGAGAGGATCTCTGCGTTTATGGCCACCTTAAGTTTTATGTTCGAATAGCAATCGTACAATCGAACACTTCAATCGTTTGATTCGTACGATTTTTTCGAACAATCAAACTTTTTTTTACAATTTTTCATAAAATCGTTCGTTCGAAAAGCGGCCAAAAACCTTCGAATTTTTCTACGATTTTATCGAATTTTCATTCGAAAATCATAGAAGGGTCAAATTTGAGGGCAAATAGCCCTCGTGAATTCAGCCCTTAGTAAATCTGCCCCTTTGTGTTTTAAGAAGACTGTCACTACATGTCTTGCATTGTGAAAGGCTCCTTTTAGCCCTTCTCATCCAAGATAACTTTTCTGCTTCGCTGCTCTCCATATCCATGCTATAAAGCCATATGGCAATATCTTGAGATATAAATAGATGCAAACTGACAGTCTGCAAGTTTGAATATTGCATATGTCTCTGAGGTGTTAGGCTATATCTGTGCTATTAAATTAGTGGTTCTGGATGCATAGTTGGCCACAGAGACATTAAAAAATACTTTGCATGTGCCTGACAATAATTCCTTAAGTAAGGGTTCATTTATGCTTTTAAGACAGTGCTATGTGTATAGCATTAGGGCTCTTACAGATGAGTGTCTGAAGCTGCGCTCCCCTGCTTTCCGGTTTTATGCATTTAGCCACAGGGGAGTGCAGGAGTAGACACATTCAGTTTTTTTCAATGGGGCTGTACTCACACAGGCACATGTAGGCGCCAAACGCAGGTTGAGATGCAACATGCTGCATTTTTCCTGCATTCAGCACTTACATGCACCTGTGTGAGTACAGCCCCATTGAAAAAAATTGAATGCATCTACTCCTGTGTTACCCTGTGGCTGAATGCACAAAACTGGAAAGCAGGGGAGTGCAGCTTCATACACTAGTCTGTAAGAGCCCTAAGGCATGTGAATGCTTTCTGAAGCTCTCTAACCCTTTTTTACTCAACCAGGATGGCTTTTCTGTGAAACTGAAACCAATCAGGGTAAAAAATTGGGATTGGTAACTTATGATAACTGTAAGATGACAAAATGAAAATCTGTTTCTATTTTCACAATCCAATATATACAGGGGCATGATGATTTATATTGTTCCCCTTTTACCAAACAACAGAATGAGCTAGCTTCAGTGTGCACACATTCGTCTACTAGTAGTCACTCATGAGCCTTAGAAGCAGCACAGCTTGCCCTGCAATTTTTTTTTTAACAACCTTGGAAGTAGTAACAATATATGTCTCTAAGTCAGTGGTTCTCAACCTTCCTAATG
>CM044437.1:96933627-97007620 GCA_024363595.1 Xenopus borealis
TATATATTTTTGGAAAGTACACACTCTGATGAATCCATTACAGATAAAGATGTAATTCTACTACCAAACTGCAAAGTTTTTCTAAACATAGAGATTTTTACAACATTTCTGAAAATCGCCTAAAAATTTTGCAGTTTATCTCACACAACGTTTTATGTACAAAGAAAAATCACCCTAAATATGGACGTAGGAGGTCTTTTGAATAGTTTGATGCCCAATATGCATAGAATTACCAAAGTATGTGGTATGTAAGGACCCCAAATGAAAAACATACATATGAATTTTCACGCTTACCGACACAGATGCTGAAAACAGTACCCCGACTGTGCGTTATGTGCCGTCAGACTGTAAAAAGATAACCCAGATAACCATACATTTTTGGAAAGCATATATTCTGAAGGATCAAACTAAGTAAAATATACATTTCTATACCAAAGCACCAAACGGCAAAACTATACTAAATATACATAAGGAACAATAATGCAGGGATAAAACCACAAAAATAGCGTAAATCAATGAAATGACAAAATAACTGACCAACAGTGTAATTAGTGGCCCAAATCAATTATCAATAGTCACGCTGTTGAAATAACAAGTTTTTCGGCAAAGATAACAGTACAATGAATAAGTAAAAAGTTGTGCAAATAAGTGTAAATAGTGTGCAAATAAGTGTAAATAAGTGTACAAAAGGGACCAAGTGTGCTAAAATAAAAATAAATAAAATAAATCTAGTGTATAAATGTACTGTAAGTGTCTGTAAGTGCAGGTAAGTGTGTAATAAAAACTTGCACTTACCTTTTCTGTTGCAGGAGATCACTGGAAACATGTGGAGAGCCCAGGAAGTGCAGTCTCAGCCAGCAGGAAGCGGCTGTGCAGGGAAGGAGAGGTAAGTAAATAAGCAGACACTGCAGGCGGCAGAGCAGGCCACCGAAGTAGAGAGAAAGCTCTGCTGCCAAAGAACATACATAGTACGTTCTTGGCGGCCAGAGCATTTAACCACCAGCATGTACGGCGTACGTGCTTTGCGATTAAAGGGTTAAACTATGCCTTTTTATTTTCTATTTTGGGGAAAATAAATATAGAGCAAAATCTTCTTAGAACATAAATAGGATTTTTTTTCTATTAAAATTAATCAGGCAAATTCAGATCTACAGCTTGGCAGCATTCCAAACCAACCCTAAGGAATATATTTAATTAAAACAGAATAGTATGGTTTGCTAAAGCTGCTCAGCACAGAAGTACAGGCAAAATAAAGACTTAACTTAACATATTTGTGCAGTCCTAATGGTAAATAATAGTCCTATACTCAAATAAACCTCATGTCAAACTCCTTTTAATTACCAGAAATGCATTGTTATACATGGTTTAAACAAAGATAAGGAGCCATATATACTATCAAAATGAATATCTGCTTTATGGAAATATGAGAAGGCAGTTGAATGTATTCACTTCAAGTGGTGTAGTACATTTAGATTGTCCTTGTTTCAGTATTCCTGGTTACTTAATTCTGACTAAAAATGCAGGCTGAGAGTGCACTTCTCTTGCACCCCATTTTCTGTCAGTATAAGCCTTGCATTTGGCTTGTTGACGTTCGACAATGTCAGCAGTAGATGATTTTGTAGGAACAGTATTTGGTGGAAGTTTGATGTCTGCAAAATGTAACCTAGTGTGCATCTTTCTGCCATGTAATAATTCAGCTGGAGATGCTTGGGTTGTAGCATGGCACATTGCTCTGTAGTTATGTAGGAACTCAGTTGTAAACATTTTCCAAGATTTGCCAGTAAGGTTCTTTCAGACTTCTGTTGAATCGCTTGCTTTCTCCATTTGCTTGTGGGTACTACACTGAAGATTTTTTTATACACAATATTCCTCTCTCTCAGAGAGATTTCAAATTCCGATGAGACAAACTGTGGTCCATTGTCTGATATTAACTCCTTTGGATTACCTTCTCTGCTGAAGACTGTAGACAGAAATGTTATTACTGTAGCTGATGTTATATGAGAAACAAGCATCAGGTTAATGGAGTGTCCCTTGTCAGCAGAAGCAGTATTGAAATTGACAATGCATATAAACTTGTTTGTAATAAATGTACCCACTTTATCCATACTTAATACTGTAACATTTGTAGTAGTGACTTCATGAACATGTTTAGCAGAACTTTAGTGGACTAAAGGTTAACTAAACCTTCAGTCCCTACCAGGCCCGGACTGGCCATTTGTGGGTTAGGGCAAATGCCAGAGGGGCTGCTATAAGGTCCCATAGAAAGTCAGTATTTAGTGGGCTGGTGGGGGCTGTTTGGGCCTCTATGTGGGCTGATGGGCCTCTTGTGTACCTGAAATGCCAGGGCCTATTTTAATTCTCAGTCCAGTCCTGGTCCCTACATATCTAAAAGCAACTGCACTAATTCAGTTGAGTTTCTGTGTTAGCAAACCAGCACCAAAATGTAGTATTCATTATATGTACAGAGGCTTATTCCAGTCTTATTCAACAAGTTAAATGCCACATATGAAGTGACTGGACTCTATAAAGGTAGAAAATTGTATCATTGAATTAATCAGGTTTTAGTCAAATGGCCTACCTTTGAGCATTTGTGACACTGTACCGATTTTGCAGGACATGTAGCATAATTTGCAATGTGTTGTGTTGAACCACAGCAAAATCAGTATTTTTTATTTGAATTTGCTGCATGGTTTTGCAGTGAATCCCTTTCCTTATCACTGTATTTTTCCTGTGACTGTGCATTATTAGGCCACAGTACTGGATTCAAAGTCTGTACATTCCCAGCAGTTCCCTGTCACTGCTGTTTCAATTTGGCTTAGTCTCTTAGCATTTCATCTATTAGAGTCCCAAACTCACAGGTAACAAACAGCTCTCTCAAAGCTGCTACAAAATGTTCTGTGGATTCGCCATTACACTGTCCACGTTGGCGGAATTTATATTTTTCAGCAACCACATTTATTCTTGGCACAAAAAAGTTCTTTAATGCAGAAAGAGCAGTTTCATAAGTTTCATCAGGTGATGGTACTGTATAGAATATACACCTCTGCTCCCAGGCAGTGAATAAGTAAAGCACGCTTCCTAGCAGCCAAAATCTCCCCCTGGTCAGCAGCAATAATGTATTTATCAAAGATATGGATCCAAGCAGTAAACGGTATGGTAGGCTCACCAGGGTTTTGAAGAAAAGGTGCAGGCTGCTACAGAGGTTGAAGAGACATCCTGTCGCCAATCTGTTGTGTTTTGGTAGCCGAGGATGAGCAGGGTATAACAGTGCCAGGTTGCCTAGGGTGCCTGGCCAGTCTGACCCAGCACTGTTTGTAGCAGAGAGATTTTAACATACTAAAAGTTAAATGAATGGTGAACCACCCGTCTAGAAATAGAACTATGACCAGCTACTGAACTACCAGGAAAATACTTTAACCCAGGATTTTGAAACAGCTACCCCTCCTAACTAAAATTTAGGACCATTCTTATCTGTCTAAAACTTAGTGGACTAAATGGTAACTAAACCTTCAGTCCCTACATATCTACAAGTAACTAATTCAGTTGAGCTTCTGTGTTAGTAAAACAGCACCAAAATGTAGCATTTATTATATGTACAGAGGCTTATTCCAATCTTATTCAACAAGTTAAATGTCACATATACAGTGACTGGACTCTATAAAGGTGGAAAATTGTATCACTGAATTAATCAATAATGTTCCAGTACCCTATGCATCCTGGGATTTATAAGCATGTGTAGTATACAGTGGCTTCAGATAAAAAAATTAATTACAGTACTTCAAATTATTTACTGAAGTGTAGTATCTATACCTATACAATTGCACTGATGGGACCGATGTGTTGTAATTACAGTTACAGAGTGACCTGATCCAACAGAATTTATGGACATGGCATTAGCATATACAGTAGCTGCAAACAATATAGGGCTCGTTTATGATTCGGGATGCAGCGACTTTATTTTTTGAATCAGCTAAATCCCAAACTGAATCAGAACCCGAATTTGCATATGCAAATTAGTGTTAGTTTTATGAAAACAATGTGGATTTCTTAGACATTCTTAGGATATGGTTTTGCATTGGCATGCATTTTGCATGATTTATTTTCTGATGAATCATGCTGAAAAAGTCTTGGATTTGTCAAATCCCGAACTGAATCAATCCCTGACAAAGATTGCACTATTTGAGCAAAATAAAATTAGCATTTATTAAAGTCATTTGACTTTTAGGGTTCAGTTTCACTGAGTTCTAAAGATGTGGAGTTTTCCTAAAGGTCAAACCAAATCCTAGCTTTGGTGCAGCCCTAGCAACTGCAGAACAGTAAACTTCATTTGAATTTGGAAACTCAGAACAGAATGTTGTTAAACAGTGAAAATGCTTACATTGGTGTCACTGGGTTGAAACATGTTGTATTCCAGTAAAGCACAGTACAAAAATATAGATTTTTGTATTTGCTTTAGAAAATGAGCAGTAGTATTTACTCCCCAAGGACGGCATCTGTTTCATGATTTTAACCAATGGGCTTATTTACAAATGCAGCTGCATTTCCCCCAACAATTTCAGTGCAGATGCCATATGCCTACCTTAATTTTGTCCAATAAGTTAAAACACATGCAATTGTGCCTCCATTTTGATACAGAACAGACACATTTGAGTTGAATACAATAGGCATGGCATAATTTCCTGGGCTTCAGTTTAAAATTTTGCCTAATTCTTTAGGTGAAGTCTGGTGCACCTGAAAAAATCTGCAGTGATTAGAAACCTAGAAATTACTGTCACCTAGCTCCTAAATTCCCCTGCGATAGTAGGTGCACTTGAACAATTCGTCAGAACAAACGTAGAACTAATGAATGGTGCCAATAAGTACAATGACTACAATGTTTTTTCTACAAAAATAATTGTGGCTGCAATGGTATATGAACCCTTATATGGCTACCTCCATATTAATTTTATAGCATTAATTGTCCTTCACATTTAGTTATAGGGCTTATTTTTGTTTGAATTGAATTCCAATAAAAGATCACAAATAAAGCACAGTGTAAGTATAGGATCTGTTATCCAAAATGCCTTGGGACCTGGGGTTTTCTAAATAATGGATCGTTTTGCCATCAATAAAAATGTAAGCAGCTTAGATACTATCAAAAATAAGATACTGTTATATTATTATATAGATAAAGGAAATCATTTAAAAAGAAATAATTTAAAAGGTACTCTACGACCTTCCTATAATTAGGAGCTGTCTTTTCAGATAAGGGATCCCATTTCTGTACTAAATTAATGAGAAACACCCTCATATTGACATCAAATTACTACTGTTACCTTACTGGCAGGACACACAGCACCAGTGCAATGTTCAGAAGGAAGCAAATTAGAAGTGCATTTGCAGATACCTTAACAGTCAAAGGTTAAAACACTTGATGGGCAAGTTGCCATTGATATCTTTCCTTACAACACAGCTGACAGTGTATATTTTTTCACTGAAGCCTTCTATGTAGCTGAAGAATCTTTCCAACACGTTATATTTTAATTTCACTTGTGTATTCTTAGCATAACATTAATATATATATATATATATATATATATAAGCGAGAGAACATTCAAGATGTTTTAAGGCTTAACACAAGTCATTTTTGCGTGGGTGTTAATTCGAGAGCTGCAAGGCAACAGGAAAATATAGTGTAGGAGGAAATAAGTTACAGAGAATCCTACCTTGGACAGCTCCTTTAGCTTCACTTTTCACAAGGAAGGGGTAAACACTCCTAAATTATCATTTGTCAATGCAGATCCTAAAAATGGTTCAGTAAGCTGAAGATAAATATTTTGTCAGTACAGAAGTAAGGTTATTGGGTCTCAACCTTCTTTCCATTAAGTAATTGTACCTGCTCTGTTACCTTACGTCGATCAGGTGTCCCGGATCAGCTTTCCCTTACCTAAGTGTGTCAGGCTGCATGCCATGGTTTGAAATGCAAGAACTGTACAATGAATGGAGAAAGGTGCCTGTTGTTTTAAAAATGTAATCCAATCCTCACAATCTTCACATAATAAAACGGAACACAATCCACAAATTTGCATAGATGCAATAACTCAACCCAATCCTTAAATAATTTATCAGCTGTATAGAAAAATGTAACATAATACAAAATAGTTGGCAATAAAGAAAGAGTAAATAGAAATTATGTTTAGCAGAATGCGTTCTTTGTATTTGCGTGTATCATCACTAGTAATTTATTTTGCTGCAACTAAGGATTTGCAATCCCAGAGTGCCACCCTGCTGACAGACATTATTGAATGGCAGTCAATAATGTAAAAAGTAGAGACTTTTATCAGGGCATAAGAACGGGTTTCAAGCCTAAACTGAAACTGTCCCCCTTTACTTCCTGTATTAGTTAATATTTGTATGTTACATGTATGTATGTGGTATACACCCATACACATATTACAGCTAGGGTTGCCACCTGGCCGGTATTTTTGATGGTTTATCCCATTGTTTTTTTAGGAAAAAAAGATAAATATATAGGAAGGCCGGTACTTTTTTAAAGAAAAGGTGGCAACCCTAATTACAGCTGTAGGAAATGCTTGAACTTTATAAATATATGCTAATAACACTAATAATTGGGTTAAAACCTGCAAAGCATTTATGCCAGTAACTCAGTATATTAGCAGAGACAGTGACGTCAATAAGTGAGTTGTATAATTCTTAATTAAGCTTCCCATTTCTAAAAATAATTGCAACAATGGCTGTTTTTATTCCTAAATCTAACTACTGCCTTGTTTTCATTTTTTCATTTCATTATGAATAAGTTCCAAAGCAGATGCAGCTACAGTTATAGAATCAAATACATTTTTGTCAAGGGCCCTTTATCAATAGATTTGAATCCCAAGATCCCAGTAAACCAATGATTTTAACATATTTGGGCAGCTTAAATATATTTCAATCTATGGACAATAAAATATATTTTTAGTAGTTTATTTGTAAAATAAATGACAGTATTGATGTTTTTATTGTTTGCAATATAATATTTAAAACATTTACAGTGGAGGGTTCAACTTTCTAGTTCATTTATACAGGAGCCCTGAGAAGCTCCCAACCCAACTTTAGAAAGGAGAACTAAATCACAAATGTGAATATGGCTAAAAATGCTGTATTTTATATAATGACCTTATTGCACAAGTTTAAGCTTCTCAATAGCGGCAATGATCCAGGATTTCCAAACCTATCATAAGGGGTCACCATCTTGGAAAGTGGACACTCACATGTTCAGTGGGTTGTGAGCAGCTGTTGAGAAGCTAAACTTTGGGGTTGTCACAAATTATCAAGCAGAAAATGAGATTGAACTGTAATACAAGCTGATGCTACAGGGCTGATTATTAAATTCTGATGCTAACTGCACTGGTTTCTGTGCTGCCATGTAGTAATTATCTGTATCACTGACTAATCAGCCTTATATTGTGACATTTCCATTCTATGTGTACTGTATATTGTGAGTGGGTCCCTAAGCTCAGTAAGTGACAGCAGCACAGAGCATGTGAATCAGTGAATCTGCAGAAAATAAGATGAGGAGCTACTGGGGCATCTTTGGAGACACAGATCTTCCCTACTAAGGGCTGTGGTTGCCTTGGGCTGGTACAGAAGCCCAAAACATAATGTACAGCATTTTTACCTACTTCTTTAGCTAAAATGTAGTTCTCCTTTAAAGGACATCAACCCAAAAAAATGACTTTTTGCATAATAAAAGAAAACACAATTCTAAGCAACTTTCCAAAATTAATGTATTAAAAAATGTCGGTGCTTTAAAAGTTATTTGTAAATGTAATTACTATTGAAAGCAGCATTTGCATAATTGTAGGGACCCATAAGTAGCATGGCCCTTATGGCTTCTTCCCTTGCCCTTACTTTAGCTATCTGTTATTGGACTAAGGTCCCGGTAGCTATAATGTATCCAATTATTGGATAAAGGTAGTGACCACACCCCCTGCAGTGCTGTAATAAAAGTACTTGCAGGGAGTGGCACTTCCTCTTTGGCCTGCAGCAGAGGAGGGGGGCAGTGCTCCATTGAGCCTGGGTGCCAACCGGGCCCCAGAGGCGCTCTACCCTAAAGGGACAGCACACCTTTAGAGGTACTACTATCTGTATTAAGTCGGGGAACAGGGCCCCGTGAATGAGGAATAGTCAGAGTGAGGATATTTCTATTATAGCACTCTCTAGGAGAAGTGAGGAAGAGAGGAAAGAGAGAAAGGGCAGCTCAAAGCCCCATCAAGGAGGATAGTAGGGAGTAGCTCTCCCCCAGGCTCTACCTTGCCTGAAGTGAAGGGACCTCAGATATAGGGACTACAGGAAGAGTATTTAACCCCTGAGTCACCTGAACCTGCTGGTGGGATCCGGACCACATGGGCATTGCTAACCTGGTTGGTGCAACTACAACTCCCATCCTTGTATCCTACCTGAGGGCATAAGCTACGCTGTACCTGTGCTAAGCATTGCTGCTTTTATACTACTGTCTGTGAGTATATGATACCCTGTGGATCTACATGTAAATAAACCTGTTCTACTTGTTTGCACAAAGAACCCCTGGCGTCCAACACCTGTTATTACACACTATTGCAGTATCGAGTTGTAGTTCAACTACCTCACACGTGATTTTCCACTTAGCGAAAGCCCTACCTGAGAGTGAAAGAGTCGCGTGTAACCAATGCTCTACCCATGCTAGTTTGGTTTGGTTAATTATAGCCATGAAAGGGTTACATTTTTGGCGCCCAACGTGGGGCTCAAACACGTGTACTGCTGTGTAATATTGCTTTAAATTTCGCTGACAAGCGCTCCGGTACACTGCCGGACGCGATAGGAAAAAGGCACTTGATTTCTGACACCCTGGAAAATTGGCCGTGGGTTCGGGTTTGGGGTTCTCTCCCGTTCCACTATAGAGCCAGTGTGTTCCCGAAGTGTTTTATTGCCTGCCTGCTGTACTGTATTGATCGTGCATACTTTTACAATTTGGCGCAAAGTGTGTCTTTTACCGCCGGAAGTGCTGTAGCCGCCATCTTGGAAAAGGTACTTCGCGCTGCCACGCATACCTTCCTAGTGCGCACCAAGTCACGCGAGAATCTCGGCGGCCATTTTTGAAATTTACCACGCGGCTACTTAAAGTTACGTCACCGCTGCCATTTTGGAGAGAGACCTTGTGGAAGACGGACGCATCCATATTGGATACTGCTCTATCCAGGCATTTACCCTTGCGGCTGCATACCGGGACTTAGCCTTGCTCTTTCCTATTCAAGCGGTGCTACCAGTTTCACTCCGCTTGCCTCTGGGGACCAAACGGACGGCTGTCCAGAACAACCCCAGGCGTTCAGTACCGCACTTTCCCCAGCACACGACTGTGGCTGGCCCAAGGTGTGGAACGCTAAAATTTTGCATTTAGCCTGCGGCTGCAGGTACCTGCCTCCATCATTATATACCTCCGGACCTTCCTATACCAGGCTCCGATGGCAGACCAAGGCTGGGATGGATGGCCTGATCCTGAAGCAGGACCCTCATCCTTCTCATTCCGGGACCCGATTCCAGCACCTTCAACAAAAAGGTATTTTTGGATGGGCCCTTTCGGTGAAAAGCATATCACTGCTGATTTCAAAATTATTGTGCCATACTGTGGGAAGTGTGGGGTAGAAGGCACCAGTGACTTTAAAAGAGTGGGAGTTTCTTGTCCTGCATGTGGACATAGTAATTGGATGAGACCGTTCCTAAAGTTGGAAGAGCCAGTGGGTCCTATTGTAATATCCAATACAGCTCCTAAACCCACTCTTGCTCCACTATCTGTGCCAGATGTTGCGGCTGCGATGGCAACTACCCCTATCACTCCTGCAGGCACCTCTGATGTACCATCTCCTGTTATTGATTCTATTATGGCAGTCTCTGTTCCTACTCCTACCAGTCCTGAAAGGGGGGATGAGAAAATTGTTCCTGACGTAAAGGGGGACCTATCTACTAACTCTCCTGCCAGAAAACCGGCCACACATGGTAGGGGTCGCGGACGCACCCCACCCATCAGTCTAACTGCTGCATCATCCCCAAAGCTACTTGATGCTGTAGTTTCTGCTTCTTGCTCCTCTGAGGAGGAAAGTTTGGAGTCCATGTTGTCTCCACAGCCAGATTGGGCTGAAATGGACTTTGGGCCTTTACCTTCATCATCTTTATCCTCTGGAGGGAACTCTTTTGTGCAAGAATGGTTCTTAAAAGGACTCCTATCATGGAGACTGAGGACCCACATTCTACTGTTCTACAAGATTGATGCCCATTTTTAGGGGCCTTCTTCAGTTGGTTGTTATTTCCCAGTTGCTGGACTTATGGACCTTGTCCGGGACTTCTGTAAAAAGTTGGGTATATGAGAAAAGACTGCTGTGCCCACCACAACCCTTACCTCTGACTACTTGCTAATTAGTAGCTTGCCCACTACATTTCACCCCCAAGTGACTCTTGAAACTTTCGACACTTGGGTGGGGGGGGAATGTGAGGTAAATAAAGCTATGGGTTTGTGGGGTCTCATGAATGACTCAACTAAATTGGGAAATGTAATGTAAGTTCATGCTGAAAGAAATAACCATTTTCTTTACAGTCAAGCCTGTGCCTGGACCTCCTGATGGGCCACGGATGGTCCATGTTTCGTAAGTCAAGTGCCTGAGTGGTCTGATACAGACACTCATGAACTCTTATCTGGTTAATGCAACGAAACTGTTTTTTTGCACTTTCTTGATTTTTCTCTTTTACAGCATCCAATGTACCAGATAATCTCAGGTGAGATTATAAGAAGCGGATGTTCATTTGTCAAATTTCAGTGTTTAAATGTTTTCCTATAAGATGTATGTACCCTTGCTGGGACAGAAGGGATTTTTCCAAGGGGAGAATGTAGGGACCCATAAGTAGCATGGCCCTTATGGCTTCTTCCCTTGCCCTTACTTTAGCTATCTGTTATTGGACTAAGGTCCCGGTAGCTATAATGTATCCAATTATTGGATAAAGGTAGTGACCACACCCCCTGCAGTGCTGTAATAAAAGTACTTGCAGGGAGTGGCACTTCCTCTTTGGCCTGCAGCAGAGGAGGGGGGCAGTGCTCCATTGAGCCTGGGTGCCAACCGGGCCCCAGAGGCGCTCTACCCTAAAGGGACAGCACACCTTTAGAGGTACTACTATCTGTATTAAGTCGGGGAACAGGGCCCCGTGAATGAGGAATAGTCAGAGTGAGGATATTTCTATTATAGCACTCTCTAGGAGAAGTGAGGAAGAGAGGAAAGAGAGAAAGGGCAGCTCAAAGCCCCATCAAGGAGGATAGTAGGGAGTAGCTCTCCCCCAGGCTCTACCTTGCCTGAAGTGAAGGGACCTCAGATATAGGGACTACAGGAAGAGTATTTAACCCCTGAGTCACCTGAACCTGCTGGTGGGATCCGGACCACATGGGCATTGCTAACCTGGTTGGTGCAACTACAACTCCCATCCTTGTATCCTACCTGAGGGCATAAGCTACGCTGTACCTGTGCTAAGCATTGCTGCTTTTATACTACTGTCTGTGAGTATATGATACCCTGTGGATCTACATGTAAATAAACCTGTTCTACTTGTTTGCACAAAGAACCCCTGGCGTCCAACACCTGTTATTACACACTATTGCAGTATCGAGTTGTAGTTCAACTACCTCACACGTGATTTTCCACTTAGCGAAAGCCCTACCTGAGAGTGAAAGAGTCGCGTGTAACCAATGCTCTACCCATGCTAGTTTGGTTTGGTTAATTATAGCCAAGAAAGGGTTACATAATTCCTTGTTATTACATTTTAAACAATGTTGCAAAAGCCAGTCTCCTCCACCAAGACAGGTCTTTTAATCGGTTGGCTTTTGTTACATTGTTTCAAAAGCCAGAGTCACCAGTACAGACAATAGAAAGGGACAGACAAGCACTGCTTTCAATAGCAATACATGTACAAATAACTTAAAAACCATAGAAAATGTTTAATGAATGTATATGGCAAAGTTGCTTATGATCATGTTTTCATTTACTAGGCAAAAAAAAATTTTTGGGGTTGACATGTCGTTTGAGAAGGGAATTGAAATCAATGTATAATGTTTGCCAGTGACACAAAATTGTGCAGAACAATGTAATCTATCCAGTAAGTGTCTTACTTTCTTACAAATCTGGGCAAACTGAGAGAAGCGATATCATTTCACTTGGGAAAATGAAGTAAAATACATATTCTCTATTTTATTGGCATAGAAATCTATTGGCCCTCCAGCAGTAGCACTTTTTAAAGGGGCAGCATACCGCCTCCTTTTCAACATGCTTTTTTGCCTATTCTTTTAATTTGCAAATACCTTTGGTTTTTGTTATTTCTTGCTTTAAACATGGAAACTTTTGAAAATGAAGTTAAAGCCACATTCTACTCCCTGGTCCCAATAAGCAAAGTTAAACATACCAGCAGCCCACTGTATAGTGAGTTGCTCTTTATCTAAAGTGAAAATAGGCTGAGGCTGGGGGAACAGAGGGGAATACAAAATGTTTATCTAAAAACTTTACAGACAGGGCTTCTCAGCAGACTGCAGTTTGTTTGACTTTTTGTGATAAGGAAGTAAAATGTGGTTTTATTTAAAAATGTTGACTTATTGAGAATAATAGGGATAAATAATTGAACCGATAGACGAGGAGGTATACTATCCATTTAAGAAGCCTAATAATAAGCATAATGCTTACAACACAGAATAATATGCATTGAATAATCCATTGTATATGGTGAGTATATGGGTGAAATTACCCATCTTTCCCTTGTAATTTGTACTTCCATCTCCTTTTTTCTTTCCTTGCTCTTCCTATTTTTTTCCTGGAATCCATGTTGAAAGAACTGGGTAATATTGTGATGAGAATATCAGTATAAGGGAGTGTGATTAACAAATATCAGTATAAGGGAGTGTCATTAACAAAAGCTTACTCACAATTAATGAGACACATGCAATATAGTTTGCACTTCATTAAAATGTTTTTAGAAATGGTATTTGCTATAAGGTATTTCCATTTATTTGTTAGAGCATTTGTATATTGATAGCCACAATATCCAAATAATGGTTATAGTTTGGTGAGAAAAGAAAACTCACGTAAAGCAATCACTTCATTATAATCATTCAGATTTATTAAGCTAGCAGAACATGTCATGAAACACTAGTGATATTCTTATTATTATAACCACCCCCAAGAGTATATATATATCATGGTAGGCATGACAGAGGCACAAATCAGTGGTTCAGAGTGACTCACCAAGCTGAGTTTATTTTAGATCATTCTTGGAAATATAATAATATAGAATATAAATAAATAATATTAGAAGACATCCATTAAATTAATGACAGATATATATTATAGAAAGGTAATATAGACACTCTTGAATAAATAGGCAATTGCCAATTGCTATTGAATAAACTGCTGCATACCATGCATGCTCATGTATATCTTAAAGGGATGGTTCACCTTTAAGTTAACTTTTAGCATGTTACAGTATGGCCTATGCTAGACAACTTTTCAGTTGGTCTTCATTATTTATTATTTTAATAATTTTTAATGATTTGCCCCTTTCAAATGGGGATTACTGATCCCATGTAAAAAACAAATGCTTTGTAAGGCTACACATGTATTGTGATTGCTACTTTTTATTATTCATCTTTCTGTTCAGGCCTCCCCTACTCATATTCCAGTCTCTTATTGAAATCAGTGCATGGTTGCTAGGGTAATTTGGACCTTAGCAACCAGATTGCTGAAATTGCAAACTGGAGAGCTGCTGAATAAAAAGCTAAATAACTCAAAAACCACAAATAAATAAAAACCAATTGCAGATGATCTAAGAATGTCACTCTCTACATCATACTAAAAGTTAATTTAAAGGTGAACAACCCCTGTAAAGGAAACTATACTTCCAAACAATGTAGGTGTTATTAAAATATATTGCATGAAAGAGCTCATATGTAAAACCCTGCTTCATGTAAATAAACCACTTCCATAATATGTATTTTAGTATTAAAATTGTGGTTTAAGCAGGCACTTTTCAGGGGTTGCTGCACCTGATGCAGCCTCCCCTCCCGCTCCACATTTCTAACTTGTAGCGTCGGAGCGGGTCGACGAGGTGCCACATCGCTAGTGCAGTGAGCGCTATTAAAATAGACAAAAAAGATTTTTAGCCGTTTTGCGAATTCTGTCTTGAAATTCACGAAAAATTCGGTGAGGCGAAACGAGTATGATATAAATTATTTGATGCTTAAATATTCATTTCAGGGGTATAGTTTTCCTGTAAGGTGTGGGATCACCATTCCTGCATGATCTACTGTATACTGCCAATTAATCAGAACAAATACCCATGTGTTTTTCCAGTCCTGAAGGCTTCTAAAAAATTTTTTTTAAAAGTGGGTAACATGAATGCAATGAATAGGGCTTGTGCTCATCAAATCTTTTTGTCTATTTTAATTAGATTACTAGTGCAAAGATAATCTCCCTGCATTATGCAGAAGCAGAGATCAGATAAGAATCTTCCGTAAAGCACAATGCAGTGTGATGCACTAGAGCACATGCCTCGGCTTCATTTACTAGCACAGCAGTGATTCGATTGGCTGCCGGGCATGGGGACTGGGCATGCACAGTAGCACTTAAAGCTACACTATTCTTACAGAAGGTTCTTACCCACTGCTGATCTCTGATCTCCACGTTCACACGGTTGGGGAGAGGTGGCAACACCGTTATCTACAGGGGATAGGGCAAAGCTGGTGATAAGTGCTAATTAATAGTCAATTTGTAAAATGATCCATTTTTTAAAATGTATTTGGGAAAATACTTCTTTTGTAGGACATTGCAAAAGTTGAACAAACGCTTTAAAGTTACTAGTACTGTATTTGCTTTTAAAAAAAAATAGTATCTGGCTGGCTGTTGACATTCGATATTCTCTACACATTCTCTCACACTAGTTTCAGTTCTGATCCTGAAACAATGGAGCACAACTATATATATAAATATCTTTATAATCACTGTGAAATTCTAATTATATATATATATATATATAAGAAATTATCTTATGATCAGATCTTCTGTTGTTATGTTTTAAACACACTGCTCTAGCAAGTACTTAATTAACACATGTTTGTAGCATGTATCTGTAATCGAGAATTACTTTTCATTAAATGAGAAATCCCCTTAAATCTAACATTTAATATGGTGATGTGGCATTTCCAAGGCAATTTGTGATACATTGTGATTTGTAGTAGTTTAAGTTGCAAACTGTGAGATGAATGGGAAAAGAAAGCAACAAAACAACAATAAAAGTATAACTTGTGATGAATCATTTTTCTAATTGCCCTGGTCACTGAGCCTAGCAAACAAGTGATATTTTAAACTTCAGATTGGGAAGAGGGCTCCATTTACTATATCTGTTAATTGGTGCATGTGACCCATTAACCTCAAACATAAATCTAGGGCAGCATGGCATTATAGATCATTGCAGCTAATGACTTACATTGTAAAGCTTTTAAAGATATGACCTGAAAATCCTTTTCTTTCAGCCCGAGATTAATACTAAAAACAAAACATTGCCTAATATAGGCATTTGAGGAATTTGTATATGGCAATATCTTATCGCTACGGTAATCCTATCACATAATTGAAAATGCTGGAAGATTTAAGCCCTGTGCCTTTAATGGCTTGACCTACATATGCAGAGGGGCCATTCAGGGACAGGAGCATGTAATAGTAAAAGAGAATTTGTAGTGAAACACATCTGCTTCATGTGGTACTGAAACAACCTTTAGAATTTAATAGCTGAGCGGCAAAGTGAAGTCGGTGATACGTAATTCAATATGACTGAATGAACAAGTGCCCTAGATGGAATTTTTAATGTTGAACATGACGCTATAGTTCTACCATATCGCTCTTCTTTCTGGATATAAATATTATTCTTTAAAAAACCAAAGTGCATCTCACTAGTCTGAGCGATTTCCTAATGAACAATCAAAGGAGAGCTGGTTTATCAACAACTGAAAAGATCTTGTGAAACTGGCAGAAGCAGAGCTGCTTTTAGGGTGGGGCTGCGAGAGAATTAGTTCTGCATTCCAGGGACCATAGGAACTTCCATATGAAAAAAGTATTGCAAAATTTTAAAAGAGGTGGAGATCTACTAACAGAGGTACTGGTACAATCAGCATTTATTCCACAATGGAGTGTATTTTTCTGATAAGTGGTTTTCCCAATGACAGAAATCCAGGGTTTAGTAACGTGGGCACAATTATACCTGCAACAAAATGAGTATGATATGGGGGGGGCATGGGCATTTACTGTTTTGACAGTGATTTTCTCAATATGAAAATTTAGGACATAGGCTCAAGCACAATGGAGTCTCTATACTTTATAGAGTGGTGGGTGGTCAGTAGTGATATGCAGGCCGGCCTGATACCCGCGGGTTGGGTGGGTTTGGTGCGACCTCGCACCCCTTTTTCCGGGTCACTCTTCTGACTGCTCTCCCCACCCGTGATCTTACAAATGCCAGCTTCTGACTCTCAGGTTGAACATTTATAGATGATCGTCTGCATGCCCCACCACTTTTGTGACATCATCAGTGGGGCTGATCGGAATGGGTCTATAAAAGGAACCCGGGAGTCGGACATGGGTGGGCGTGTTTGGAGGGAGGGCGGTTAGGTGGGCGGATGCAGGTTGGGAAAATCCTGACCTGCACATTACTAGTGGTGGGCCTTAAAGTGATACTGACACAAAAAAAATGTTTTCAAAATATTAATCTACATTAAAAGTTACATATAGGTCATGCTGAACATTTTTTGTAAATATTACTTGAAGTTCCTAAACCTGACTTTTTTGCCAACCTGGCCATCCCTTTTCAGTCTGTCAGTTTCTAATGCTAACCAACTTCTGCTGCACAAATATAGCAGCCCCCTCATAGACAAACATGGGGGTAAGAAAGGTAATGTAAAGGCATCATTGTAAATAGCATTCTAAGATAATTTTAAGATGGATATAAAAAAGGTTATTTTCAGTATCTCTTTAAGTTCAGGGCTACCTTTTGTCTCTGTACACTGGGCCTTGCATATTCTGCCTCATTCATGGTCATAGACATGACCAGATTAATGAAAACCAAGGGAAAATAGTCATTTTCAATTGCCTGCAAACTTGCCACATTTCTTTTTGACACCTATCACAGTAAAAGAGGTCAGAATCATATACAAATCATTATATGTCTTAAGAATATACATTAGGGTTGTCTGATATGAAGCAAAATGTAAAGATTCCATAAACAAGTCTGTTACAGTTCCTTTCTCTTCATAAACTGGTTCTCCAGAGTCTCGATAGTGGCTGGATTCACTGCATGGACTATATCCAACAAGATAAAGGAACAGTTGGCAAGGGAGGTGCCTATTGGAGCCATGTTTATTAATACAATGCACCAGGTTTTAGGACTTACACCCTTCTTCAGTTGCAGAAAGAGGGTACGTATAACAAACATGCTAATGAATATGTACCCTATAACCCAGTAACTCACATCTTTGTAAAGGTGGGTTGAGTCCACATCCTTTGCTGCAGGGAAAAAAAACAATAATCTTCAGTTCTGCCCTTTGTTGGAGGTGGTGCAGTGGATAGAATTGCTGCATTTTAGTTTAGACGATTCCAGTCATGGTATTATTTGTAAGAAGCCTGTATATTCTCCCTTTCCTTGCACGGGTTCATTCCAGGTAGTCTGATTTCTCTCTGCAATCTGTCGGTATTTCAAAATTTGCAGGCAGGTTAATTGGATCCTAATTATACTGCCCACAGTATGTGTGAATGTGATTGTAAGTACCACTGAAATCACTGTAAAGCACTGTGAAATATGAGGTCACTGTATAAAGAATAATAATAATACTTTTATGTAAATAAGTCAATAGAAAGTCCATATCACTTACTGTATATATTGTGTCCATAATATCATCCATTAGCATCTCCATTGTAAGTGAAAGAAAAAAGATATAATGCTAACAACGCTGTATAAATCCCATATCTTACCAGAGGACATGTAAAATAGGTTTGATAACAGGTTAACAGCATAAACAATGTTATGGAAGGCTGGTTGTTCAACAACTGCAGGGTTTCAAGATGGTTATACAGACAGTCCCCATGTTACGAACGAGATAGGCTCTGTCAGTTTGTTCTTAAGTTTGTATGTAAGTTGAAACATATACATTTACTCATTAAATGCAATGAGACAGATGTTTGTCTTGACATAGCATTTATTTTTACCTTTCTGTGCTCTGCAGTAGACAACACACACTAGAGGGGATTGGGGCAGGTGGGTTATTAAAGATAAATGTTAAGAAAGGCCATGCAAACCATATTATATTACTGTAATAGCCTCTGTCTGTAAGTGTGACTTGTATGTAAGTTGAATGTGGAATTCTCTCCCTGAATCTGTGGTACAGGCTGATACATAAGAAGGGGTTGGATGGCTTTTTAGCAAGTGAGGGAATACAGGGTTATGGAAGATAGCTCATTATACAAGTTGATCCAGGGACTAGTCCAATTGAGTCAGGAAGGAAATTTTTCCCCCTCTGAGGCAAATTGGAGAGGCTTTGGATGGGGTTTTTTGACTTCCTCTGGATCAACTAGCAGTTAGGCAGTTAAAATTAAAAAAAATAAAAGTTAAAAAGGTTGCACTTGATGGACGTGAGTCTTTTTGTCTTTTTTCGGCCTAACTTACTATGCTACTATGTTACTATGAATGTATGTAACTCGAGGACTCCCTGTATTTGATTTACATAATTGTTCCCCCCCCCTTGAGATTAGAGTTTCAATTTCTGTAGTGCCCCAGGCCATTTAACCAAACGTGTCAATCCGTTCATTTTACACGTGTTTTCATCTGTATACAGTCACAGCTGTATATAACATTTGGCAGACTGGAGGCATGTTTATCAAAGGTTGAGAACATCATTCTGTACTAAATACCCTTAAACATTCTCTCAGGGCCAACTGACTTGTGCAGCACTGTAGAGAAATGACTCTTCAAACTTTTCCATCATTTCACAAATACAGCATTGTCCCTTAATAAACACAGTCAAAAAAGATAGCAACTACAATCAAATATAAGGAATAAAAGTGGTGCTTATGAGGTTTGTGAATAATACAAGCAGGTACAGTGCTCAAAAACAAAAGTGTTCTCCTTTTTCCTTCAGTCTAATTTTCAATGTCAGGATGCTGCCCATTCACAAATGTAGCTTTCAATAAAATTCAAGTATCCTTTCCATGTGTATAATCACCCTTTGCACCTTCACTTCACTGACAATGCCTTGTACTGCATCAGTATGTCTATGCAACTATTTATTACTGTTTTTTCAGTAAGGTTGAATTTCAATGTTAGCAATAAAGGTCACAAAATTATTAAACATGGTTATTCTTTTGCGTTATGAAGGACTAGCTTGCAAGTCATCTGACCTGGCTTACATAAAACCAACAGCTGCATGAGGCATATTCCTACATGGATATTTATTGTTTTCAAAAGGGGGGTGAGCATATACAGTATCTATGTACACCTTCTCCTACTTTGGGGCAAATTCACTAAAGCGAAGTGTCTAATGCTAGCGTTAATTCGCCAGCGTGACGTCATTTCGCAACTTCGCAAATTCACCAACTCTGGTGAATTTTCACTAGCAAAGTAGATAGACTTGTGCAACTTCGCACCCTTACGCCAGGCAAAGTTGCACATTGACGAAGGATCGTAATTATGCAAATTCACTAAGATGACCATTTTCCTGATCGTTACCACTTACACTAGACGTTACTTCAAAACTATAGATAGGAGGTTGAAAAAAAATAATTAAAAGTCCCAAAAAAAAAAACACTGGCGTATTTTAGTATAGGAGGTCTGAAAAAGATCGATATTTTTTTGGGGGGGTTACCCTCCTTCCCCCTACATTTCCTAACAATGGCAACACATAGGGGGCACATGTAGGGCAATAGGACAACTTTATTTTATTTATTAAAGGTTTCCTGGGCTTGTGTAGTGTAATCTAGTGGCTGTAGCATATACTTCTATTATAACTTAAAGTTCCCGCCGTATGCAAATTAGGCTTCGCTAGCGTAACTGCAATTTGCCTGGCTAGTAACACTAGTGCAACTATGCTACCGTTCGCCGTCCTGAGCGTAACTTCGCACTTTAGTGAATTTGCATAGCACTGGCAAAAATTCGCCTGGCAAAGTGCGGCAAATGCTAGCGAAGCCAACGCTAGTGATTTTGCACATCTTAGTGAATTTGCCCCTTAATATACTGTTACAAAGTGTTTGTCAGTTTGTAACATTCTGTGTCCAGGAACCCTTTACAGCAGGGGTGTCATGCGGCCCAGGATGGATGTGAATGTGGCCCAGCTTGAAAGCCTTGGTTCCCGAGGAAACTTCATGTTGCAATGGATATAGGATTCTGCCCATTGCCCAGTTAGTAGTAATAATAATATAATAATAAGTCTATTTAATATTCAGGTGTCCCATATTCAGTGTATATTAGCTACATCGGGTTATCCAACTGGTATTGTATTTATTTTTACTCCAATGTGGCCCAGGAGCAACCAGTCTGCATTAGAGACTGTTGCTCTATTAGAAGCTATTGCACATTGAATCATCACAATTTTACATTTGTAAATCACATGTAAGTTGACCATTTCTGTGCACACAGGCAATTACAGAGCTAATACGAGTATGGAACATGCTATCTGGAATGCTCAGGACCTGGAGTTTTCTGGATAGGAATATTCGTGTAATTTATATCTCAATACCGTAAGGCTACTAAAAAATCTTTTAAATTATAATCAAACCCAACTGTTTTGCCTCCAATAAGGATTAATTACATTTTTGTCAAGTACAAACAACTGTTTTATTACAGAGGAAATGGGAAATAATTTTAAAACATTTTAATTATTTGATTAAAATATAACCTATGGGAGATGGCCTGTAAATTTGGACCATTCTGGATAACAGGATTACAGATAAAGGATCCCATACCTGTATGTGATTTATTGGTGCAAATCAGTTGGCACAATTTGCTAAGGCAGTAGTTCTCAAACTGTAACTCTGATGAAGCCTAATGCATAGGTGGAAATTCCTGTTTGTTCACCTTGAAGGCAATTCAGGGTGAGATTTGAGATACACTGCTTTCCTTTCCTAGATATTTTAGGAACCATGATTTAATGTCTAATACTGAAATGTAACCTTTGTGTGTACAAAGGGGGACTTGAGCAATAGTTGAGTGCAAGCCAGGTATTACTTCCAGGGCGTTGTGGGGGCTCTGCATCCTATAAAGTTGCAGTTGTCAGCAATAAGGGGTTGCCCCCTTTTCTAGAAAAAAATACCAGCCTTCCTATATATTTTAATTTTTTCCATATTAATAACATTGGGATAAACCATGATTTTTTACCGGTCAAGCTGGTAAAATACCTTCTGGGTGGCAACCAATCAGAGCAGGCTGGACCAGTATGTTGAGATTAATAGTAGCATGTGGGAGCACCCAGGTCCAAAATCAGCTCTTTCGTGCCACAAAATGAAGTGTATGTGTCATGGGGCACAACAGCAGCAAGCATAAAATGATAAAATCATCATTTATTCATTTAAAAGCATAGAAAGTGACGAATCATATTAATCTACTTGAACTACACTATTGATGCATTTCATAACCATCAGCCACTTTCTCATAAGCACCAGTATGGACCAATATGTTGGCACTACCTGCAAGTTCAAAGTTTATGAGAAACGTACCTTTGCATCAAGAGCGAGTAAAGCAAGTGCACTGAACCCCTAGTCAAAAAATCTGCAGAGGGGCCTGGTGCGCATAGCTGCCCCCTTCCCATGTTCGCACAAACGCCACAATTCAATGAAGAAAATGCTGAAGCCACCAGTTGGACAGCGCTGCTGGAAGAAGCCGACTCCCACAGTCTGGTTCCCATAACTGAAGGATCTGCTTCCTCTATAGTTATATGCTTGTGATTAAGGGCGCATGCGCCCGAAACGCGTCAAGCTTGTGTGATGTGTCCTCGCTTTTAAATGGATTAATAAAGAATTTGGATTTTTACTGAAGCAGTGTGCGGAAAATACAACTTTATCTTCCTTGAAATATACGGCCTGGGACGCCAAGGTCTTTCCAGCACCTGATGACATTTAGCATGGACTGCCTGCATTCTTACAAGAGAAAGACGCGGTGAGTCTGAGCGGTTTACTGTTTTTCTACATTCCTCTATAGTTACACCAAGAGTACAGAATGTTGCCTCTATTTTAGCTGTTTGCACTTGTGTTTGATATTATAAAGTGATGGGCGAATCTCCCGAGATTCTCTGGAAATTCGCGTATTGGCGAAAAATTCACGAAACGACTCGCGGGATGCTTTAGACGCGCGTCGCGTCGTTTTCGCCGCGTCGCGTTAGAAACGACGTGCGACTCGTTTTTCTGGCGAATTTTCGCAAAAATAAATTTCACTGGCGATTCGCGAATTTATTCGCCAGCGGCGAATCGCGGGAATTCGCTGCGAATTCGCCCCTGGCGAATAAATTCGCCCATCACTATAAATGAGCATTCTACACTTAACAGAACAGCAGATAATATCTGTATAGGTCGAGTCTTAGATACCACATACTATATCTACACTTTAGCAACCCACACTGTACACAGTGGCATTACACAGTTGATTTATTTGATGGATCTGCATTTCAGAAACAGGTAACATTATTTAATGATGGCAAATACTGAACTTGTAAGCAGTGGAACAACCTGACTTTAGATAAAACAGGTTCACCGGTGATTCTTGGGTGAAGAATTGGGAATTTACTTTTAATACTACTTTCCAGAGTTTCCAATTATGTTTAGTATATTCTACTAGAAACAATTGTTACAAATGTTATCCCACCAGTGGAACCCTTAAGCTGGCCATAGACGCAAAGATCCGATCGTACGAATCATTGTACCATCAAACATCCCCATCTCCCGACCTGCCCCTAACCTTCACATTAAATAAAGTAGTAAAAGCACAGATCAGCCGATGTTCTGTCCCTACAGCAATCGTACGAAAGTTGGTTTAGACAAAACCTAGTGACGGTCTCCCACTGAAAATGGTACGATCAGCAATACACGCAGAGATATTATCGGCAGCCGACAGAAATTTTCTAACCTGTCCGATCGACCAAACGACCGATCAGCATTAGTGATGGGTGAATCTCCCAAGATCTGCTTCGCCGAAAAATTCGCGAATTTCCAGAAAAATTCGCGAATTGGTGAAAAATTCGAGAAACGAGTTTGCGGGACGCTTTTGACGCGCATCGCGTCAACTTTGGTGCGTTGCGTCGTTTCTGACGCACGTCGCGTCGTTTCCGACGCACGCCGCGTCGTTTTCGGCGCGTCGTTTTCGGCACGCGTTACGTTGTTTTCGGCGCTTCAAAAACGACGCACGACTCGTTTTTTCGACGGATTTTCGCCAAGCGAAATTTCGCTGGCGATTCGCGAATTTATTCGCCAGCGGCGAATCGCGGGAATTTGCTGCGAATTCGCCCATCGCTAATCAGCATGGCACGAGAAATGTCGGGACTCTCCACACACGATCCAATAATCGTACAAATCCTGGATTCGTACGATTGGATTGTTGCGTCTATGGCCAGCTTTACTTTTATCTTCACTTTTTTCTTGTCCAATTCCTAATTGTGCACTATTAATCTTGCCCTATTCTGTCTTGGTTTACTTCAAACTACAGTATGTGACCTGACTGAAACCAGACCCCTGCACTATTACTTTTTTTTTATCTTCTACAAGTTATCTTTGTCTATCTTTAACTTTCTAATTTATTGCCCATAAACACCATTTCAGTGATTTAACAGTATATATAAAGTGCCTTCTCAGCTTTCATTTGTATTTGGCCTGACAAAGGGGCCTGTGTGCTCCGAAAGCTTGCAATTGTTATTTATTCAGTTAGCCCAGTGATCCCCAACCAGTAGCTCGTGAGCAACATGTTGCTCTCCAACCCCTTAGATGTTGCTCTCCATGTCCTCAAAGCAGGTGCTTATTTTTAAATTCCAGGCTTGGAAGCAAGTTTTAATTGCATAAAAATGAAGTATCGTGCCAAGTAGAGTCTCCTGTAGGCTGCCAGTCCACATGGGGCTACCAAATAATCAATTACACCACTTCTTTGACACCCCAAGAGATTTTTTCATGCTTGTGTTGCTCCCCAACTCTTTTTACATTTGAATGTGGCTCACGGTTAAAAAAGGTTGGGGACCCCTGAGTTAGCCTATAAAAGGTATCACCAAACTTTACATTTTCTACTAGAAACAATTCAAATTTGACAACAGTTATGAAGAAACAATGGCCAGCTTATTGGCTATGTATTGGAGCCTCCCAATGGCTTGCCTAACTGAAATCTGGAAATCATCCAAATATCTATTGGACAGTTTTGAAAGCATGAGAGCATTTAATGTAGTTAAAAATATTGTGGCATCATATGCCAATGATTATTTCAGTTTTATGATATGGTTTTGTTTTATTTCAGTATTATGTCTGTTTAAGGAAATAATTGGATCACAAAACTTTCTTATACCACAAGCCCTGGATGTCAGGAAAAGTTGGTAATATATACATTAATATATATAAATACAAACTGATATTACATGCACAGAGCATGCACAGAGCAAGTTATGTCCTCATAAAGCACATTACTGTTGAATCAGAGCAACTGATTTAACAAAACCCCTATTACTGCTCTTTATACAAGACCCCTACACCTCTAAGAATAAAGCTTATGGCTAATTGAACTTTGTTGAACCCTTTTGTTTTACATTTGAATGGCAGGCTTGTCCTGTTACATAGCAACTGTAGAACTGCCACTGAATTGTTGAATTCCCAACAGCATAAAGATGTTAATGTACAACTGGTGCATTAAAACTTTATTAAATAAGAGGACATGTTTTATGCTTTCTAGGAAACACATTGCTATCTTGTTTCTGTTTATACCAATTTATATTCATTTTAATAGAAAAACATAAAACTGTATAAAAGTCTAATGTGCATAAAGGTCGACAAAACCTTTCTTCAGAACTGAAACATAGGCACAAGTGTATAAAAATCAAACAACAAAGGTTATGGTTAAATAATTGCAAGTATAATACATTTACATTAGTCATGCAATGCCAGGGGCAATACATCAAGCTAGTACCCAAGCGAGGAGTTAGAATTCAAGAATATTCCCTTAACGTGGGAGCAGGATAACCTAACAGACTGTCTCTGCTCCTGAGTGACAAAGTTTGCATCATCTGTCAAGTGGAAAGGATTGATCAGATTGGAGCAGCAGTCACCTCCTTGCAAATAAACCAGGGCAGCTTTTTCTCTATAGCTCTTTTGACGTCAGCCCTTGTACAGACAATAAGCTGTGAATTCTAATGCTGAAACGAATAGGGCTCATTCAAAGCTACAGCAAAGCAAAGGGGTGTTTTGCGGAAGCCATTGTTGTCTCTGTAAAGCTTTATGAATAATTTTCTCTAACTGTGTGGGAACTTGTATTGCTGCAAGGGGAGAAAAAAGGAATGCTGCACACTCCATAGGTGGCACTAGGGAATGGTACATGAGTACTGAGCATTAGGTTTCCTAAAGGAAGATCATTTGGAATCTGTCTGGCAGAAAGAAAGGATTGGGCTGAAAGAAGAGCAGACATGTCTGCAAAGGAAAGGCAGAAAATGAGAGTTACAAAGGACAGCGTTACATTGCTGCCATGCTTTTATTTTGTGGAGGTGAGTGAGTGTGTGTGTGCTGAATCTATGGCTTTGCTGTGTACTTGGTTGTTTTTTTTTTGTCTTCTTTTGCCTTGGAAACATGCTAGTTAAGGCTACATCTGGAGACTCTGTTCACTGCACACAGCTTGTGTGTTATATTAGTGGCTTTTGTTTTACATCGACGCAAAATACACATGCAGGGGATGCTGCTGTGAAGGCACACATTGCTCTAGGTACAATGCAGGTGTTTTTATCCAAAAACCCATTGGAGCCGTTATTTACTGGATCACTGCATCTCTTTTATGTCATGGCAATTACATCCTGATTTCGGCTTGTGTCGGTCACCAACGTATTCTCATTTAAAATAATTAGCATTTCTGTCTGTAGGGGAAGTGACTAAATGCAGCAGGGATTAAAAAAAACGTACATTTTGTTTTTTGCTGGGATTTGCATGTCTTTGGTGAGATCACATATATGCCGGGGAAGATTTAGAAAAGCTCAAATGTTTTTATATTCAATGTATGTGTTTAGATAGAACATGATGTGATTTTATTTGGACGAATATATATTCTAATTAATGACAGTGTTCGGTTATCTATTTCTGATCTCACATGGGTTTGTAGTACATGCTAATATAGCTGAATTCCCACATTCCATGCAATGTTTATTCACTGCTCCTCTCATAGGTTTGCATTTTGATCAGGAGGCGGAGAAAGGGGAAAATCTTTTGACAGAAGAGTTAATGAAGGTCATATAGTTATACCCATTTTGAAGGCCATACTGCCTGTGTTTTAAGGTTACTCCAAGGCTTAAATGATTGAAATAACATTGATTAACCAATTAATAGTTATAATAGTTAGGGTGTAAAAATCTAGTATAGAATGTGGCCTTAAATGAAATATAATTTAAATATAAAACAGGGTCAGCAGTTAAAAACTGTTATATTTTGTTAAAGATCTTGCATACCATGCTGCATTGGAGAATGAAATGAAAAAGCAAGCTTATATTATGATTTACACAAGTATTTCAATGGCAGGAGGGCCTTGTACATGGACAGTTCAAGCGGTACTGGAAACTCATCCATGTTTAACTCATCCTGCTTGATTGGTGTAGATCATATAGAAATATTTCTAACATTAAAAATAGCATATAATGCAGCATAGCCATATTGATGGAAGTAACAATTAATGATGCTAAGAAAGGTAGTAACCATGGAAACGGAGCAGTGGATTATGGTTCCATCAAAACACAGCACTGTAAGTTTCACGTGCATTAAATGCATCTTGGAGTGTTTTATTGTATGGCTACAGAGATTAAGAACATTCTGGCCCTGCATTTGTTATTGTTTGGAGCAAAGAATCTTTTCAAAGTTTGTTTATAAACAATAACATTAATAGTAACAGTAATAATAATAATAATAATGAATGAGAAATTAGGTAAGCATGGGCCTCCCTTGCTCCTAGTTGGGGGTGCACAGCTTTGAATAGAGCTCAAAATACTACTATAGCACCCATCCAGAGTTTGTCTTTTAAAGACAAACTGTATGTGATTGGTGCAGTAGCAATCCTGTCACCTGATGTGTTGACAAATTGGTAGGGGGTCAAGGATCAATTGTGCACAGGTGGTGAGGGTATGAGGGTCCAGAATAGGGGTAGGCAGACAAAAGAGAACATACCTAGCAACCTCCCACACACCATTGCACCCCAAAGCACAGGCCTCTGCACTGGCATCTTTATAGAAATAAACAAACACATCAGGGAGAGAATAGTGTTTCTGGGATACCCTTTCGCTACAACTGCTTTTAGTGAATAAACATTCAAAGCATGTATTATATGATTAATGTACTGAATATAGTAAATAATGTACCCCCATTTGTAAACTGTAAGGATATTATAGTTAGGCACAAGGCCTAAGGCTGAGTGCTTTTATACACATCATGAAATTCCAAGGTGACTTCTTATATCCTCTTATTTTACAACAGGGGGTTTTATTCAGTCATTTGACACAAATGAATCACTAAGCACCATTTATAAGATATTCATGGCTCTTGTGTATTATATATAATGTATACAGTACATTGCACATAATATTCTAGGGTAATTAAAGCTAAAGATTATGTTTATGCAGTTACAGGAAATACAGCACAAATACAGTGATTTCTAAATTTGAGATCTATATTGTTGTGTTTGGTAGCCGAGGATGAGGAGGGTATAACAATGCTTTATTAGCAGGTTCATGCAGCCATTACATAACCGCAGTAAGTCTTACTTTCACTTTCAAGCTGTACAGAAAGTCCTGTGTATGCACAGTGCCACCTGCAGGCCATTTGTATAAACACCACATATATGCTGATATGTCCATGTGGTCTCATCTATGGGACTATACGGACCTTTATATGTGAGACCAAAAAGACATGTTTTTGCAGCATAAATCCTCCATAAATTTGGGCAATATGAAACTGTTTTTTAAACATTTTCCAAAAAAATAGACCAAAGGAATTGAGGTTCATGGTTTTGGGCATAATCCCTCCACTACATGGGGGGGCAGAGAACTGCAATTAAAACAAAGAGAGGTGTAGTGGATTCAGAAATTAAATCCATTACCCCTGCAGGATTAACCAAAGATTATGATTTATATTTATATATGTGATATATGGCTACCTACATGCAGCAATTTTGGAGGATTAGACTTAAGCTTTGTAATAAAAGTCCTTCTCGAACATGAAACCCAAATTTGTATCAAAACATCTATACTTTTTATAAATCTATTTAAACATTCCCTACTTTCAGTCATATTTTGCCAGCCTGCTTCTTTGACTAAGAGACAATTACTTTCACTTTCCATTCAGCACTTCCTAGAGGTCCCTGTCCTCCTTACATTCCCCCGCCCTCCTCACAGTCTGTGATTGTGTAGCCTTGGCATAACCATATAAATCAAGTCCACCGTTCTGGCAAATAAACAAGATTTTGGCATGATACAAAACTTGCCCTAATCAAAGTAACCACAAAATGGCACTTTCCTGCATTCTGTGATTGTGAATTCCAATACTAAAGGAAACAAGATTTAAATATTTTTATAGTGTAAGTAAAGTGTACTACAAACATAGTATAAATAAATTTGGAATTATTTTTATTTATTTTTTCCCATTTAAGATGTGAAATAGGCAAAGGTATATGAATTGCACCTCAACAATTGATTATAATGTTACATGCACCTGGGGAACGTACAAAGATTTCTTTGTCCAACATGCAATAATTTTACCCATAGCAGTGCTTTTCTGACTTTTTTGGGGCTACAATCAATGCGACTCCATTGGTTTTTATCATGGTTGCAGGCACATTTCTATGAAAACTTTGATGTCACTTTTTATTCACGTCCAAAATCCAGGGCAGCAAATAGGTGTATCAATCTTGACTTTTTGTAGTACTTGTAGTAAGAGAAAAAAACCTTATTTCCACATTGCATCTGAAATCGTCTTCTTAGATCTTGGCAGCTAATCCAGTGGTAAAATTTTAAAAATCCTTTATTTAAATAGGGAGAAAATATTTGCCTCAAAAAAAAATTGACACAAATGAGCAAAATTTGATCGCTATTTGAAATATTGCAGAATTGTAATTGTTGTATAGGCCCTTGGTGACACCAGCTGGAATAACCTGCTACAGCAACTCATTTCTAATACCTACAATCGTTTCCTAGGTCCTTTTACATTAATTTAATTTAGGCCCATTAAGGGTATAGGTAGCATGATTGTTTAAGTTTAAACTTGTAACCAGGTGGTTTTCAAGCCTCACTTGGTATGTTTGCATGCAGATCAAGGACTCGTTCAATCTCATTGTAATCCTTGCTCCTCATACTAACATTATTAGGCCCAGACTGGGATTCAAAACAGGCCCTATAATAAAATTTATATGTCACTTTCTCTGAATTAAATAAGCATTTCATCAATATACATGCATTACCAAAATTAAATGATTAAGGAGATGAACTCACTAATATCCACTGGACCAAAATAAGCCTATTCAAAGATTTTTCCATTACACTGGTCTCCCCTTCTCAGTCCTCCTAGGCACATCTTTTTTTGGGCGCTTCAAGAGTTGATGCCCATGTCCCTTTTCCTCTTCAGTCATGCATATTTCTATTCACTGGACAGTGTCACCACTTCAAGCAGGCTGTACCCAAACTACGTGTGATGGAAAAACACACCGTGGAGAACTGGGAAGGTGTAAGTGATCCCCTTTTTGTTAGTAAGTAGTCTATTTGTGGTGCATTGAATATTTGCAAGTTCATGTCTCCGTAACCATTTATATTTGGTAATGCATGTATATTGATAAGGCATGTATTTAGTGGGGAGAAACAGGCATAAACAATGTATTATAACGGAGAACCATTCCTTTAAGTATGCAAAGGCATAAACTGCCCTCCACAGGCCCACTAAATAGTGACTGTCTATGGGATTTTACAGCAACCCCTCTGCATTTGCCAGAATCTACAGATTGCCAGTCCAGACCTGCATTAGCTTTGATTATTCATAACCCCTCTACAAAGTTTCAAAATATAACATTCCATTGTTTTTGGTGTTACTTTTCTGTTGAGATAATCTAAACATGTAGAAATCCTGAGAACTAACTGTAGCAAGTGACAAGTGATTTTGCAAATGGGTGAATCCTATGTGGTGACCATTATAAGCTCATCCAGCCTTTGTAAAGTCCACATCCCACGGTAAGGATGGAACAAAATATATGTTTTCTGTGTCATTGATCAACTCATAAATTAAAAGTGGCAGGGATTCAAATCCTTGTGGTATCCCAATTAAAACCTTGGCCTAATTAGAGGATACTACTCTTGCCAGCTACTTTTGTACAATGTTTTCAATGTCTATCAGCCAATTCTATATCCCTGCACAATTAAGGTAATGAAGACTGAGATGTTGTTTTATAGAGTAAACCTTTATATGGCACTGTATCAAAACTACAGCTACTGCAAAAACAATATCCTACTAGCTCCATTTTAAAAGCATGTACATTTATTTGGCAAAATATGTCCAATGCTGATAACATCTTATGGAGTTGTAATCCAGAATGTTTTCTTTAAACACATATCCAAGTAACTTCCTCACCAATAATGTAAAACATAATAATGTCAATAACTATCTGTAATCATTTCTATGGCATCTGTGTCAGAAATCTGTGTAATCTCTTCTTTTACTTTGTCCTGTGCTATTTTTTGATCAAACAATAGGTGAAGTGCAGGGCATAGGTATTTTCCATGGCCCATATGGACCTTGTCTCAAATTGAATTCAGTGCAGAAGATAAACAGTAGTGCCAACTCATAGATCAGATTCAACACCAGTTAATTAAAATGGTTAGTAATTACAGAGATCCTTGCAGTTGTGAACCTTGGCTTCTCATGCCAAGACTGTAACTGCTGAAAACCCCTGGGCACTAATACTTTGTGGATCCCATGAGGTATTTTTTAGATGAATGATGCCAGTGTCACAGAAATTAGGCTGATTTAGATTTCAGTAATTCATCTCTGACTCAGTATTGAAGGATGTTTAATTCCTTTGGACTCATTTTTATCAAGTACATAAACAATAAAATAATTATATTCAATTCATTGACACCTTATGATATAGCTGTGACATAATTCTAATGTTATAAGGCAGAACAAGCATGCACATTTAATGCATAACAGATAGATCCAATCAAAATGCTCCAGCTATTGCTAAAATATCATCCTCTATTGTAAAAAGCTACTGGAGGGCCGGGGAGTAGATAAACTGCATTTAGAAAAATGTCTGTCTTGAATTCCAAGACAGAAGAGAAGGCACAAGCATACATTATGAATGAATCTTGCTTTTATCACTTGTCAAATGCCCACACGTATTCGAAGAGTTAATACAGCACCTACAGCAAACTATAAATTATACTGTATATTACCTTGGGTTTCTGTGATCTTTATAAAGAGGACCTGTCACCCAGAAAAGGTGTATAATAAAGATCCTTTTCAAATTAAACATGAAACCTAAATGCTTTTTCTTTATGCAAATATCCATAAATGTAATAAATGCATTTAAAAATCACTGCTGTCAATAATATATTGCCTTCCCTCTTCTATGCCTCGGGCATAGAGGTAGGGCAGGCAATTACTTTAACTTTATATTCTGCACTTCCTACAGATGAAGCCACTTTGGATTGTGCATTTGACACAGAAAAACTTAACTCATCTATCCCATTTATCCCACATAGCACAGAATATTGTGTCACAGCATCCCATCCAATTAAAGAGTTCACCATTGAAAACAATGGTGCTTTGGTATGCCCCAGTGGCTGCATCTGTATATGTCATTGTACTGCTCACATTCCCCCTCACTCCTCACTTTCTATAATTGTGTAGCCAGCACATGAACATCAGGTCCCCAATTCTGGCATATAAACAACATTTTTGGATGATTCAAATCTTGACTTAATAACAGTGTTCCGAAAATGGTGTGCTTTAAGATTATAGTTATTTTAATAGTGTAAGTAAAGTTTATTGTGCTTGACAACATGATAAAAAAAAGAATTTGGATTTGGAATTTGGACAGGTCCCATTTAAATTGTCTACAAATAATCATTTTGTGTGGACAAATGTCATTGTGAGCACAAATGTGACAGACATATGTGAACTATCTAAATGCATACTTACATGGTGTATAAGATGCAGAAAGTTGGTGAGGCTGCACCAGCCTATTTCAAGTATGGTTCAGCACCACTATAAATGTTGCACAGTTTCTCATTTTGCTGACAGAATAATATACAAAATAACATATACTGGTACCCATTCACATGAAAACATCATATCTGACCCTAGGTTATCTAAAATTATTGCAGATACAACATGCACTTGGTCTTATATGCCTATGAAGTGATTGGGTAGTGCATGATAATATTTTCAGGCTACTGAATATTATATATTTACCAGCCATGGCCTTGGTAAACATGGTCTTGCTCTGCTAGGCTTACATTTCAAATCGGAAGTACAGATCAAAAACAAATCTCAATAAATGTACAGGTCTTGGTGCATATAGATTATGGGGTGTGATCATAGATTTATCCCAATCATCCAAAATGACGATCCAATGGCAATTTTGGAATTGCAGTAATTTTTTGGGTACAGTAAGATTTATAATGACCAGAGGACGAGAGCATGAGAAAACCTATTGGAACCTGATGGAGACAATGTCACCATATGTGCCAGTTACAGCATTGCCCAGCTTTAATAATTGACCAGCTCTGATATTGTTAGGGAAGCCTGTCCCCAGACTAAACACAGCATTAGCAGTATCCCTTGCATTGTTGCAAGCTTATAGTGGCATCTGTGCTTGATGCAGTGAAAAAATAGACTTATGCTTATTATGCTTTCTGTCCTTTCCCTGATCAATCGGTCTATTGTTTTGGCATTGGAGAGTCACATTAATACAATCAGAGTAAGCAAATCCTGTTTAACTTTACGTTCCATTAAACAAAGTGTTTAATTGCACCAGAGCTTTAGATAGATTGTAATAGCTATTTTGAAAAGGGCAAGTTGTAACGCTCCAGGAAATTTGGACAGCATACTTTTTAGAAGAATCTTTAATTTAGATTTCATGTGTATTGACCTGCCTCCTCAACCTTTGTACCAATGGCAATATGTAATTTATTTAGATGAATCACAGCTGCGATACAGTGGAAAAACTGTACTCCTCCTGCTTTTTTAAGTAAATTTGTTAACTAACCATAAGACATATTTTTGTTTGCTTCCTCCATTGTAATTTATGACACTTGCTCTTAAAAGGGTAATATAATGCACCTTTGTTATGCATATACTTTTAAAAAACTCTTTTTCTTACTTTAAAGCACTTAGCAATCACAATTTAGTTTTTTTTTACCATAACTAAGTTGCATTCCCTCTTTAATCAGTATGGTTTGTAAGATAAATATTTAGCCCTATTCTGCTACTACACTGATCTTGGTCCCAATGTTCCAAATAATACAAATAGGAGAAAATGAGAGAAGAGAAGGAGAAAAAAGAAAAAAAAGCAAAAAAGAAAAATTTAAAATTAGTGTTAGTTTGTCCTTTTCGGAATATTTCCTCTCTTGCCGATCCTTTTCCAAGTCTCCTTCGCTATGGTTTACAGTTCACAATCACATATATGGACCAGCGCCTAGGGCAAACAGAGAAGCCAGGGACCAAATCTGGTGTAGTATTTCGTAATGATTTTGTTGCACCCTGTGTAGGTATAGGGTTATATATGTGCCAAAGAAAAGTGTATTCCTTTTCCCTTAAAGTAGACAGTTTTACTCCACTGTAACAGCCTTCACCAATATGACAGAAATGCCTACTTACAAGACCCACTTTCTGGGTTATGCATGTAAATTGTTTTTTTCACTGTATATTCCACTTCTCCTCCGTCCTGGAATAATATCCTGACTGAAGGAATGTGCTAAGGCCTCTAGGAAGTTCAGTAAGCTCCATGAATTCTTTTCAGCCTTTCATCGCAAAACATTATACTCCAATAGCTCGATCCTTCCTGCAATCCTTCTGTGATAATAGTATTCGACCTCTTCTGCTTCCGGTGTGTTGTTGCAGTTGCTAATTGGTTGCCGAGGGAGATTCTATTTTTTTTTTTTAAACTAAGCAAACAGACAGGGCAGCAGCGCCAGAGCAGGCGGGAGGCTGGTACTGTATGAAATATCGCGAGAAAAAACCAATTTACATGCATAACCCAGAAAGTGGGTCTTGTATGTAGGCATTTCTGTCATATCGGTGAAGGCTGTTACAGTGGAGTAAAACTGTCTACTTTAAGGGAAAAGGAATACACTTTTCTTTGGCACATATATAACCCTATACCTACACAGGGTGCAACAAAATCATTACAAAATACTACACCAGATTTGGTCCCTGGCTTCTCTTGATCCCAATGTTATTAATAGGGGAAATGAGTAAAAATATAGGAAGGCCGGTATTTTTTTAAAGAAATGGTGACAACCCTACAAGTGTCTTGTGTCTCCGCTATAGGGGAGAGCAGGTAAACTATGATCTGGAGTGCCTCCACCCAGGGTCAGGACTAGGGTTGTCACCTGTCCGGTTTTGACCCATAGCTCAGTTTTTTTGAAGGGCTGTCAAACCTGCCTACCCAGTTTTCCAAATAAGGAAAACCAGGCAGGATTCCCTATGATTGGCACGGCAATAGGCCAATTGCTGTGTCATACTCTCCGCCCCTGACATCACTGCCTGCCCCTTTGTGTCATGGCCCCATCTCCTCCGTGTCACAGCCCACCCCCTGCTTGGTCTCCACTGGGCTAAAAACTTCCCTGGTCCTCAATCACACACAGAGGAAAGGTTGATGGGTTTATTTGCAAGGCATTGTACCTTTAAATAACCGTGATACATACAGTCTGCTAGCCAGGAGAAACTTTACATAATATTTCATATGGCTTTATCTCTGAGCTGCTGATTCCTACTTATTTGGCAGTTTCTTCAAAGTCCTGAAAAGGACTGCCTTTGGCCTTCCATGCCTTGAGAAGAGCACACTTTGCTCTTCAGAGCCTTGCCAAAGACCCCCTTTCCTTCCAGACCCTAAATAGTGTGTGCTTTCTTGCCACTAGGGTTCCCTGCCACCTTTTCACACACACACACAGTGGTATCTGGGACATTGCAGAACCTTGCTTTCACTCTGCTGCTTCCCATGCCCAGCACTTCCTGTGCAGGCCTTCCTTCCTGTCAGCTCACAAGAGTGGGGACTCCTCCCCCTCCTTAGACAGAATCAGTACAGAGGAGGGGCAAGTGTACATAGCTTCCCTACAAATATAATAAGATTTGTATAAGCTAGGTCTTCCCATTCCAAAGATGCAGTTTACTGCTAAGTTGGAGCTCATTATACAGGGATAATATATGAACTTATTTAGTACTCTGCCTCCACCTACAGTTGATCTGGAGGACCAGAAAAAAACAGGATAGGGGGAAATTCTGGCATGATATATACACCAAAAACTCTCTGTCCAACAAACGTATTAACTCAGCCTAAATGGAAAACTAATACATTACACTATGGCCTTATGGTTGAGCTGCGCCAGTGCAAATTGGTTCCACTAACTAATAAAGGTTCATTAATATCAGTCTAAAAGATTGACAATTACTAAGCACGTTCCACTGTATATTGATTAATCCTTTTATATTATGGTAATAGTAGTCTTCTGTGTTCAATTAATATACTTTAATAGTATGAAGGTTCCCTATGCAGCACTTTGAAGCATCTATTGGCCTTGGTATAGCTTGCTCATATGATATAGGTAAAATCAGGAGTCCCTGAACAGAACTCCACAAATCAGATCTAAAGGGTCTTCTTCCATATGGCAATGAATCCCTCTGGCCTCACAGTCTGCTGCTCAGCCACTGTGTAAGGGGGCAAGTGGTGTATGTATTGTTTTAGTTTACTGAACAAGCTAGCAGGTTCAGTTTTGTTTTTGTGTTGTTATTAAAGGACAAGGAAAGTCTAAAATAGAATAATGTTAGAAATGCTGTATTTTGTATACTAAACATAAACATGAACTTACTGCACCACAAGCCTAATCAAACAAATGATTTATGCTTTCAAAGTTGGCCACAGGGGGCTGTCATCTTGTAACTTTGTTAAACATCTTTGCCTGACACTGGCACTGCACATGCTCAGTATGGTCTGTGCTGCTTAGGGATTGTCATAAATGATCAAAAAACAAAGCTGCTTGAGTTCTGCATGGCTGGTAAGTAAGGCAGGGGCTTCCCCTGCTGTTCATAAGTATGATTGTTTCCCTGCCAGAAGTTAGGGACCATCTGACAATTCCTATCCACAGCACTAAATGAAGGGAGAATTTTACTGCATACAGTCAGGTTTCTTATAAAAATGGTACACATTTTTTAATTAAAATATATTGGAGATAGATTTCTTTTTCATTAAAGAAAGTAAAAATGGGATTTTATTTCTTTGCCTTTCCTTGCCCTTTAAAGTTTTTCTTCAGGAAGCTATTTTTGGAGGCGGAAGAGTGAATGGTTTGGTCTTCCTGACAGTAAAGAGTTAGAGATAGCCACTGTATAAGGGACAGTGTAGGCAATGAAGAAAAAATTAAGCTGCTGTAAGACTGGAGATAACACCAACCCTTTTGTCTCCTTGACACTGAGCACTTAATCTGTAGTGTGATTATATTTTATATTTATGTGTATTGTATTTCTAATAATGCACTTATTGTTACTTATTATTGCAGTGACCCCCTGTTTGTTGCCACTTATTTATTGTTTTGCTGTACAGTGCCCTCAAGGAGTGCTATACAAATAAAAATATACATACATACTGTACATACATAAGTTCTAGCAATAGAACTTTGATCTTGTTCTCAAATTTTTCAAGATTTAATATACCCCGACCCAGGAAATAACTTAAACCTGAAAATACACCATCTAAAGCCTTTTCAAAGGGATACTGTCAAGGGAAAAATTTTTTTTCAAAGTTAATAGTGCTGCTACAGCAGCATTCTGCACAAAAATCTGTTCAAAAGAGCAAACTGATTTTTTTATATTTAATTTTGAAATCTGACATGGGGATAGACCTATTGTCAATTTCCCAGCTGCCCCAATCTTTTTAGTCAATCTTTAATGCTGTACTTCCCCCCCCCCAGCAGCTTAACAACAGAACTATGGGAAGGTAATGTGATAGCAGCTTCCTAAAGCTGCCCATATACAGATGAATCTGCTCATTTGGCGATGAAGCCAAATGAGTGGATCTCTCCCCAATATGCCCACATTGAGGTAGCCGATACTGGGCTGATCCGATCGTGGAACCTAGAGCCAAACGATCAGATCAGAATGGAAGAGACACTGGTGATTGGATCGTGGGACCACATCAACGCAAAGATGTGGACGAGATACAACGTTATTTTTTAACCTGCCCAATCAAGATCTTGCCAAACTTTTGGCCAGATATCGATCAGAGAAGCCTGTCAGATGGCCCCATGCATGGGCCAATAAGCTTCCGACTCAGTCTATCTGCAGCTTTTATCGGCCTGTCTATGATAGCAGTGGCCTGGTAGGTCTAGGAACAGCACTCAGTAGTAAAAGCCACGTTCCACTGCATCACATTCACTTACATTGGGTAGGAGAAACAACAGCCTTCCAGAAAGCAGTTCAATCCTAAAGTGCTGGCTCATTCTGAAAGAACATGATCAGGCAACATGACCTGAGATGGCTGCCTACACACCAATATTATAACTATATTACATACTAAAAAATACACTTTTTGATAAAGGAATTACAATTTAAATTGTAGAGTGAATTACTGCAGTGTAAACAGTGTAATTTAGAAATAAAAAAAAAAATAAAAATCATGACAGAATCCTTTTAAGGTCATGTTGTCCATGGCAGAGGTCCCTTGAACCATTTGAAGAAGCTAATAACCCTCATGAGTTTTTTCGTAGAGTTTTGCCCAAAAACTCAAATAATTTGAGTGATTCAAGTTCTTTCCTGAGGAATACTCTATTAATTTGAGTTTTCAGGTTTCAGTACTCGAACCTGCAGAATCGGGTTTATTCCATTGAGTTTTTTCTTAAATAAGAAACCATTTGAGGTATAAAAAAACTTGACCTTTGAAAATTTGATAAATTAATCCTCTAAGACTAAAAACCATGAAAATGTAATAGTATGCCATCTAAAAGCTGCAAAGGCCATGTATAAGTCATTGGGAGCTGTCCTTAAGGTTTTAGAATTTTTCTAAGTTTATTTTTTGCTTGTAAGCACACACAAAATTTGGAGAAATTTGGGTTTCAAAGTTTTCATATTCTTATCTAGATTAGTTCGATATTTTTATTAATTCATGCTTTTTATAAATAAATAGACATTTGTGCTTTTTTAAAAATCTTATTTAGTTGTGTTAGAAAAAAAACTACCCAAGTTTGATAAATAGACCTCTAAGGGGTAAATTTCAATCAATATTCAAGTGTTTTTCCTCAATTTGTACTGTAAGTAAAGCTTAAAAAGCTAGAATGTTTTCATTCCCATAAATATGCTACTAGTTGAGGAATAAAGGATCACAGAAACAAGACATGACTTTGTCACAATGTTTTTTCATCAGTTTATCAGTGCACTGCAAGTTATATAGCAATAATTAAAAGCCGCAATTAGTAAGTTCCTAGTGTAAAATAAACATAGTTGCTAAAGGTATCAGGAGATTCACAGAGATATTTTAGTATATTTACTTTTATTTTCTCCAGAAAAACCCTTACTGGTAATGCAGTCTTACTGGCCCAAAGAATATTGACATCATTTTATGTTCATTTTTCCAAATATTATAAATGATTATAAATGATAAATGATTGTTATATTTACTAGATTATAGCTTGGTAGTAAAATGTTTTATCATTTGGAATCTCATGGATGTTCTAAATTTCTAATGTAATAATTTATTTACTGTAAACCCTTTGTAATGTCCTTGCAATCCTTGCATTGTGTGCTTAGGTTTCCCCTTAATATGATAATACTATGGCTTTTAAAATGGTTTGCTACATTGCTCTCAAAATTGTATTTAAAAAAAATTGCACACACAGAGAACTGGGCAGGTGAGAATATGTACACATTTATGAGTGTAAATCACACTGTGTTGTGTGTGCTGGCCTCAAAATATGAGTTGGCGCTATAGAAATACATGTTATTAATAATAATAATAATAATAATATGTGTGTGCATTTGTGTGCCCACATCTTTGAGGTAACATTAGTTAAATGTTTGTGTGTGTCATACATGATTAAAGGATACATCCTTTTCCATACAACAACTCTTCGTTACCGAGTATTCAGTTGTTTGGCAGGTGTTAAGGAATGAAGTTTACCATTGTGAAATTCATGAAAGCAGATAATCACTGTGGGTCCGAATCCAGGGCAAAAGCTATGATCTTTCAGTCAGCAAGCGAATGATAATATGATCACTGTATTATTACATTCCTGTCGAGGAGATGAATAGCATTGTGCAATCTTTTTTCTTTTTTGTTTAGAATTTAATGATTTGTGATTTCCTCAACAACTTTTTTTTCTGGCTTCAAATACCACCCTTAGCCTATTTATCATGCTGGGTAACCAAATACACCACACACTACCATTTGATCACCAGGCAACTCCATAAAAAAAAAGCATTTTATCAAGAAGTGTATAAATTGTCAGCAAAAAAAATCACAATTTGTTTACCACAAGAACTTACTAGCCACCTCCATTTTTCCTAATAATTTCCTTGTAATTTTTAATAATGGCATAAAATGTTCTTGTAATATACTGTACAGTATAAATGCAAACTTTATAAATATACCATTTACACCACTTTTTTGCACTAATTTGCCAGCAAATACTATTTTACAGTTCATGATAAATAAGCCCTATATTGCAAAGTTCTGCTAGGAATTAACCCACTGGGCCAGTAAGGTTTTTGATGAACTTTAAATTATCACCTTTAAAAAAGTGCAGCGACCGTATTAGCTGTTTAGGTCAGAGCTCAGCTTATTTAAACCCTTCTGTTTATCTTGTCTGGTCTTAAGTCCTGCCTTGATTATGAAGGACAAGGACAAGGACATATAAACCATTTATGACATTTATATTTGCAGATACCTTCTTAGGAAACGTGATTGAGTGGAATTGTGAGAATGGGGTCATAATTCAGGTGTGTGAATCCAGGTTATCCAGTTGAATCCTGATGGTTTGTGGTATGTAAATGTAGACACAGAACAACGTGCCTCCCTAAGATTCCTCCCTAAGATGATGTGAAGAGTATTAGTAATATGAATTTCTTGTCTGGTGGCTGTTGGAAAGATGATCATCAAAATCATCAGTCACTACACTCAAAGTTATGGCAATTAGAACTATATATGCTGCTAATAGTTTTATATGGAAACCAAAAAATTACAGTAATTCAGGGAAATGAATGTAGCTTCTGAAAGCATGGTGACTGTAAAGGTGTAGAAACAGTGACAATTCAAATCCAAGTATCGAAGACCAAGACTAGTTAATTACACAAGTCAGGAATCAGAACCAAAACACAAAAAGTGGAACTGATACATCAATGAATGGTTGAAAGGTATGAGATAAAAAAATTAAAAGGCATGTAAAACATTAACTCATTTTGACAGCCCATTATAAAGAGAGGGTACAATGCTAGATGGCAAATTTGGTAAAATGTTAAATGGGTAAAAACCCATCCAAGTGCAGTAGCAGCATGGAACAGAGCCATCAAATTCATGTAGCAGCCTAAGGCACATCTGTGGTTGTGGAAGGGCCTCCATTAGGAGCTGAGAGATAATACAGGAACTAGATACAAACTCCATTGTGAGTTTATAACAAATAAGAGTACAACACAGCCAAATTACTTGGGAAAACAACATTCAGGACAACGTCAGCAGACAAACAAATTATCCCTGCAGACTTTTGTCAAGTGCTGGTGCTGATAGCACTCTGGTCCATGTTTCCCTGGAAACATAACTTCAAGAGTGCTCTACTGAATCTGCTGCCAGAAATAGCAAAGCCATACATGGAACTTAATTTTGGTAAAATTCCATTTACTAGCTATTTATACTAGTTATATTCATTGTGTTCCCTTTTGCTTGTAAAAAAGAATCTTGAGGAATGTGACCTGTTTTACAAAGATCTAGTATTATAGTGCATGCTGGACCCCACTCAAGGCCATTGGGTCTGCTTTTTCTGTTGTTATGCCCTGATAATTATGCATCCACTCTTCTTCTGACACTTTTCTTTACTTTCTTCTTTCCCTCTCCAACGTATTATATAAATAGAATATTGATAACTATATTACAGAACTTCCATGTTTTATTTAAAAAATCTAATCTTCCCAGATATTAATATCTAATTATGTGAACAATAAATTAGAAATTAAACAATAGTACTGACTACATCATAGTGCAACACACTAATAACCTTGAAAATCTAGAAAGAAATAAAAAACATAGAAATCAGCAATTAAATGACCTCATCTTAGTCACGTTTTGTTGTGGAGAAAAAATGCATTCTCAAGAAAAAGAAACTTGTAAATATGTCCTGTTTTACTGAAATTGTAATTTTCATTTTTGGAATGCTTTGGAAAGATTTTTATTTAAACATTTTCTCTGTGAAATTTTTTGGCTTAAAAGACAAGTGAGCTTTTTTTCCATGATAGCAACTTCTTAAAGAAAAAATGCAGTAGCTTTAAGGAATCACTCAAATTTTAATAAAACAAGTTAGGTTGAAAAAAGACACACGTCCATCAAGTTCAACCTTTTATCTTTTTTTTAACCGGCCTAACAGCTAGTTGATCCAGAGGAAGTAAAAAAAAACCCATCTGAAGCCTCTCCAATTTGTCTCAGAGGGGGGAAAAAATTCTTCTTGACGCCAAGATGGCAATCGGACTAGTCCCTGGATCAACTTGTACTATGAGCTATTTCCCATAACCCTGTATTCCCTCAATTGCTAAAAAACCACCCAACCCCTTCTTAAAGCTATCTGATGTGTCTGCCTGTACACCTGATTCAGGGAGAGAATCCTACATCTTCACAACTCTCACTTTAAAAAACTTCTTCAGAACATTTACGCGGAACCTCTTTTCTCCTAATCAGAATGGGTGACCACGTGTCAGCTGGAAAGACCTACTGGTAAAGCATCAGAGAGATGATTATATGATCCCCTTAATAAAGAATACATAGTTATCATATCACCCCTTAAGCACCTCTTCTCCACCGTGAACATCCCCAATTTGGCCAGTCTTTCCTCATAGCTAACATTTTCCATACCTTTCACCAGCTTAGTTGCCCTTTTCTGTACCCTCTTTACAATAATATCTTGTTTGAGTGATGGAGACCAAAACTGTATGGCCTGTTCTAGATGGAGCATTACAAGTGCACTATAAAGTGGAAGATTAACCCCTCCTCCCGTGACTCTATGCCCCTTTTAATACAGCTCAAAACCTTATTTGCCCTTGATGCTGCTGACTGGCATTGCTTGCTACAGCCACGTTTATTAATTATAAAAGTTGGGTATCCCATATTTGTGATTGTGTCATTTCATCTGTAATTTTATTAGTTCTGATCACTTGTTCACCTGTGCAACCTGACATTCCTGACATTTAGAAATAATCATCATTTAGTTTAATAACAAAATGTTTAGAATTTACTAGTATGCCACTGAAATGTCAGGAGATAAGTTCTTAGGATATTCTTATGGATTTATCTATATCATTCATAAAAGCTCTTAATACATTTCAGGAACGTTGAGGAAATCCATGACAGTTTTTTTAATAAGTTTGGCCATTTTGCTTGAATTTGTTAGATTTGAGACGAATTTCTAGATTTCCATGGGAAAATTTGCTGTGACAAAAAATTGGTTGCTTGTCAAAATGATCACACATCAGAATTATACAGACACCCATTGACTTTAATGTATTTGGACAAAAGAGTCATACGTGTAAAAATTGTTGCGCACAGAAAAATTATCACGCATCAAAATTATTTGGACGTCCATTGACTTTAATGTATTCGGACAAAAGAGTTGGGCGTCTAAAAATTGTCGATTGTGTCAAAATTGTCGTGACAAAATAATTTTTATGCTCATTGACTTCAATACATTTCGCCAATTCAGCTCTTGCTCTTCAGATTTCATTTATATAAATAGACTTTAGCTGTTGGAAGCTGTAGGGTTCAATTTGCATATAACATACTACATAAGTTATTTGTGAGGTAAAATAAAATATAGAGCAACATCTTACAGGGTCTTGTAATTCATGTGAACTCAGATGTTTAAAAACAAACAGCTGACCAGAAAATGTGAACTGCTGATTTTTTTGTTTAGTAACCATTTAATAACCATTCAAATTTCACTTACCTATAGGACCAAAACCTCTTTTATGTAAATTAAAACTGTTGTTTACGTGGTATATTTTGTGTATAGATATAAATAAACTCTTACATTAGGTTTAGGAAATACTAACCTTTGAAGAAGTGAGTGGCTATCTTAGTATGTAAAAATGTTTTTTAGTGCTGACACATATACACATACAATGAATCTCAGGGCCGGGCCAAGGGGTAGGCACAAAGTTGGGGGGTGCCAGGCACATACCTGCTCTGTTGCCTACACCGTGTCCAGTCACCTCTCTCCCCATGTATTTGCACTATTATGCATGCACACACAGGGATTCCAGCTTCTGCGCATGCGCGCATGGGGAATTTGCCTAGGGCACTTGTCGGGTCTGGTCCGGCCACAGCAGCTGTAGATTCAGCCCCTGCAGAGCTCCCTACTAGGATCACTAAAATCAGCTGCAACATCTTATTGTTGCATCTGATGCTGCTAAAACATATATCAATGGTGGTATCATATATGAGACAGAGGGAAAATAAGAAAATTATTTTTAAAATTTTAGAAAAATTTGTAACAAGCATAACATAGAAACCAAATGAAAAAGTCATAATTTCTAATATACTATTTGAAAACATTATGATTTTGAAAGATTAATTACATCTTTAAGGGGCAGATTTACTAAGGTTTGAAGTGAATATTCAAATTAAATTCCAATTTTTAAAATTCAAATTTCGAAGTAATTTTGGGTTATTCGACTATCGAATAGCCCTAAATTCGATTTGAATTGAAAAAATTCAATTTGAATTTCGTAGTACTGTCTTAAAATGTCTAAAATCCTTCGAATTTGACACCACCACCTTAAAGCTGCCAAATTGCCATTTTAGCGTATGGGGACCTCCTAGAACCTGTACTGTCCTAGGAAATCGAAGGATTTTGTGCAAGTCGTTCGAACAATTTCAATTTGATCGAAAGTGGACCTATTTGGTAAATTTTCGATCAAAAATGGCCTTTAAAACAATTTGATAGTTGAATTTCGAAGTTTTTTAACTTAGAAATTCGACCATTAGTAAATCTGCCTTAAATATATAATACATGAACCACCCATGGACATTTTGTGTAATATTCTTCATTTACATGAAATACATACATGGGGAGGCACATTTATCAAGGGTTGAAATTTTAATTTATGTGAGTTTTTTTAAACTCCCTTAACTTCGATTGAATTCGAAATTTGACTTCGGGAAATGTATTAATAAAATCAAAATGTTAACAACCTGAAATTTGAATTCGATCAAAATTGATTATAGTTTTTCTCTGAAAATCGAATTTTCAATTCAATCCTTAATAAATCTGCTCCATTTATCTGAGGCTAAACCTGGCCATAGACGTAAAGATTTTTAAAAGATCTGATCATCATCGTGAGTTCACAATTATCTTGCAACGATTGTATGAATTGTCCATCAACTAAAAAGACCAGTAAAACTGAATGTTAGCTGCCTGCTGGCCCTGCAAACATAGACAGATTGCACTGGGAGCGATAAAGATTTTTTAACCTGGCCGATCAATTGTCTGACAGATGTCGGAAGAAAAATCGTATGATGTATGATCATTCGAATCCCATTACCCACACGATAATTTGACAGATTGGTCGGACTGCACTGAAATCGGTAGTCCACCAAAGTCCACTTCCATTTTAGTGAGAACTGCCCAGTGTTAATGAAAATGTAGTGATTCCTTTTTCATGTAAGTGAAAAAATTTCTACAACCACTTACTCTACAATTCAGGAGCCATATTGAGATTGTCATGTCAGTCACAGAATTTAGTTCCCCTATTTGATAGAAAATGTCACATTGCTTTGCAAAGGACATTCATTTTACATAGTCCAGTATATGAAGCCAGTTAGTGCCATTAAAATTCATAGACCTATTAATATTAAAACAGGAGGTAAATATCCTGAATAATGAAAGTATAACTCTATTCAATTGCATTAAGGATTACATAGTATATTGAGTAAAACTGTAATCACAGTAAGGAAATTGGGCCTCAAATTGCCTGCTGGCAAAGGCTCTGCTCTGTTCAACTTTTAGGACAAACCTTAATATTATTACATCTGGGAACTTCGGTTTTCAAAAATTGTTTGCTGTTACTCTGCAAAATAATTTGATGTTCAGTTACACCTTCAGCAAATAAGCCATGTGTGACTGCAATGAAATCACTAAATAGGGTGCAGGATATTAGCTGCTTCAGTGCTACTGCTATTTGGGTCCAATAAGATGCTGCACAGATAGTTGATTAGACTTGATCACTGATTCATCTTGACAAGGTCGAGGTCAGAATAAACAATTAGCAGTGATAGAAGAAATACATTAGTAAAACAGTAAATCAGTAAATCTGTGTTATGGTTAGCATTTTAAAGAGCTCATTAGGGTTAAATATGAAGAAAAATAAGCCTATGCTTCTGCCTTTTTGCTGCAATTACAATACTTAACTGCTCACTTCCAGTTACAACTGCCCTCTACACCTTTACATTTAAAGTGCATTTAATGTGTGCAGGTATACTTCACACAGATAACAATATAATCACTATTTACTGAAGTAATGATAATAGATGATTCTTTTTTTTAATTCAGGTAGTTGATTAAAGAGTAATTTAAAAATTGCAAATTACAAAATTGTTCTATATGTCATTCACAGTGCAGAGTAAGTTTAATGTTACATTAGCAAAAGTCATGAGACAGAGCTGTCATTGCCGAAGCTTAGTATATGTTATAAAGTATAAGCATTTTTTTGTACAATTTGTGGAAACAGGTAACATAAAAATAAAGAGTGTAACCCAGATTTCATGCATTATTTACATGCCACTGTTGCCCCACCATGGGGTGTTGTTGACAAAGGGGGTACATATCCATCCAAGGACCCGAGATTTTATGGAATTAAGTGGGGCCCCCTTTTAATGTACACCAGTTGTTCAACGTTACAAGTGTCTTGCATTATTTGTTTCCAAGTAGTAAAAGGTGGAGGGGTTAAGCTCCTCCAGTTATGGGTATAGATGATTCTTGAATACTGTAAACTTACTTTTGTATAAAAAAAAATGGCATGACAAATTGTTCCAGATTGACTTTTTACAACAACACATACTTTCCCTATTATAATGACCAGTGTGAAAATCTATACAAAACCTGTACTGGCAGTGCTCTCTGTTGCACACAGTAGCTACAGTAGCTGTGGAAGGTGTAAAATAAAATGTTCCATGAAATAATAATTTATAAACTACAAAAAAAGTTCAAGCAAAGCTAGTATTCTGTCAATAAATTGCCACCTCCACTATTTCACACTTGATGGCTGTGGATGAGGCACAATCAATGGCAGACATGTTCGCATGAAAGTTCAGTATATACTACCATTGAAAATGAGCCCAGTGCATTACTAGTTGGGACTATGCCAATGACAAGCCCTTCTGTTGACTGAACATTTATCTGGCTTTTCTGTTACTATAGAACAGTGATCCCCAACCAGTAGCTCGCAAGCAACATGTTGCTCTCCAACCCCTTGGATGTTGCTCCCAGTGGCCTCAAAGCAGGTGCTTATTTTTTAATTAATGGCTTAGAGGCAAGTTTTGGTTGCATAAAAAACAGATGTCCTGCCAAACATTCTCTCCTGTAGGCTGCCAGTCCATATAGGGGTTACCAAAAAGCCAATCAGAGCTCTTATTTGACATCCACATGGACTTTTTCATGCTTGTGTTTCTCTCCAACTCTTTTTTAAATTTAAATGTGGCTCACGAGCAAAAAAGGTTGGGGACCCCTGCTATAGAACTACACCTATGTTTGGATATAAGTACAGCAAAAGCAAGCTTCTTTTACCTGGGCCCCAGGCTGTTCTAAAGCCAATTACAATCTATGGGCTCTGTTGGGTGTTACTGACCAGACAATCCATATTTTCACAACAGCCTCCATGCTTTTTTGTTCACATTTCAACAAAGCTCACAAAAATATCGCCAAGCACAATTACATCCCTATGGTTTGCATCCTGATCTCTTGTATACAATGTCACACACCCTCCCAAAATGGGCATTTGGCCAACACTTTCTAGCAGTTTGTGGTGTGTATCAGGAGATTGGTAAGCCTTGTGGCACCATCCTGAGTGCTCTGTATGCACTGTGTAAAGCCACAGGTTTTGATGTTGAATATATATTAATATAATTACTTTGGGTTGGAAAAATACATAGGGGCAGATTTATCATGGGTCAAAGTGAAAATTCGAATAAAGAAAAATCAAATTTCAAAGTAATTTTTGGGTACTTTGACTATTGAATAGGCCAAAATTAGATTCAAATTGAAAAATTCGACCATTCGAAAAATGAAGTACTGTCTCTATAAAAATTTCAAATTTGACGTTTCACCACCTTAAACCTGCCGAATTGCTGTTTTAGCCTATGGGGAACCTCCTATAACCTTTACTATGGAGTCTTTTTGAAATTTTTGAGAATTTAACATTTTTGGAGGAAATCCTTTGAATTGAATGATTTAAAATATTTTAATTGGAACGAAAAGGGACCGTTTTCAATTGAAAAACTCAATGGTCCAATTTCAGTAATGCGAGCCCTTCTTAAAGACAATAATGGATCTGCCAACATAACATCACTCAGCGGGGAATTTCACAGCCAACAACCCAAAAACCCCGACTTTTATAGACTTACCTCATAGTTTAATTGTTTCACTCCTTTTATCGGTTTTGTTGCACATCTATGCACACTTTTCAACTCATTATATCCTTAAGATCTGGATCCAAAAAGTTGCAATACATACTCAAGGTGAAATCGTATCATGGCTCTATAAAGAGGCCGAATTATGTTTTCATTCCTTGAAATGCTCTTTTTATGCATGACAGCACTTTATTTGCTTTAGAAGAAACTGCACGACACTGCCTTGAGTTACACGGATTGTTATCCATGAAAATGACTAAATGCTTCTCAATTAAACATCAACACAATTCAATTTAGGGTATAACTAGCATTTATGACGTGTCTAGCACATTTCTTTCAAACTAACAATGGCTAGTTGGGACAATACTTACTACTTACAATGCCAATCTTGTGGTCATAAATAAACAAATTATAAGGCGCAATTAAAAAACAAATATTGCTATCAAATCCCAGTCTATTATAAAGAGGCATGTTCATTTTAAAAGTTTGTTTTTGTAATATGGATAAGCCCATATTAATGTTTTTTTTTAATTTGTTTGTTTTCCCCACTAGCTTCCGATTTTGGCTTCTTCTGTGGTTAGTCTATATTTTCTGGAGCTAACAGATGTCTTTAAACCAGTTCATTCGGGGTTTAGCTGCTATGACAGAAGTCTCAGCATGCCCTATATTGAACCTACCCAGGAGTCCATTCCTTTCCTGGTGCTGCTGTGCTTGACATTTGCAGGACCTGCAGCAACGGTAAGTCTGTTTTTCTCCCAGTCTTCCAGGCTAAGAAATAACATTAATAAAAGTATGAATCATATATATATATATATATATATATATATATATATATTCTCTGCAAGTGCCTCCTATTTCAAGATTTTACAAGACATAGTCAGCTGTCAGATTCAGTTCTGAAAAATATTGTGGCCTCATAGCAAAAACTGTCAATGTTAAAGAAACCTTTTCAGAATGTTTTGCACTGTTTTATGAATACTGGAGGAGTTGTCTTTTTAACGTTTCAGTGGGAAAGACAGGTATGGCAGATGGAAAACACTGTCACTAAGCTCAATAAACAAACCTAAAGAACCATAAAGTACAGTATATGTATAATCTATCTGTAGATGGTTTAGATAGATGGAGTAATAACATTCTCTCTCCTTTTCCTAATGTGTCTTAAGGTGGCCATACACGAAGAGATCCGCTCGTTTGGCGATGTTGCCAAACGAGCGGATCTCTCCCCGATATGCCCACCTTGAGGTGGGCGATATCGGGCTGATCCGATCGTGGGCCCTAGGGCCCAACGTTCAGATCAGTACGGGCGGTCGGATCGTGGGACCGCATCAACGAACAGATGCGGCCGCGATCCGATGGGATTTTTAATCCTGCCCGATCGACATCTGGCCGACTTTCGGCCAGATATCGATCGGGAAAGCCCATCGGAGGGCCCCCCACACGAGCAGATAAGCTGCCGACACAGTCTGTCGGCAGCTTTTATCTGCCCATGTATGGCCACCTTTAGTTAGGAAACTAGCACGTAACATACTGTGTAAAAAGGCTTTGTAACTAATGATTGTAGGTGACATGCCAAACAAATGCCTGTTCTGGGCAGAAAGCCCAGAAATTACAATATACCCTGAACAATAAGAAAGGGCTCATTTGGCATATTATTTTTACACCATATGTCTGTGAGATTGCTGTAGAACATCCTCAATGGCATTTGTCTGTCAAATGTAACAGAAAATGTTAACAAAATGGACAAAGCTTATTCATTTGTATGCTACCTCTGAAGTAAAAAATGCTATTGTTGGTCAGTAAAAAGTTGCTAAAACACAGGTTTTGATATCAACGGAAATTTTTTAAAGCTCTGGGGCAGTGAGATAAAACTTTATACTATGTGCCATGTGTAATTCCCACTGAGGTAGATCACGTTTAAGTTGGTTGCCAGTGCATGTGCTTGATGTGCCAATGGGAAGTCATCAGCCAAACTGGTATTTTATTTCTGCCAGATCAGCATAAAGCCCCCATATATGGGCCGATAAAAGCTGCTGACAGACCGAGTAAGACAGACGGGAAAAGTTTTCTCTTCAAAGGGCAGGGAAAGCCAAAGGGAGTCCTTCTCAGGACTCTGAAGAAACCTCCACATTAGTGGTAGTTCCCCTCAGCAGCTCATAGATAAAGCCTTCTGAAATAGTACGTAAAGTTGCTCCTGGCTGGCAGGCTGTATGTATTATGGTTAAATAAAAGGTACAGTGTTCTGCAAATATACCCATCAACATTTCCTCAGACTGTTCTGACCCTGGGTGAAACCACACCGAACACCAAAGCTGACCTGTAATGAAGACACAGGTGCCACAAGCAAAAAGCAGTAGCAGACTAGGGTTACACATGTATTTTTTATTTAGTAGGACAATATTTACAGAATGCATGGCAGAACTGTTTGTTTTATTTAGCTGTCATATTTATTCTATTCCATAATATCTTTAGGGATTACAAAATTTTTCTTTTGCTCAGATCCTTTACAAATAAAGATTTATATTAACGCTTGTATTTTTATATTGTGGCTTGTTTTTCAAATGCAGTCACTGTAGCTGTCACGGTCGGCACCCAAATACCAGAACAAGTGCCAAGCACCCTGGTCTCGGCTCGTGCTTCACCAGTAGTGTGACCGCCTTTGGCTTCGGGAGGAGCCCTCAGCTACTCAGATGCCACCTGGACTTAAACGAGAGGTGCAGAGCAGGAGTTCTGGCCAGCAGTGGGGCACGACTGTAGATAAAGTCTTTTAGGGCCGATGGTCACGGTACAGATAGGAGAAGGCAAGTTCGTGGTCAAAACAGGCTGGGTCAAGGCAGGCAGATAGCAAGAGATGTTAGGCAGGCAATGGGTCAAACCGGGTGATCAATCAGGTAGGATTAGGCAGAATCGGTAGTCAAACAACAGGCTCGGGTCAGGATACAGATAATCAGAGTAGTCAAGAGTAGTCAGAGTAGGCAGGGTCAAACACAGGAATCAAGAACAGACAGAAGCTAGTTAGCACAAGTACCAAGGCACCAGGAAAAACCTATCACGGGCTATGAGTTTTTACCAAATACCCCTTTAAATATTTAAACTTTGGCGCCATTGCGCGCTGACGTAAGGACGCCAGCACGCCTTCGCCTATAAAAACCGGGAAGGCGTGCGGCGCGCGCACTAGGGGGAAGACCTGCAGGGAAAGGAGCGGCGTGGCGGGCGTCCCCGACGCACCACTAGACCACCAGGGTAAGGGGATATTACAGTAGCAATGGCCAAGTTAAAGAAGAAATTAATTGAGATATTAAACACAGTAGATGTTCTTGGATGCAATGGACAGTGAACAATCAAAATGGCACAAAACTTCCTATAAACCTACAACTTTTCTATTAAAACAAAATAAAACACAGCCCAATGTGCTTCAATGGAAAGAACAGTGGCACCATTTTATTTCTGGCCCAGGAGTTACTTGAGCAGCTTCATACGTGTAGAGTTTTTTTGGAAGTTTTAAGTGTGGAGCTAATTTGCTCACCCCAAGCCTGTGCAAGGAGGAACACACAGGAGCAGAAGAAAAATGGCACTTCTACTTCTTTTTTGCGTATGGGAGTAAATCCACAAAGACACAGGGAGTACATACAAACTCCTTTCAGTGTGCTGTTGAAATCAAATTAGACCCCAGCACTGTAAGGTAAAATTGCTACCCACTGAGTTGTCTATGCTATTTTAAATACAGTATGTGGATATCCCTTGTCCTAATCCATACAGATCAAGGGTAGTCTCACTTAAATGTGCCCAAATATATCTGGATTGTGCAATTACCAGACCCAAGTGTGAAACACATACTGGCACAAAAGAACTGAGAATGATTGGACCTCACCTTACTGTCTTGAAAATAAAGACATATGTACCAAGCAATACCCATTTATAATTTTATCAGTGTAAGTAATAATCAGTACACATTATGCAAAACTAGAGGCTTTATATACAGTACTTATTGAAGAGAAAATATTTTGAGTATAAATAAGATCACTCTATTCCTGGGATCAGACATCTAATCATATAAACTGTTTATGTACTGTCATACAGTCCTTATTTATAACACTGACTGGAATTCCCTTTTTCAAGCTCTCTTGTCCATTATCCAAGTTCCCGGGGGCTTCATTTGTGTCCTCTAACCAGAAATGACTCATCATTAAGTGCTACATAGCTTAATGTTGTCATGAGAATGCTGCCACCTGTCACCTAAAGTCTTTGTTTGTAATTTGTGAAAGTTATGTATATTTGATGTATTATATTACACATTTTTACAAGGATTTTCATTAAAACATATACAGTAAATTCAGTACTGTGATTGTAGAATAACAAAAATGAACAAATCCATGCCCCATGTTCACTCTGTCATGTACATTTTAATTACTAGTAAATAACTTTCTTGTGCACAATCTTGTGTTTTTAGACTTGTATACAAATACAGTTTAGTAAAGGTCCCCACTATAGGAAGATCAATACCATGAACATGGGGATCAAAGCTTTGAAATTAGATTAGAAGTTACTTTTATGTATGAGGTACAGTTCTCAGCATTTTTTAGCTGTAGGCAGGAGACTAAAGTAAAATATGTGATTAGTTGCCCATGTGAAAAGTTGTCCCATGTTGATAAGAAAAATTTCCAGAATGAAAACAGGAGCAGATTATTTAAACAATACTATTTTACAGAGCATTAATTATTCTTACTGCTTTCATAAAAATACTGATGTCAGATTTACCAAAATATTTGTTGTTCTGGAATAATCCAATCCATTGCTGAAAAAGTCTTTCTCTGAGTAGTTAACCCATGTGGGATTAACTTCCTTACAAGAATCAAACATGGAATTTTACAGTTTTTACAGTTTATCTAAAGAAATAATGGAAGCCATAGATTTATCTACCACCCCTCTGAATTGTTAATCCCACATGGGTTAACTACTCAGAGAAAGACTTTTCGGCAATCGATTGGGACAACTTTGTTCTGGAATAATCCAGTCCTGCCATGAAGACCCTCAGACTGCAAGCGCATACCTTCATTTGCCGTAGAGGGAGCCTGGGGCAGCAAGGACAGGGAGCGGCCCAGTCTGACCCTGCATACTCCTGCTTATTTCTGCATTGTCAGTCTTATTATCTACTCCTAAGGACCAAACATGGAATATTTTCAACTTGGAAAATGGTGATTATCAGATGTTCCAGTCCCATACAGTATATGTTTCTTCTTTCTTGTTTTTTCCCCACTGAAAACAGTGTTATCTATGGGTGTAAGGTTGCTCTTCTGCTTAAATATATATTATCTACAGCACAAATAATGATCACTTACAGTATCCTTTTTCCTTCAGATCATGGTAGGAGAAGGTGTATTGTACTGCTGCTTGTCCAAGAGAAGAAATGGTATAGGGGCAGAAGCCAATATAAATGCTGGAGGATGCAACTTCAACTCTTTCCTTAGAAGAGCAGTCAGATTTATAGGTATTTTTAATTATTTCTACAATGCACAACCATTTCCCCACCATTCCAATACCTGATAGTTTAGTACTAAAAGAAATAACAGTATGCATTTTTTTACTGAAAGATAACTAAAAGAAGTTAGTCATTTAATAAACAGACATAAGATTTATGATCACTATGTACTACTATGGCTGCATAGTCGTGCCCATGGAATTGCCATGCACTAACATACCAGCGCCTATATGCAACCCTTTCTACGTGTTTGCTGATATGTATGCCAACAAATCTACCTCATCTGAACCTTGAACAATTAGTAGGAATTCATGTGTGCATTGTTTGGCATAAAGATGCTAATTGAATCATAAATTGTGGGCAATTTTATTGTACCATAAATTTTCAAAATACTGCAGAAGCTTCCCTTGGAATATAGATTCCTAAATAAAATCTATGGCTATGATGGGGCCCCAGGGCATGATACTGTGTCCTGCAGCTTCTGTCACTTCCTAACTTGGGTATCTAACTTGAGTAATTTTATGACAAGTACGGGGTGGATGCCTACATACATCACTCCTTTGGTCCAAACACTGTTACTCACTCACTACTCCAAAGTGGAGCACAGAGACCTGTGGAAATCCTGCAAGAAGCAAAAGCAGTTTGTTTAGTGCAAGAAAATATATACATTGTGCCTGTCTTTTGCAATTAGTGCAAAGCCAAATAGCTTATAAATGGCGACTTTACAGTTTATTTAAGAAAAATTAAAACAGTTAATCAGGAAAACATTTTCACAGAAGCAAAAGAAGGTTAGATTTGGGAACAAAGCATGATATTGAAGAGAGAGAACCGAAAGATAACAGGTGAGACAATAAGTACATGAAAGTAGCCTCCCAGAGAGAGATAGAGAGAGGGCATACTATAAATTAGTTATGTAATGATTTGTGCTGCATGCTAATATGTTTTGTTTTACCTTGTAGGGGTCCATATTTTTGGATTATGTTCTACTGCTCTGATAACTGACATTATTCAACTCTCGACTGGTTATCAAACCCCATATTTCTTGACCGTGTGTAAACCTAACTACACTTCTTTAAATATATCCTGCAAAGAAAATCCATATGTTTTGGAAGACATATGTTCTGGCTCTGACCTTGCAGTTATAAATTCTGGGAGGTATGGAATTGTGAAGCTCTTTTTATCTAATACTTTTGATTTAAATACAGGGATCTTGAATTAGACACATTAGATGAATGGGTGTAATTCAGGGATATAACATTTGTGTGGCCAAAAATATCCTGAAAATCACCTCTGGTAGGTTGATATCATTTTAGTACTACTAGTTTCAGGAATTTAATGGGTTGCATGTATGACAACAGAATTATGAGTGTGAGGGAGTGTAAGAGGGACAGTAGTTCCATTTATTGCAGGTACTGTAGATGAAAAACAAAATGAACATCCTTAATCCTGCATCTGGGAGCTGGTGTATAAAGGAAAAGCTCTTGAATGACTCAGGGGTCTGTTTACTAAAGTGCTATAAATTTGACTATAAGTTTCCGCATGTTATCACTGAGAATATTTTTCTGCCCGAATATTTGCAGCGACTAAGTTTACTAAACAGCGATGCTCTCAGAAGTCATTGCGATCACTTGCGGTAACTACGTTAGCGAACCAGCTTGCGTTAGCGAGTTGAAAATTTTCTGGCGACAAATTACATTTGCAAATGTTTATTCTAGAAAATAGTCTTGTTTTATGGTGTTAATAATGGTGTTAATTATGGCAATTTTTACTGTGACATTTATGGTCAGAAATGCATCTTCAAAACTCATAAACTTTGTTGAGTGATGATTATACCGTCAAACAACATAACCAGAGTGACACCAATCAAACATGTATGCATCAAATAAACCCAAACTTCATCCATCCACGCACACAACCTTCTTCCAATAGAATCATATGAACAAGAAATCATACCAGTTATCTCTTTGTATAATTAAAATGCACAGTTTAACTCCCATTGAGAATTTTCTGGCCAAAAAATAAGTTAACGCCATAATATAGATGGAGGTAAAATGTTACGAATATTCTGGCGTTAATTTTGTCTTTCACACATTTCGCTGTTTAGTAAACCAGGCTTAATGTGTACGTAGCGTTAATTTCAGCGAGTGTGATAACTAGCGAAAACATATTCTTGCGTGAGAATATTCGCAAATTTATATTTACCACAGGTTAATAAACTTGCGAAAACATATTCTGTGTTAAATTTGTCTATATTTTGTCCGCAAATTTTTACCTCACTTTAGTAAACGGACCCCTAAATGACTAAAATATCTTTCTACACATTTCTTCAGCAAAGTATTTTAGTATATAGCTAACAGATAAGACATTTGGATCTTCATACCTTAAGTCTATTAAAAAATCATGTAAACATTAATTAAACACAGTAGGGTTGCTTTGCCTCTAATATTAATTATATCTTAGTTTGCATCAAGTACAAGGCACTTTTTTTATTATTAAATTAAAAAAGGAAATAACTTTTAAAAATGTCAATTATTTAATTAAAATGGAGTCTATGGAAGATGGTCTTCCTGTATTTCAGGAGATTTCTGGAAAATGGGTTTCTGGATAACAGATCCCATATCTGTAGTACATATCTGGTAATATATCTTATAAACAAGATAATAGAAATCTAACAAAGCTTGACATAATAGTTCTGCCCTGCATACAAGTAGCATGAGCTACTGCGCAAACTGTGCTCTAATCCTGCCATTATAACTGCCTACTGGCTTTATGTAGTCTGTATCACCATTCTAAGGTAAAGAGGCCTATTTTAATGATAACAGGAACATGCTCTGTATCCAGTAATGTTCCTACCTCAGTTGTGCATATACTGTATGTTCTCATGAAGGAGATATGTTACTGGAAAATGCAGTTTTACTTAAGGGTATGGTTCTATTGCTTCAGTGCTTGGGTAATTATTTTGCAGAGTTTATAGTCAAGTGATAAAAGTTTTATAGTTTAATATTTTAAATTTGGCACCTTGTTTAAATGTGGGGCCCTGTAAGCAATAGACAAGTTCTGTCCTGTGTATTTGCATAAACTGCAGAATTCCATTATTGGATCTTTGATGTGTTCTTGGCTATTTCTACAGTTTTTACTCCTGAAGAAAACCAATATGCTGCCATAGGATGACAGGAATATTCTGTATGTGTCTGTCGGTTTGTTCCCAGACAAAAATAGGATAATTTTTATATAATTGCTTCCATTTAGTGAAGACAGAGCAAAACATTTAGGAGGCTACCTTTTCATTTCACATATGTTCATCTTCCCCTAATTTATATTTTCTCAACTGGTTTCATGAGAAATTACATACAATTATAATTCATATAAACCATTGAAAAAAAAAAAAAAAAGCAAGGAAAGGTGATCATTTTATCTGGTGGCTTGAGCTTGGGCAGAAAAGTACTGCATGTCAATCTCTGCAAAATGTTTAGAACCCGTAAAGTTATATGTTCATTTATGTAGGTCACAACAACCATGCAAACCAGTTCCATTTTAGTCCATGGGTCAATAGCCCTTTCAGTGCTATTTTGTATTAATAATGCATTCCTTCATTTGTAAAGATGTAAAGTAAAAAAGTGCCATTCTTAGTGTAGTTGGCAACTTGACAATTTAGAGTACTGATGAGTACATTTGATTGAAGATAAGTTGCTTTATAATCAGTCTCAAGTGGGCATCTAGTCACTTCCCAATGCATCCATTCATTAAAAAAACAACTGCAAACTGATATATCCCCTCATTGGCAAATGGCAACTGTATGGATTCTGGATTGGTAATCCTCAAGCACCATCAGCACTATCTTTTAATATTCCTATCAGCAAGCAAACCACACACTATTTTTGTTCTGCAACATGTCTTAAATGTCATATATCATAAAATACATGACATATTCTTTGGTATAAGAAAAACTGAATGATTATATATAGGAAAAGGAACAAGAATTGTTGAATATCTCATAGTTTCTTTGAGTTTCAAAAAGATGATTTTATGTCTAGCAGAGATTTTCCTCTTACAGCTAAGATTCGTTTAATCCGTTGCATACTCTATGGGGCATGTTTATACTGTGTAAAATGAAATTTTGCTGAAAAAACGGTGAAAAAATCTGTGTAAAATAAATGGTGAATTTATCAGGCTGTATGTAATTTACTGCCATCATTTTACTTAAGAGCCGTAATTATGTTCCTGTGAAAATCTAAAAGCCCTGATGGGGAAGTGAGTTTGTACTGGCTACTGGGAAATAGGGCTCCTTTTGAATATCTGACCCAATTGCACGGCACAAACCTAATGTCTTGTGTGGGTCTAACAGTTACTAACAGTGAGCTGTTGGTTATCATAGCAAGTCAGCATTTATCCTCTGTTCGTACACTAAATGCGACACTATTAAAGTTTCCTTCTAGAATTGTGTGTAAAATACTTACATTTTTGTCTTCTTCTGGCAGAAAGTCATTTCCTTCTCAACATGCCACCCTTGCAGCATTTGCAGCTGTCTACATTTCTGTAAGTAAATCTATGTAGCTACATATCTATCCATCCATCCATCTAAACATCTAAAATGTAAAAGTGAATTTTAAAAAAATCATCCTCCAACATAGTTAACTCTTTGTCATACAGTGGTTTTGAGAGGAGGCCACTTCTCAGCTCATGAAATAGGGATATATAGGAAAATATCAGTGTTTCAATAATTTAACCATAGTTTTATGACAGGACAGTCACCCCAAATCATACCCTAACTGACCTTGAGGCTGGGATTCCCGGTGCATCTACAAAGTAAAATGGCCATACTCCCCAATTCTCACCTTAACTGGGTGAATCTCTTTCTGCCATTTCTCCAAAACTAGGACAGCCCCACAGTTTGGAAACTACTGCTATACAGTAAGTATTAACAAAGTGAACTGCTTCCTTCTAGTGAAGAATGATTTGAGGGTGCTGGTGTTTTCATTTCTCACAGTTAATTATTCAACACACAGTAAATCACAATATATGTTGTTGGAGAATAAATTACTTTTGTACACATTTTTCTGTTTTACATAGTTTGATTTTGTAGTTAAGCTTATTTGATTACTCTGTAAAACACACCCCTATACCCTATATTTCCCCTGCTTTTTTGCTTTCTTACAAAGCAGTTACATTCCAGATTTAAGAAACAATGGGGTATGTGAACGGTCAAGTTAGGAATGCATGATGAAACTCCTTTCAAACAATACCTGCCTGATGCATAACTATTTTTTTAATACCATTCTGAAAAAATGTGTTGCAATGTTGTAGGAAAATAAAATCAGAATGCTGGGACTGATCAGCAAGTGATACACAGAGGCAAAATGGAAGCAATAGAGACAGCTTTGCCTGCACTGCTGTTATTTTACCTAGAGATATAGTGGTTGCTAGGAGGAAATTGGTTCTTTTTTATATACTCTCAAAAACTGCCTATTCCTTTCACCCTGCACATCTATCCTATAATGCAGGAGAAAACTTATTTTTTCTATACTCTCCTAAGATTGCACTCTTATTTCCCAAGAACAAGAACTATAAAAGACTTTCTATCTCTGCAGAATTGGCTAAGGCTTTACTAATTTTATGTCTTGCATTATAAATTAAATTCACAATGGTATTACTGACTAATTCAGTGCTGTCCAAATGAAGACCCATGGACCATGTCTGCCCATAGTGTGCCCCCCCCCACACACGTCTAGCTGCTGTGACTGATTACCTTGTTCAAGATTTTAAAAGTATCAGTACAGAGATTAATTGGCCCCTGCACTGTTTACACCTCACATTCAGACTGTAAACTCCTCCATTGTTCACACCAGTGACACCTCTATTGTTCACACCTCTAAAGTCATGCACTGTTCACACTCTCAGAACCAGACTGAAACTGCCCACACTGTTCACCTGTTCACACTCTATTCACGAACTGCTGGAGGGGTGCTGTATGCTCATTTTAGGGCAGTAGCCTATGGAAAAATCTCTTCCAAAGTCGACCGAAGGTGCAATGAGAGGAAACTTTGGCTGACATGCTAGTTTTACCACCAGCAATTTCAGTTATTTTCAATGGAGATGTATTTTCAGGAGATTTGCCACCCACAATTATTCATGCACGACTGCAGGTGACAAAAATCTCCCCATTAGCCACTGCTCTTAGAGTGGACCTTCCCTATGCTTCCTGTGTGCAATACTCTACCTGCCCTATGCTCCCTGTGTGCAATACTCTACCTGCCCTATGCTACCTGTGTGTGCCATACTCTACCTGCCCTATTCTCCCTGTGTGTGCCATACTCTGCCTGTCATATGCTCACCGTTTTTCCTATTCTCTGTCTGTGTGCCATACTGTGTTTGTGGTGTGAGCCATACTCTGCCTGTCCTACACTGCCTGTTTGTGCCATACTCAGCTTGCCCTATGCTCCCTGTGTGTGCCATACTCTGCCTGTCCTACGCTGCTAGTATTTGCGGCATACTCTACCTGCCCTACAATGCCTGTTTGTGCCACACTCTGCCTGTCCCATGCTCCCCGTTTGTGCCACACTCTGACTGCCCTATGCTCCTTGAGTGTGCCACACTATACCTGCCCTGTGCTCCCTGTGTGTGCCATACTCTGCCTGTCCTACAATGCCTGTGTGCCACACTCCCTGTGTGCACCATACTCTGAGTGCACTATACTCCTTGCCTGTGTCATATGCTTCCTGTCCTACACTTCCTGTGTGTGTGCTATACTCTACCTGCCCTATACTCCCTGTGTGTGCCATGCTCTGCCTGCCCTATGCTCCCTGCATGTGTTATACTCTGTCAATCTGTGTGTGCCATACATTGCCTGTGTGTGCCTACTCTGCCTTCCCTACTCCACTTCTGTGTGCCATACTCTGCCTGCCATACTCCTCCTGTGGGATGTGAGCCTGGTAGGCGGTTGTTTAGAGAGTTTGTTAGCATTTGGAGATTGTTTTAGTGCAATCCACAGGGGAGGAGGTATATGAATTTTAGGGTATGACCTTTTAATATACAAGTGATGGGTGTCCCTGCAGTGAGCACCAACTATTTGGTTTTTTGGAGCGATACCACCATTAATGTGGACGTAGTCTTGTGGTTTAAAGTGGGTGTGGTTCAAAAACAGGGCTGGGTCAACACTAGCTTCCATTATTCCCCTCCACCATATAGGCCAGACAAATTCTGATCCTTGGTATCACAAAGTGTGACAACACTGGTCTAATTAACTGTACAACATGGAACATTCATTGATTTATACTAGTGTTGCCCAGCCTCTGCACCTTCTATTATAGTTGAACAGTAATTTTCCTCACAGTTACTGGTGATATGGACATATTGTGTGGAACTCTTGGGGGGTTATAACAAATAATAAGTTTTTGCTTGATGTTGTTGATGCAGAAAATGTATAATAAACAAATTTTGCTTGTATAAATCAAGTACATCATGTTCAGCACAGATCCCAAGGTTGTCTAAACCAACTGGTATACTGCTAAACACCTACACTATGATGGACTGACAGAATGACATGCAACTAAATAACTAGCAATAACTGAAAAATCCTGAAAACATAACCCCTGTGGAACTAATGGTCCAAGGCTCTTTTTAGCTTTAAACTAATCATTATATTGAGAGAAAGAAAAGCATTTCAGAAGTTCAAAACTGCAAGCTTTTTCTTATGGCTTAATATAAAAGTTAACAGCATGCTAGAGGTTTACCAACTCTTCACTCGGCCATGAAGTTCTAGGGAAGGAACCTTTTTGCGTGTGAAATATTCTGTTAAGTTTAGATGCAATGTAAGATCAGACTTTGACTGACACAATGACAAGCTTTAAACTGTGCTGAAAATACATCTCTTTCCCTCCTACGTTTAAATGGTGAAAGCAGCCAAGGCACAAAGCCAACCTTGCACGAGTATCAATTAATTGTTCAGGGAAAACAGTCATGTTCTGTTCAGTCCCACACATTAACCCACTTCATGTTGAACGAGAATGCAGCCCACTCACTATTATACATGGAGGTGGGCTGTATTCTTTATCAAATACATAGATGGAATATACAAAAACCCTCATTTATAGAGGCAGAACACCTGTATAACTGCTTTGCCCATGAGACCTGAATGCACTGTGCCACCACAGCTGAATTATACATCGCCTCCCTGACTATGCACATTATTCACATTATTCCATTGCTTTGCTTTCCTGGAAATAAGCTGTGGTCCCTTATACAGAACTAACTATGAATGCACATCTTTCTGTACTAGGATTGCACATTAATTATGTGTAGGAATACATAAGGAATACATTTTTCCATTTTGGTGTGCATTTTTGGCAAATCAAATCAAAGTACATTATCATTTCATAAAAGTATGTTGTTAATAAGTTAAAACAAGAAACTGGGTGAAATGATAACCCAGTGAGTACTTGTATGAGTTCACTGGCCAGCCTAGAACTGCAAAAGCCCTGCACTTTGATGTAAATAATGTAACTATAGGCTAATTGATTGTAACAATGCAATGTCACCAGCAATGTGTGTCACAAAAATGTACAATATCCAGTCATTCCTGAAGGTTAGTACTTGTTCCACCAAAAGTACAGTATATGGTCTTTGGACCTAAAGTGGGTGGCAGTTCCAACTTCTCAAACTCTTCTTTCATTTAACTATTAATTTCTAATGTTCAATAGAAGATACAGAGATTGTTAAAGAAAATATGTTAAAAAAAAAAAGAAAGAAAGAAATGTTTTTTGCAGGGGTTGTTTACCTTTAAGTTAAAGGGATACTGTTATGGGAAAATATTTTTTTTTCAAAACATATCCTTTAATAGTGCTGCTCCAACAGACTTCTGCACTGAAATTCAACCGATTTTGTTATATTTAATTTTGAAATTAAACATTGTCAGATTCCCAGGAGTTCCAAGTCATGTGACTTGTAATCTCATAAACTTCAGTCAATGCTGCACTGCAAGTTGGAGCGATATCACCCTCCTCCCCCCAGCAGCCCATCTGCAGAACAAATGGGAAGGTAACCAGATAACAGCTCTGTGGTAGATATAAGAACAGCACTCATTAGTAAGAATCCATGTCCCACTGAGACTCCTTCAGTTTGGCATAGGCATTCATTTTTATATGGTGGAGAGAATTATTTCCAGAGTAAACAGTGTAATTTAGGAATGAAACTACACCATAAAAATCATGGCAGGATCCCTTTCACCTTTTTATCTATATGATTTTTTTATGGATTCAAACAAACAGCATCATATAATAAACTGTATATAAAAGGTTACAGCAAACATTTACAGAATGGTCTAAACTTGTGTCATTAAGTTAACCTTTAGGGGTACATGTATCATGCTATGTACAACATTAAAGTAAACATCATTGTTGATTTTGCCCATAGCAACCAATCTGCAGTCACCTACAAGTTAGAAAGCAAAAGCAAAGTTCTGATTATCATTGGTGATGTTTTTCTCCACATGATACATAGACCCCTTTATATGATGTAGAGAGTGATATTCTGAGAAAATTTGCATTTGGTTTTCATTTTTTTATCTGTGATTTTTTTTGAGCAGCTCTCTGGTTTGCAATTTCAGTAATCTGGCTGCAAGGGTCCAAATTACCCTAGCAACTTTGCATTGATTTGAGAGTGGAATATGAATGAGAGGGCCTGAATAGAAAGACAAGTAATACATCACATAACATAACATTTGATTTTTAGATGGGATCAGTGAACCCACCAATTAAAATCTGGAAAGAGTTTAAAAAGAACTATAAAAAAAAAAAAAGAAGGCCAATTGAAAAGCTGCTTAGAATTATCAATTCTGTAGCATATTAAAAGTTAAATGTGAACCACCCATTTTATGATAATTATTAACAGGGCTATATTATACATTTAGATCAAGGTATCTGGGATTACCAAAAAGTGAAGGCATAAAACAGTGTTTCTTGCACCAGAACATTAGTTTTGATAATATCTATATGGTAGCTCAGATTGATTAAGGGAAACTCAGGCTAAGAAATTAAGTTTGAATACAAGTCTTTCAATGACTAAACATTGCAGAATAATAATTTTCTATCAAGTGCAAAAACATTCTTATGATAACCAACTTCTATTTCTTTTCTTTCATAGATGTACTTCAATGCTACATTAACAGACTCCTCTAAATTACTGAAACCATTGTTGGTGTTCTCCTTTATTATATGTGGGATTATATGTGGCCTCACGCGTATAACACAGTACAAGAATCACCCTATTGATGTCTACGGTGGATTTTTATTGGGAGGAGGCATTGCTATATATTTGGTAAGGAATTTACACAGCAGGCGATTTCAAGTCATTGCTACATACTGTTACAATTATCACTGTATATAATAGAGCCCAAACATATCCAGCATAACTGATGTTATATTCTATGCAAAACAAGTTGACAGAAGGTGACAGATTTTAGTTATATACTGTATATTTATCAAAGAGTGAAAAAAGAGCCACAGTTTATCACACAGCTATCTATTCACTTCTATAGAACTCTTAATTTCAAGCTACAGTTTTATTATTACAAAGAAAAAGGAAATCATTTTTAAAAATTAGGATTATTTCTTTATAATGGAGTCTGTGGGAGACGGCCATTCAGTAATCAGAGCTTTCTGGATAATGGGTTTCCAGATAAGAGATCCAATACCTGTACTCCAAAGTCTAATTTTGGTGTGTATAGGAGACAAATCATAGATATGCATCCTGTTTTTCTATATTTAGAGATTATTTCAAGATGGTTATCCAATTGGATTAAATCACTTAATAAAATGACATTGTAGGTTATTTGTGCACTACAATAAGTTACTTACAGTTCATTAATGAAAAACCTGTTTTATATATAAAAACAGAATTACAAATAAAAACCAATAACAGAAACAGGTGCATCCTGGATGTCCTCCTTTCTATATAATAAACCTTCATGAATAAAAAGTTGTATAAATACACATTGTAGTAACCAACTCTGTCTTTAACTCAAAGCTTTGTATAAGACTATATCATTTGTCAAAGGGTCTCTCACCAAAGCTCAGACTATAAAACTCATTATAGCTATTGCATAATGGGAATGACTGTATAAGATTGCATTAACTTCAATATTAATGTATATTTCAATATGCTTTTATTATCCACATTTTCCAATGTTTAGGGACATTATGCTGTAGGAAACTTTCAGCCAAGTGAAGACAACATTCCTCAAAAGCCACCTCCTCCAATTAGAGAACCGTTAAGATCTTTAACAGAAATAAGTCAAGATGTCAATAGGATTCTACCAGGAAAGAATGGCAGCACCACCGATGGCATCTCTACCCATCTTGCAGAAAATATCTTGACCAGAAATCATAGGGAATCAAGCTCTCTCACAAATATTAAGAGAGCAAGTGCTGATGTGGAAGTAATCACACCACGAAGCCCTATGGGAAAGGAGAACATGGTAACATTCAGCAATACCTTGCCAAGGGTGCATACGCCCTCTTTCGAAGATCCGGCTAGAAGAAATGCAACAATTCATGCATCAATGGATTCAGCACGTTCAAAGCAACTTCTATCCCAATGGAAGACTAAAAATGAAAGCCGTAAGCTGTCTTTGCAGGTTATTGAGACTGAAGCTGGTCTTTCCCCACAAAGGATAATAGAAATGAGGTCTAGCTCTGAGCCAGTGAGGGTTGGTGTTAATGGAGAGCACATAGGACCAGGTAATTCTTATCTTAAACTACAGCCTGGTAGTGTTCCAGGCTGTAACAATACTGGTATACCTGGTGGGCCAAGAGTCTCAATTCAGTCAAGGCCTGGATCTTCCCAGTTAGTGCATATTCCTGAAGAAACACACGAGAATATAATTACAACATCTCCTAAATGTAGTTCTGCAAGATCAAAATGGCTTAAAGTGGCTGAGAAAAGTGTTGTTTGTCGAAGTAATAGCCAACCCAGAATCATGCAGGTAATAGCCATGTCAAAACAGCAAGGAATGCTTCAAGGGAGTCCAAAGAGTTCAGAAGGAAGCACAGTTAGTTGCACTGGCTCGATAAGGTACAAAACTCTCACAGAACATGAACCAACAAATATTGTACGAATTGAAGCCCACCCGGAAAACAACAGGCCAATAATCCAGATGCCCTTAGAAGGAGAAGGCAGTGGATCTTGGAAATGGAAAGCTCCTGAGAAAGGTACCTTGCGGCAAGCCTACGAGCTGAATGATCTCAACAGAGACTCTGAAAGTTGTGAATCCTTAAAAGACAGTTTTGGGACAGCTGACAGAAAAAGGAGCAACATAGAGAATGATCACCTTCTTCATGGAATTACTACAATACGAGTTACTCCAGTGGAGGGAAGTGAAATAGGGTCAGAGACTGTATCTATCGCTTCGAGCCGTGATTCAACTCTAAGAAGAAAAGGAAATATCATTTTAATCCCAGAGAGGAGTAACAGCCCTGAGAGCACTCGAAACATCTTCTACAAAGGAACTTCACCCACTCGCACCTACAAAGAATGAAACAATATGTGTGATTTCCATTGGTTTAAGATGAATTAATACTACTTTGATAATGCTTGTGCTCTTATTAGTTTGGGAGATAATGCTAGAAATAGTATTACATGTGCCAAATTACTAATGATCAAATGATCTAAGGTAAAACTTTCCTGATGAAGAATGGAAGATTTGGAAATTGTGCAGAAGGGTAGAAAAAAAGCACAATGCATAGAAGTCAAACCAATGTGTGAAGAATTAAACGCATTATACAATCAATTTCCTTAAAGAAAAAGTGACTATAGGAAGAAATGTGATCTAACTAGAAAATGCGTAACAGACTTTAGACACTTTATTTCATGAATGTGCCAATTCAGACATATTATGACCTAAATCTAAGAATTTATAGTTTTCACAGCAAAAATAAAGAAAAGATTTATTTAATGTAAAATATTTACATTTGCAGTTCATGCACTAAAATAACAGTTAAAGGTGAAATGGGGTGCTTTGAGTCTAGCTAGCATATCAGCTAAAGCACATAAGGAATATTAATGTATTCTTCTTTTGACATTCAAGATGCTTCTGTTAGGTAGTAATGACTGCCTTTGTATAGAATAGGACATACAGCTCTGTAAATGTGGATCAATCACACTTAATTTTCCAGGTTTTGGTGTGGGTCTGAACGCACTGTTAATTTTTACAAAGTGTAGGTATTATTGTTTCTTTTGTTATCTATAATTTCTGTATTCTGCTTAACATTTATTAAGTGCAGATCATACTAAAGAAATAAAGGTGCTCAATATTAGGGACATTCCTACCAAAAGAATCATTATCTCCTTGAGAATTTAGAGACTCTGAATGCTTTTATCCTTTTTTTATGATTTCCCTACCCAATCCCACACCAAAACAGGGTTTAATGTATTTTAGGTGTAAAGGTATACTTTAATGTTTTTATGAGCAGGTTACTAAAAGTTACCTATTATTAATGCAGATAACTGCAGGATATTATTGGGAGCACCAAGCAGTGAACCAGGGGTTTACACAAATTTCATAGAAAATGCTTAAATCAAAGAGATTAAAATGGTAGCACAAAGAAAGGCACAAAGGAATGTCTGTGAGGATTTAAGTAATATGGTAACAATTGTGTTAGTTGTGACATTTGGCACAGGACAATTTAAAGCGTTGGTACAATTAGTAATACATATATCAAAGTGCATTTAATCAAACAATGCCAGAATATTGATTGTACCGGTTGCTTAAAACTCATGGTCACTATATCAGAAAGAGTATACATACACCATAAAAAACAGTTCATGAAGGATGCAGGACAGGTCTGACTGTCACATTTGACAATTCACTGATTTTCCAAATGGCATGTCAAGCAGCTGTAGGCCAATAAATTATTGTTGCGAGTCAAGTAATTCATCAGGAAGTCACAAATTAAGACTGCTGGCAGTCTACTTTGTCAACAACGGAGGAAACTGGTAATGGTAGTTGATGTAGGGGCCTAATGATTAAAAGGTATGGATATGAGATCTTTCCAAACTATTCTAACTTCTTATGGGTCTTAAAAGTAGAGTATTTTCTGGTAATTCCACAGGAAATTTCTCCCTATAATTTATATGCCCCATGGAGTCAAAAAGTTTCTACAGAGCAATATCCTTTAACACCTCCCTTCATCTTTTTTCTCAAATGTCCACACTTTCTATGCCTCCTTTCAGGCCACAGATAAACAATGCTAAGATGTTCTGCATTTAAGGGCACCTGTTGGGTAAAAATGTTATCACCATCCAAAGGTGAGGGCTATTAGGGATAGCAGTGGTTTTTATTTTTCAAAAGCCTCCCCAACAAGTGCTAGGCTACCAGCACCAGGATGGAGCTCCAGGTGTGAGCAGCCATGTCCAGTCACTGGTATGCGCATAATGAAAATCTGCCCGAAATTGCTAGATATGTGCATGCATGAGATGTCACATGCGCGTTATGTGCATGCCAGTGACCGAACATGGCTGCTCTCACCCGGGAGCTCCCTCCTGGCACAGGTAGCCTAGCGCTGGCGAGGGGCTTTTTTTTTTTTTAAACTACTATTATCCCCAGTTGGAATGCGGGCTCTATTAGCCCACACCTTTGGTTGGGGATAACATTTTTACCCAACAGGTGCCCTTTAAGGATGGTGCTGGCAGTGCTGGAGTTGAGGATATGGAAATATAAAAGGTGGTCATCTTCAACTTTGCACCTGTTTATGATGCAGGCCAACTTCATAACTGGCCATATATAATATTTTAAATGATCTTATGCGAAAGACCATTTCATATAACATTTATATATCTGGTTTCTTACTTTGAAGGAAAATGTGCTTTAACAGTCTTTGTAATGTTTTTCAGCAGATGGCGCTTCTTTTTGAGTTTTCCCTGAACAGATATAAGTAAGGTTGTAAAAATCACAATAATCTGTTTTTAATACAAGGTGCAAGTAAACACTAGTGATGGGCTAAACACATTGAAGTCAATGGGTGCTTTCCCTAGCAAAAAAAAATGCAAAGTGTTTATTTGGAGTCAAAATGGAGTCAAAAGTGTTTATTTGGGGCAACATTTTGCAGCTATTTCATGAAATAATAAAACACAGAATTCCGCTAACAATCCATGCCTGGCTCATCACGAGTAGATGTTATCAGGGGTTGCAGGATTAAGACCCCCTCTAAACCTGTGGTATGGTCTCTCTCTTTTTTTATCTAAGAGAGACTTGTTCCTATTTTCAGCATTTTCAATGTTGTTGTAACATACAAGCATTCTGCAAAATTACAAGAAACATCAAAATGCATTCAAATAGCTGACAAACAACACAGTCAATGTGCATTCCTATATGCTGATGTTTATAAACCCCAGCAGGGCTCTACAGATTCTACAACACATCCCCATTCAGCATACATCTGAATACAGGGTTATTTTATAACATGGGCAACTTTTGTGCCAGGAAAGTAACCTAGATGTTTCCTTTCATTATTCTAACTGGACTAAGCTGCTAGGCACTAAATGTTAATGCATTGCTGCTACTACTACAAGAAAGAAAACTTGGCCCATGTTATTGCATACTATCCATTCATGCAATGAACCATTCATTGTATATTCATTAATTCATGGCATACTCCCGCCGCCCACCCGCATACATCTTTCAGTTTATAAACTAATATAGAACGATGGTTTAAGTGATTTCATAACTCTGTACAGTTCAGGTATAATGAGATTTGTTTTCTGCTCAAGGGTTCCAAAGTCTTAAACATGATTTATGAGTGTTTCAGCAATCCCTGAAATTGTGCTCTTTACACGAATCACATTCATGTAAGTTATTTTATACTTAAAAGTGCCAAAATCTGTTTTTTTATAAATGCCGTATTAAATCATAATATATTGTCAAATGCAGACTACAGATAAAACAAATTTAAATCGCTTGTTTAAAGAGACACCTGCAAAGATATTTGATAAAAGAAAATGCTTTTGTAAATGTCACCTTTGTTTACATTATACTAATACCTTAATTTCAAAACAATCAATTACCAGATGGCATCTTTTTAAATTTCTAATTTTCTTACTTGCTAAAGAAGGCACTAATTTCTTTGTGAGGCTGTGCTTTATTGAATAAAGACTATAAAATATGACTATGTTTTTCAACAAGAAATCCTCTATGTAAAGTAATGTGTTTAATAAAATGTTATGCAAATGTTTTCAAACTGAGAGATTTGTAAATTGCTATAAATGTATTTTATCTAAGTAAAAATCAATGCTATCATGTGAGTTTATTGTGTATAACATCACAAAATAAAGATAAAATCCCCTGTGCATTATCCTTTCACCTGTATAATTTCAAGTCAATTAGCAGGCAAGGGTGCAATTACCACTATTAATTTCTAATATAAAAAGGTAAGACTGGGTTAGGATTTGTGTCCTCCATGTACAATATATTCCATCATTTAGGGATCTCCCTTAGCCTTTAGCTCAGAACATGTTTATATAAACTGTATATATCAAAGCATTATTTCCTCTGTCCAACTACTAAAGCTCCAAGAATATTTAGAGTAATCGCACATGATAACATACAGTAGTTCACCCATGGTTAAATCTGCACAAGGGGAACAAATCTTTCCGTAGTAAAATATTAAAATCACTGTTGTAATATGGAAAGTAATTTTTAGGTGTCTTGTCACCCATGGTAAATGGCTCACTGTTCTAGGTTCAAACCACAGAATGGGAAAGTTATACATAATCTAAAAGACTATTCTTCAAAATATTGAAAGGGATACTGTTATGGGAAAACATGTTTTTTTCTGAACACATCAGTTTATAGTGCTGCTCCAGCAGAATTCTGCACTGAAATACATTTCTCAAAAGAGCAAACAGATTTTTTATTATTTAATTTTGAAATCTGACATGGGGCTAGACATTTTGTCAATTTCCCAGTTGCCTCTAGTCATGTGACTTGCGCCAGCACTTTAGGGTGGAACTGCTTTCTGGCAGGCTGTTGTTTTTCCTTCTCAATGTAACTGATGGAGTCACAGTGGGATATGAGTTTTTACTATTGAGTGTTGTTCTTAGATCTACCAGGCAGCTGTTATCTTGTGTTAGGGAGCTGTTATCTGGTTACCTTTCCATTGTTCTGTTGTTAGGCTGCTGGGTTGGGGACTGAAGTTTATCAGAGCACAAGTCACGTGACTGGGGCAGCTGGCAGGATGGCACTTGGAGTGCTTCGTTTTCCAAAGTCTCCGGAAGTGGCATCATGAGGAAACTTCAGGCGACTTTGGAAAATAAAGTACATTCTAGCCGGTGGGAAGGCAGTTCAGGGAGATTAGTCACCCCAAAGAAGAGGAGATTTGTCGAAGGGCAACTAATCTCCCTGAATCTGAGCGTGTGTCACTGCAAAACTGTGGTCTTTGGTGGACATTGGTAGGAAGCCATGAAAGGCTTTTAATCCTTGTTTATTTTTTGTGCAAAAATTTAAACCACTGTATTCTATACAGCCTATTATCTGCTATCTCTATAGCCTAGTTTCAATTTGAATGGCTAACCATGTGGTTACACACGGTTTCTATATAAACTTTAGCTGTGTTTCAGTTCAGGGTACACTTATGGGACCTGATATTCAGAAAGCTCCAAATTAGGGGTCAGGAAGGTCATCTCCCATTGACTTAATTTTAATCAAATAATTTAACAATTTATTTTTTGAATAAAAGAATAGTTCCGTATACTTGGTTCCAAACATTGGATAATCAGCCCCATGCCAGTATATGTACATACAATCAAAACACTTTCATATTTTTGTTGTTACTGGGCCTTTAATGTTTGACGATTACATACCATCAGGAAACATTACATATAGATGGCCATATCCAATAGATACCACAGCTAACCTCTAGATTTCTCTGGCTGAATTTATGTACAGAAAAAATGTTTTTGTAGAATTTCTGTAGATGTGTACTGTGCCTACCACAATGCAAATTCTTTATATAAGAAAGGGAAGGCAATTAAGCCTTATGTGCAATTTTCTTATACAGAACAAGGAGCTGAAGAAAATAATTTTATTTCAATAATGACACAAAAGGATTATATTTCCTTATTTGCAGGATTTTCTACAACTGGAGTTAGATATCATTAATTATATTTGGTGTTGATTATCAGGGTTTCTGCAAAGACTGCAAAGACTGTCATTCACATCCACAGGGGACAAAATCCTGCAATAAAACACATGCCAAACTATGTTGTCGGCACAAAATGTTCATAAAAACATTTAATCATTAAGATATAAGGTCTAAATGTTATATCTTTACCACATTGTTCTATAATAGTTGGTAATATTTATGTTAAAATAATCCATATGGACATTCATTTGATTTGTAGCGATTTCCTGCGTGGTACCTTTTTACAAAACCTTTTGGCATTCATCTGCTGAACATTCAAATAGGGGAACAGGAAAAAATGGTGTAAAATCCAGGACAATGTAAAATCAGGGATATGTATAATTTTGTATGACCACAAAACAAGAATGCAAAATGAGGGAAAACTTAATATCAGGGGATGTAAAATGGAGGTTCCACTGTAACAAAGGCAACCCATTAAACAGAAGAAGAATCAAGTTCTACTCAAGACAACTCTACTGTACGCTGTGAAATAAATTGAAAGGAAAAAATTTAATTTCTTGATTACATGTAGTAATTATCGAACATATTGTTATGGCAAACCTAAATTGGCACAAAAGCATTCAGTTTAATTGACACATTAGCCATAGTGCAAGATAACTTCTGTGTCTGTTTAGTAAAATGACTTTACATGATTACGTGCCACAACAAAAACTAGAAGCTAGTATAATATAGAGATGTATTATATTACATCAATTGTGTTTTTGTATTCAATATACCATTAGAATAATTATATAAATATACAGTATAACCCTTGTTAAAGTGCTATTTAGGGAACTATTTATTTAAGCACTGACACCCATATGTAATAAAAGGCAAACCGTTTGCCCAGTAGCATTAACCCATAGCAACCAATTAGATCACCAATATATGCTAACTGCTGATAGATCATTATGGGTTACTGCTCCTGGGCAAACTGTGTGTCTGTTATTAGAATTTTTACTTTAAATCTGCTTTACAGTTGTATTCCCGCAACAAACATTATGCAGTACTGTATATGTCACATAAGCCAAATACAAAACAGACACTAGTTTCAATTGAAGAAAATGTCCCACGGTGTGCATGAGAGCAAGTCATCAGACTATAGGAATTATTCTGGCTAAGAACAGTTCTGGGGAGCCATGTTTAGCTGTCAGGAAAAGCTGATATTATACTACAAGTTCTAACCCAAGGCTGGAGGTAACTACTGGGAGTTAGGATGCAGCAATAGGTGGCTGGTCAAAGGCTTTAATGGATCACACGTACAAATAGTTTTCTACGCCTGAAGCAAACAGATGTTAAAGTTTGATCTACAACTTCTAGCATCCCCTGATAGTTAGCATCTGTAAAACTGTGATAAAATTTTACATTCAAAATATATTACTTCTGCAGAAAATTGTTGGTACTTCTTCTGGCTTCAAATGGCATTTGCAAGCCATTGTACAGTATCTCTAGAGGGCTATAGAGATTTTGTCATGGGGATCCTGTTACTGTTAAGTTGAGCAATTCAGCATTTTCAAATCACTTTCAAATTCAGCAGGTAGTATGTATTAGTCAACTGATTGGTTGCTCTGGGTGACTAGCCTTTTTTAAATATAACCTATTAACTGGTTAGGATGAGCATGTTGCTCTAAAACAATGTTTATTATTTATTATTATTAACATGTATTTCTATAGCGCCAACTTATTTTGTAAAATGTCACCACCATCAACCTTCTAACAAAAGAAATCTTTTTTTTACCAACAAACTTTTTAAAAAAGTGACCTAAAATATTATGCAGAATTGCTTATTTATGGAAGGGGCACTGCACTTAATCAAGTGGGGGGGATAAAGCGTTTGAAAGAATTATTAATGAGGACTGGAAGGTGAGCCAAGGAAAAATGTATGTAGCACAGAAGGAAGGGAATACATTTTTGTTGGATCAGAAACTTGCCTAATGACACAGCAGGGAATATTTTTTCTTCTTTGACAAAATTTACTTTGCTGTTATTAATATTTTACAGGAGT
>CM044437.1:97042389-97054628 GCA_024363595.1 Xenopus borealis
TTTTTTTTTTTTTTTTTTAAATGCTCCCCCACCATCATCTTTTTTGTCCTTCTGCTTCAAGCCAAGTATTTCTTTTCAACCTTGGGAAAGCACATGGCTTACCCAAAAGGCACCCTAGAGACAGGGGTTTTAGATCCATGGGAATTTATTGTTTCCCAGACATTACCTAGGTTTAATTAGTTAGGGACCTGAGCCTTATGAATTATTTTACCTTTTATAATCATTCCCCTAGATCATTATTATGTACCAGAAATGCACAAAATTATTTATGGGGCAAAAGGGTATACAGTAGCAGGGCGTCCCCCACCCTATTTAGATTGCACGTCTCCCCCTCGAATAGGGTAGATCTCCCCTGATCCTTTGTTCCAGTTCTAAGTGTGGGTAATGCTCCTACATAGAGGAAAGGCACATAACCCGCTATTAGAACCAGAACGAAGGATCTGGTGAGATCTGCCCTATTTGTGGGGCAGATGTGCCATCTAAATAGGGTGGGGGATGACCTGCTATACCCTTTTGCCCCATAAATTATTTTGTGCATTCCTGGTGCATAATAATGATCTAGGGGAAAGAGGAGTATTATTATTACATTCCTTAAATCTAAAAACACTGCAGAGTCTGACTTTTTCTTGAAGAACTATAACTCTCACACAATGACATTATGGACATTGGGGGTATGACCAAGCAGTAAAACTGTCCCAAAGGAAGATTCATAAGGGAACCTAGTTCATTATGGTGATTTGTAAATTATTAATTATCTTTTTATGAATTTGTCCTGAATGAATTTAAAGTCCTGGCCGGCCAGGTTTTATTTGAATTGATTGATTGAAAACCTATTGAGGGTAAATAAAATTTCTATATTTAATTATTAACTGTTTTTTATTACACCTTTTAAATTACTAATGTATATACCATTACATTTTTCCACCAAGAATGAATGAAGCAGCTCTCCCATCTTTGGTTTGTAAATGGTATTTCTTCACATGCTTACTGAAGCATGTTGGTTATTTTCAATACATATAGTATGTGAGTGCAAGCATCATTTTAGTGCCATTCATACTACAATCATGAAGCACCAGACCAAGCCATGTCATTTACCTGCCTGTAGCTGCTTCCTTGTTATGAATAGACCATAACCACCTCTTTAGTTGCAATATTATTAGTTTACAAAATTATGTCTTTCATTGTCTTGCTCTTTACATCACTGGAATATCTACCCATCATAGCCTGTATGATATATTGACAGTTATTTGCTGTTTTAAATCTTTTTAAAAACACAGTTCAAGACTAAAATCGAAAGATTTTAAAGAATCCAGCAGGTGTCACTATTGTTACAAAATGCACCATAGTGCTGGTGTGTTCATTGAGCAGCACCATGCTGAAAAACACACTCACTTAATGAATTTCTTTTGTTTTTTCTATAATTTTCAAATTATGTCTGCTTTGTTGTTTGAATTCACTACACTTTGAAACACAAAATACTTTTTGTGAACTCAATTTTGAGGTAAAACAATACAATGTAAAATTAATATATACATTTGTCCTTGCAATAGGCATTCTGCAAACTCAAAACGGTCATCAAATCCTATAGAAACAAACTGAATTTTGTCCAGAAAATGAATTCTGTTAACTCACAAATCATTTTGTAGTCAGCTGACTGTAAAGTTGATCTTAAAACAATCTCAAAGAACATTACCAAGCATTCCAGTATAATTTAGTTTCAACACAGATTGTACCTAATTTTAAAAGGATAGTATAGTTTTTCATAAGGCAAGCTTGAGGTCAGAGGCATGTGTCAGGCAGATGCAGAATCGAGAAACCATGGTAAGGCCAAGGTAAGAACTATATAAGTGCTAATACAAATAATATTTTGACTTCCATTTCAGAAAAAGGGTGATTCACATTGCCTTTAGTAGCAATTCCAAGATTTTTGTTGTAACAAGAACATAGATGCCAATCTGGATCCAAAGGGATTGGGTGCATCTTGGCTGCATCTGTCACACCCTGCACCTATTTCGCCCCAGTGCCCTTGCAGTGCTCCCTGCTCCACTGATTTGGATGATAATTAAGGACTTTGTGTGATAATTATATGCATTTTAATTTAGCAGGGGATGTGGCAGGCTGGAGGAGAGGGGTTCCTAATTCTTCTAGAAAATTATACAAACATTAAATAAACTCAATAGGCTTGTTTTGCTTCAGATTAATTACATCTTAGTTTGGCTCAAGTACAAGTTTTATTATTACAGAGGAAAAAGGAAATCATTTTTTTTTTTTTATTGGATTATTTGGATAAAATGGAATCTATGGGAGAAGGCCTTTCCATTATTTGGAGCTTTCTGGATAGCGGGTTTCCGGATAACGGATCCCATACCTGTGCTAAAAAAAAATATTATTATGGAAGTGGTTTATTTGCATGAAGCAGGGTTTTACATATTAGCTTTTTCATGCAATATATTTTTATAGAACCTACATTGTTTGGAAGTATAGTTTCCTTTAAAGGGGTTTTTCACCTTTAAATTAACTTTTAATATGATGCAGAGAATGACATTCTGAGACAATTTGCTATTGGTTTTCATTTATTTGTGGTTTTTGAGTTATTTAGCTTTTTATTCAGCAGCTCTCCAGTTTGCAATTTCAGCAATCTGGTATCTAGGGTTTAAATTACCCTAGCAACCATGCTCTGATTTGAACAAGACACTGAAATATGAATAGGAGAGGGCCTGCATAGAAAGATGAGTAATAAATGGTAAGCTATAAAAATACATTTTTAGCCTTACAGAGCACTTGTTTTTAGAAGATCACAATGCTTTCTTGATATCTGTAATTTTACATATTTGTCCCCTTCTCAGTGGGTTTCTTTAATGAAGTAGTCGCGTTGATACTTTTGTCTTGAAACAGATTACCAATCCTTTTGCACTGGTAGGATTTATTCTACAAATGTTAAAAGAGTGTATTGTTTGTATAAACTGGGTCTCTGAATATCAAATAAAAATATCTCAGGTAACTTTATTAAACAAATAAACATTTATATGTGTGTGTGTATTTGTATACACCCCCTAGAGAGAACGTACTTACATATAATCATGAATCAACTGAGGGAAATGCCCTTTGCATCACATGGGATTCTTTCTTCACCCATTGTCATTATAGAAGGAGGATGTGGGTCCTGAGAGGCATGATGTTTGGTTGTTGTTCTTGTAATTGCTTGAATTAAGTCTATTAATAGCCTTAAACAGTGGAAACTATAAATTGAATCTTAGTTTCCAGTTTTTGAATCATGCAAAGTTTTAATGTTAGTCACAATGACAATTATTTCTAGCTTCAGCCATTGGTAAGACACAAGGATTGTGCCCAGCTAATGCAGCCTGATGTACTGATGTCACTATTCACAGAAACAGAAACTCAGCATGGAAGGTACAGGTACAGTTACAAAAGTGTCCAGGCTAAGATAATCATTTAAAGTAAATTTGTTTGCTATTGTCTTACAGGGGCTGTTCACCTGCAATACAATCTCACCTTACAATCTGGGTGCTAGGGTCCAAATTATCATAGCAACCATGCAACTTTTTGAATAACAGAGTGGACTATTAATTGATGAGGACCCACATAGAAAGGTGAGTAATGAAAAGTAGCAATAAATACAATACATTTGTAGCTTTACAGAGCATTTGTTTTTTTTCGATGGGGCTGATGGGGTCAGTGAACCCCTTTTGAAACCTGGAGAAAAATAATTCATAAATTAAAAATAAATAATAAAGACTAGTTGAAACATGCTCAGAATTGGCCATTTTATAACATACTAAAAGTTAACTTATAGGTGAACCACCCATTTAAACATTAAGGGGCTGGTCAAATTTCCTAGTGGAAAATACTTCAAAATTCGACTACTTCGACTTCGAATATCGAAGTCGAAGGATTTTTCACCGAATTAAGGATTGCTGCGGTCGAAGTAGAATCGTTCGATCGAACGCTAAAATTGTTCAAATCATTCCATTCGAACAATTTTAGTGTACGATCGAACGATTTTTATGGTGACATTTAGATGTGCCAGTGTGCAAAAGGTATAACTAACAAGCATGGTATTATCCAATCTAGTACAAGCCACACATTGTAAGTATCCAGTACAAAACAAAGAATAATAGAAAACTATAGAGATAATGGAGAAGGGTAGCTAAATTAATATAGATAATTGATTTGAGTTATGAAAAAAGCTGAGCAAACCATTTAAATCAGAGGAAAGTAATTTACAGGGAAGAATGATCACATATATGGGGCAAACTTTACACTTTCTAGATGCTTATTCTACAGAAGAACTTTTCAAAGGACATGGTGGAACTTTGGGGGAAAACTCTAATTTTGTATAAAACTTTTTTGTAAAAAAGTTATTTTTGAAGAATGACAAGGTTTTAGAAATATTCATTATAATAGTTGCAAACGTGCTAATATTCAGTGTGACTGGTATTAATATTTACAATTCGTTGTTGGGACAGGGTTGTTCTGCCTAGCTGGACACAAACGCTGTGCTTAGTTATCACTAAGCAGACATGTTCCATCTACCATTTTAATGTTCCATGTCACAATTGTGATTGTTTCTATACAATGGAAATATTAAGGGGCCGATTTATGAATTTCAGGTGAAATGATCGAAGTTCGTTCGAATTTGATCGAATACCGATTGTACGAATTTTTCGTGCAATCGTAAAGTGAAATTTGGCCTCTTCAATCATCGAATATCGAATAGAGCGTTCAATCGGTCAAATCGTACGAAGGAAATTTCACAATTTTTTGTGAAATCGAACGATCGGTATCTGATCGTACGAATTCATCGAGAAATCAGATATCGAGCAAAATGATAGCCTAAAACAAGTCGATAAGCATTCGATTGTCGAATACTTATTATGAGGAATAATAGTGAATTTGCCCCTAAGAGTAGGGTTTTGAATATCACATGCTACTTCATGCTACTTGCTTCCACAAAACCCTTATTTATTTATTTATCAAGTCTTTATTATTAGTCTAATTCTTTATTATTAGCTTTATTATTAGTCCAATGCTAAGAAAACCCCCAAGGGTGTAAGATAAATCCTAGCTAAAGCAGTGGCAATGAGTACAAATGGGCAAGGAACTTCTATCCTACTCATCCTATGACTTTACTGTAATGTATGGGGCATGTATATACATTTGTGTGTGTGTGTGTGAGCATGCATGTCTGTGTGCTACGGCACTGGCCAATGGGAAAAATAAAGTAACCATCGACAATATATTTGACATCTTTTTAAAAAAATGAATCTTGTGGCTGTGTTAAAAAGAAGCGTTAACAGCAAGTGGCACATTATGAGGTTTGTGGGTTACAGCTCTGGGAAATCTTATCTGCTGTGACGTGATTAGCTGCATGCCTGGGCAGACTCTGCTTATTGTTACTGTTGTAGTTGTACAGTCTCGCTGACTTATTTCAACACTATTTAATCTGCCAGACAAAACATGCAGCTGTAGATTGTAAGATTGTTAGTTTCTAATTTCATCTGGCAAATGAAGTATTTGTTATTACTTGATGGCACTAAAAATGACATTTATAAACATTTACAGCATCACATTTTAAAAGATTTTTATTGTTCCAATGCTATTCTACCTCATTTGATACAAGCAGGTTTCTAACCTGCTTGTATCAAATGAGGTAGAATAGCATTGGAACAATACAGGTAACAATATTTGCATGTAGCCAAAAAGAGAAAACATGTCTTTTTAGAAGAAATCCCTAAACCTTCCCATGAAGACCCCTGGTACATTTAGAAAAAGAATATTTTCCCCCATATGTAATAAAAGGCCCTAAGTTTGCCCAAGAGCAGTAACCCATATCAACCAATAAGATGTTTGCTTTTAAACATGTGACCAGGAAATTCTACCTGCTGATTGGTTACTGTCCCTGGCCAAACTTAGTGCCTTTAATTACATAACCCCAATAGAATCATATGATGACAGAATGCACTCTTTTTAACAAATGAAGGGACCCACAAACTTTTACAAATACTTTTTAATGAAACTAAAATGACATACAGAACAGTATCATCACTGATGTGTGACTTCATTATGAAACTATTGGTAGTTTTGTTTTCTGTTTCTTTTCTACAAATGTCAGTGTTTTTAAAGGATCCAAAATTATTAAGATGGTGGTGACTTGCTGGGTGCAATAGTATCAGGTAAAACTCAAGTAGGAATGTCCTTTTTTTATAGAACATGCCATTATATATATATGGTACATACTGTACAGTATGTACCACCATAATATAAATATATATATATATACTGTATATATAATCCTTTTCCAAAGAATGACGCACTCCAGGACTTTATAGTAGAATCAACCAAGGTGAAGTTTATTTGTCAATGTTTCGGTCCAGTCTGGACCTTTCTCAAGACATAACCTTAACTGGACTGAAACATTGACAAATAAACTTCACCTTGGTTGATTCTACTATGAAGTCCCGGAGTCCGTCATTCTTTGGAAAAGGATTATCTACACTTCATATTACAGCACCCAGGCATTAACTTTGCTTTAATTTGAGTGCACCACAGCTAGAACTATATATATATATATATATATTACACAAGAGCTGTGAAAATCTTGTAATTTATATCCTTATAAATGGTGAGTTCTAATGTCATCAGTTATAAACAGTGAGTTCTGATGTCATTTCTGTTACGTGACTCAGTGAAACTTGTGTATTATAATAAATAATGTACCCCCAGTTGCAAAATATGAGGATATTAGAAGTTACCTTGGAGTTCCATGACCTGTATTCGGCCTCGTGTTTTTATTTGGTGATGAATCTCCTCGGTAACTTATAATATACTTATAATTTATAACAGGGGGTACTTTATTCACAATATATCCCAATATTGGGGAAAATGGCCCAGGTGCATTCAATATCCACATGAAAAAATGTAGCACTCACCATTCATTAGTCCTGTGGGTAGCACAGTAGTAGGCAAGTGGAATGGGTCAGTGGAGAGAAATCGACAGTAACATAAAAAATTTAACTAAATTGGCTATTGCCTTGGATTGATTTAGAAGCAGTCCACACTATATGGCTTGTTCAGCATGAGTGCAATAAATAAGACTTGTGCAGAACATACTTTTTGACGACTATTTTAATCATTAAATTTTTTTTATTTTTTTTTAATGCATAGGGCTAACTAGAATACAGAAGCTACTCCATGTTTGGTCCTTGCAACTTAATAATTACCAATGCACACATAAACCACTCCCAAAGACTAATCGTGGAATAGCATTCATTCCATTAACTCCCTGTGCAAACCCTGTTCATAAGTTCTGTATTTCCCTGCCTATGCCAGTTTGCAATACATCACACTTGGGCTATGAAGACATCCTATACATTATACAACTTTTTTTTTTTGCAAGACATCATAAAAATATCATAAAAGGGAAGTCACAGTTTAACATCTCTGCTCAGAATTGCATAATTAATATGTTTTATGAGAAAATACTTAAACCACAAACTGGCAGATATGTTAACGTCCATAATGAATGCAAAGAAATTTTAACAACTTTTGGTATAATATGCAATCTGCAATCAAACTCCTTTTCTCCAAAGACACCCAAAGTTGCACATTTATTGTAACCACCCACCACAATTTCCTCCAAATATTTAAAAGAAAAAAACAAATGCAATAGATAATCATTTATAAACTGTCCAGATTTGTGTGTCATTCATTTATTAGAGTTACTTGTACAGGTATGGGACCAATTATCCAGAATTCTCGGGACCTGGGACTTTCCGGATGATGGATCTTTCTGTAATTTGGATCTTCACACTTTAAGAGACTACTAGAAAATCAAGTAAACATTAAATAAACCCAATAGGCTGGTTTTGCTTCCAATAAGGATTACAAGTACTGTTTTATTATTACAGAGAAAAAGGAAATCATTTTTTAAAATGTGGATTATTTGATTATAATGGAGTCTATGTTCCATAATTTGGAACTTTCTGGATAACGGGTTTACGGGAAATGGATCCCATACCAGTATTACTATAACACCTATATTAAATAATTTCAGTGAATACAGACATTTAAATACAGACACAATTAATAAAATAAAAGTTCTGAAATTGATAAATTTTTATCTATAACTACAATTGATAAATTTTTATCTATAATTACAGTTTCTCTCTCTATGGGGCACATTTACTTACCTATGAATTTCCACTCCTGGAATCTACTAAACTTTGTGCAACTACATCAGACGTTATTTTGTTATGACTACAGGTATTCATCAATAAGCAAATTCTGTCTCGACAAGAAAACGCTGGTGTATTTTCATCAGCGATAATTCAATGGAGCAAAAATTTCTTAGCAAATTTTCTCTAGTATTATTTTCTTCCTCGCAAAACTTCATTAACTTACATTTTTGTCAATTTAAATTCAGTGGGTCTATAAAGGTCAAATGTATATAGTTTTTAGTGATTTTGCTGATACTTGTTCAGCAACATTTTGTCAATTCTTCAGCAAGAAGTCGTAGGGCAAATTTACTAAAATTCACCTAAAATCCTATGAATCCATTTGAAATTCAATAAGCATTTGAATATCGAATGCTTATTGAATAGTATTAAGCTATCTTTTTGCTCAATATTCTATTTCTCGATCAAATCGTACGATCGGATACCGATCGTTCAATGTCACAAAGAAAGAGATCCTTTGAGCCTCCGAAAAATTTTTACAATTCGAACAATCGGGGCGTTAGATCGTATGAATGGTATTCGAGCAACTCTTTGCAAAATAAGCCTATGGGGGGGGGGTTCCCATAGGCTTCTATTGGTATTCGGTAGGTTCAATCTGGCGAAGTAGGCATTAGAAGGATTTTAAAATTTTAAATCCTTCGATCATCGAATGATCGAATATCCGATCATTTGATAATTCAGTATTCGATGATCAAAGAGGCCAAATTTGCATATTTGAATATCCAAAAAAATTGTATGATCGGTATTCGAACGAATTCGATGGAACTTTGAATCCTTCACACAAATTTTGTAAATTTGCCCCGTAGTGTAGCAAAAATGTGAACTATATTATATTATGTAATTCTAAATGAATATTACATTCACCTTATAAAATCTTAACACATTAAAATCTTGAAATGAAAATGATTTAATTAATGTTACATTGGTTGACTCCCTACCCTTGTCACATGTCCTGCTCTGCCACTTGTTTGTTTGTCTTGTTGTTGGATGTGGATGTGACAAGATGCCAGGTCACTCACTGACCAATCTACTTATGAATTAGTCATCGTTTTGCTGGTTTAGGGTTATGACATGTGCCTACATGGGTGCAGCACAAGCAGGCATACAAAAGGCAGATAATGTTACATGTAAGGGGTTAATTGGTCTTGGTTTTAAGGCAGCCTGCTGGTTATTTGAGCAGAGGCTGTCTGGTAAGGTGAACCTGTTAGCATTTTGGTAATCTAACAGCTTCATAAAGGAAATGCATGTTAATCCGTGAATTTAACAACAACAAATCAGATTCGGCGTTTTCTCTCCACCAGTATTTTTGTGTGGTCTCAATTTGTTCAACTCTTCAACTGTACTGTCTATGCTTCCCATGGAAAGGCTGCATAGATGACAGTGAAAGTTTGGGTGCAACTTGGAACTCTGCAACCTTCAAAGGATGTGGGGCGATATGAAGAGAAGAGTCCCAGATTATGTGATGCAGGTGCAGTGGGACCTAGAAAGTAAGTTGTTAAATGTTATATGAAAAATGTTTATGCTTTAAAGTTAGGAATGTGCTACAAAATCAGAAATGCTGCCCATACAGAGCAGGAGGTAGTGAAAGAGGAGCACACTGAGGAGCAGCAGCCTGTAGACAACAGAGAATGTAGAGGTGGTGGAGACTGGTGAAGGTAATTAATTTTCACATTGAAATGTATTAGGACTATCCCAGTATGTATATTCTTGTTAGGAGAGATGTTCCAAAATTGGGCTACACTAAGGGGTTATTTATCAAAGATCGAATTTTAGAGTAATTTGATTTTTATTTTTTAAACTCTAATATATTCACTTTTATTCACAATTCAAATGGTATGTTATTTATGAAAAAATGTGAACATCTAACATTTGAGGGAATAGTCCCGACCCAAAAACGTGAATCAAATTTGAATTGAGTTTTCCCAGAAAGAAAACAATTATGCACATTAAAGGGCTGATTTACTAAAGCTCGAATTTTGAAGTGGAAAATACTTTGAAATTCGACTATCGAATTAAAATATATATTTTTTTCACCAAATTTGGCATTCCTACGATCAAAGTAAAATCGTTTTGAAAGATTTTAGCGTACGATCGTACGATTTTACTTCAATAAAATAAAACTTAGAAAAAAGGTCCTTATAGGGAAACATAGCACTTCAGCAGCTTTTATTTGGTGAACTAAAAATTTTTTTTTTAAAGAGACAGTACTTTGAATTTCGAAGGATTTTACTGAAGTAGCCTATTCGATGGTCAAAGTTTTTCAAACATTTGTTTTGAAAATCGAACTTTTTGCATTTGAATGCTCACTTTGACCCTTAGTAAATCAGTCCCTAAATTTTTTTTCTCCCATTGGAGTCTATGGGGGCATCATTTTCAAAGTGAAACCTGGCATAAATTTGCCAAAAAATTGGCTCAATGCTACTATTAACATCTTCAAAGTTCAAGGGACCTATGCCATTGACTTCTACATGAATTGGGTAGGTTTGAGGTAGAAAATAGTCTCCAGGGTCGAGGTATGATAAATCTCACATTCAAATTCGAGTTGGTGGTTTTAAATTCGAATTTGAGCTTTGACCAAAAACAAATTCGAAATCTGAATGTACCATTTTAACCTTAGTAAAACTGTCCCTAACAATTTAAGGGGCACATTTACTAAGGGTCAAATTGAAAATCTGAATAAACAAAATTAGAATTTTTGGCTACTTCGACTATCAAATAGCCCAAAATTCGATTCGAATTGAAATTTTTTTTTCATTTTTCGCATTTCAAAGTTCTGTCTCTTCAAAAAAAATTAGCATTTGGCACTTCGCCACCTTAAACCTGCTGAATTGCTATTTTAGCTTATGGGGGACCTCCTAGAACCTTTAAGGAGTGAAATTTTTTTAAATTAGAAAAATGTTTGCCAAAATCGTTCGAATAGAAAAATGCATTCAAACGATTCGAAAGATTTTTATTCATTCGAAAACGGACCTATTTGATCAATTTTCGAGCAAAAAAGCCCTTAAAAAATATCGATGGTCGAATTTAGAATTTTTTACAATTCGACCCTTAGTAAATCTACCCCTAAGAGAGAATAGATTGTTACATGTAATGCATTGGTAAATAGAGGTATCTATCTTTTTAAATGCTGGTTTGTGATGCCACATTTACTGAAATTGAAAATACCCAAAATCTGTTTGATGAAGCCTTGAAAATATTAATATATTCATTGAAGGTTGTTTTTGCATCACTCTCTTTAACTTTATCTGGTAATGACCAAAACGAAAAGACAAACTAGGCACAACTATAGATTAATAAAAGGCAATATCTATGTTTCATAGAAATTATAATGCCTGGCCAAGGCTAAAGAAGCTTGAAGGAATCTAGTCAGGAGCCCAGACAGAAGGCTAGTGAGGAGGAAGCCAGACAGGAGGGCCTAAGTCACAAGCTCACCTTTACTGAAATGTGTCAGGAGCTCAAAATATATATATATATATTTTTTTAAAGGTGTAGAGGAATAGAAAGAATGAAAAAAAAATTAATTTATATTAAATATTTCTCTTTCTAAATATTTTTTATTTTTGTTAAAAAAAAAGTTTGTAGTTCAAAAAAGTTGAACATAAACCATGTTAAAAAATTGTATTTTTATTACAATGAAATATTTTATGGTAAATATATATAAGAAATAATGTACACATTATTGGATAGTGTTATAAAGTCTGAGGGGATTTATTTAAAAAACATGTTTATAACTAAAAAAATCTCATTGAACACAATCTTGTCAGCTGCAGTAACACAGGATAAAATTTCTGAGTGCATTCATAAATTGACTAATCATATACCTATATCATATAATTTTAATGAACCACAAACTCTCAACAGGTCAAGAGGACATTATTTAGAGTTAAAGGATAATTACCCCCCTAAAATGAATACTTGAGCAACAGATACTGTAGTTTATATCAAATTAAGTGACATATTAAAGAATCTTACCAAACTGGTATA
>CM044437.1:97057043-97067347 GCA_024363595.1 Xenopus borealis
CAAATAATAGTGTTTTGCCTTCCTCTGGATCAGATAGCAGTTAGGCAGGTTAAAATAGTTGAAAGGTTGAACTTGATGGACGTGTGTCTTTTTCAAGCTAACTTAGTATGTTACAATTTATATGATAATAATTCCAATTTAAATATGACAAAACTCCAGCATGTTGAGGCTTGCTTAAGATGTTTGTTGGGATACAGGTCATGATGTCACTGACATAATCATATTGAGGATATACTGTACCTTCATCTTATGAATTCACCAGGCAGAACCTTGGAAAAAGACTTGGGTGAAAAGGGTAATGAATAGAAGCTTTCCCACTTTGATAAATTAACAGATTAATGATCATTGGCCAGAGCCAAAATTCACCTGGGGAAATGTCTCAAAACTTCTCCAATGTTGAGGTTTTTCTCTGGCAAAGTGCATTACTCACCTTTTAGTAAATTGTGACTCTTTGTGACTTTGGTGAATTTTCACAAAAAAAATCTCCTCTTTTTCTTTGTTTAATGAATAAAAAATAGTACTTTCCCAAATACAAAAGGAGTGACTTGCATCCATGCATATCATTAATAATATAACATCTGCAATGTTACACAATTTTTTTTAGCCCTGACGGTTGCATTTTGCGACCACATCCGTTTTCAGACTCATGTTGCTTAACATGCAAGTTGGTTTTTAGAAAAAGTACTTGGCAATGTCCTGATTTCCTTTGGTGACATAAAGTCAAGTACAAATAATTTTCTTCTTGGAGGTAATTTCTTCTTTTTCTGTGGATTTGTATGATTGGCTATTGCACGGACTTTAATATAGAGTTAATCATTACACTCTAATAATAATGGGCCCATTTACTAATAACTGAATTAAAAAAAAATTCCAGAAATCTCAAAAAATTTTAGGATTTCTCCCTTTTTTTTCAAAGCTCTAAGAATTCGAGACTTATAAAGTGTAAAAACCACAAAAATCTCTAATACAAAACTTTACAAGGTAAAAGTTTTCAAGGTCCTATGTTTTTTAGTACACCAGTCAGTAGTGATGGGCGAATCTCCCCCGTTTCGCCGAAAAATTTGCGAATTTCCAGCGAAATTCGCAAATTGGTGAAAAAATTTTCGAAACGAAAGGAGTTTGACGCGGGTTGCATCGTTTTCAAAAACGACTCGTTTTTTTTGGCGAGTTTTTTTTGGTGAATTTTCGCTGGCGTTTCGCGAATTTATTCGCCAGCGGGAATTCGCCGCAAATTCGCCTCTGGCGAATAAATTCGCCCATCACTACCGGTCAGTGTTACTTTCCATTTGTACTTTTGTTTTAGAGTAAGTGAGTTTAGTCGTGGTTTCAAAAACCTCTACAACCACAAAAATCCAACCTTTAATAAATGGGCCTCCACATATTTAAAGGGCAACTATGGTGAAAATAAAAATATAGCATAAGCTTCATCTCGTGGGGGATAGGGAACTTTCTAAATATTATAATTTCAAAATTCTAATAATAAAATAATAACGTTACTATCGGTTATCCTCTTTTCAGAAATCTGTCTCTCCTCATTCTAAAATGTCAAGAGAGGGGGTCTCCATTTGCCTAGAAGATGTACAGTTATCTGTCTTTCATACACAAATTCCGTGTCTCTATATGCAACTTTGTTTCAGGATTCATACTTACATCTTCTGTGCATTTTGAGGAACCCTCCAATTACACTTGTCCCATCAAAATCAGATTTCCAAATACTAAACTGCTGTTTTTACTATAGTTCTATTTTACGTTAAAAGGAAACTATTATGTTTTCACATCCCATTTCCCAAAAATAAAAATAGACTGTTCTGTTTTACTGTATGTTTTACTGTATGCTCTGAGTAACTGAACCTACAGAAAATGTTTTAATCAATATAACATAGCAAGAATACTAATTCTAGGTATCAGCAGTATCAGACTGGGGTGTCTGGGGCCCGCCAGGAATCCTCAATTCAAGGGCCCACACCCCGGTATAATATAGAGCACACAAATAAATTAATTTGAAAAAAAATACTGCAGTGCGTGTACATATTATTAAATTAAAGTAAAAGTCACACATACTAAAGCACATTAAATGGGTTGTTCATCTTTGAGTAACTTTTAGTATGTTCTGAGACAATTTGCAATTGGTTCTCGTGTTTTATTATTTGTGGTTTTTGAGTTAGCTTTTTATTCAGCAGCTCTCCAGTTTGCAATGTCAGCAATATCATTGCTAGGGTCCAAATTCTCCTAGCAACCATGCATTAATTTAAATAAGAGACTGGAATATGAAAAAGAAAGGCCTGATTATAAAGATGATGAATAAAAAGTAGCAATAACAATATATTTGTAATAACAACACAATATTGAGCTATATGTTTGACAACTTCTTTGTGTCTGCTTATCTCCACCCAGTAAAAGTGACACAATGGACATTTATTTTTTTAACAACTTTATTTTTATTTTTTATTATTTATATTTCTTTTAAACAAGAAGTGCTTGCTAAAAATGTTAAACGTTAGTACAGGAGAAAGCCCTACAAAATCAAATGGTAGACCAGAGTCAGTACCTGTGCCACTTTTTGTGATGCTGCAGCACTAGATTCACTATTGGAAGTGAAGTCCTCTAGTTAGGAGATTTGCTGTTGTGCCACTGCAAAGCTCTGACTGCACTTCGGAGGATCTGAAGCAACCAGAGCACAGTACCACAGTACCACATGCTGAGACAAGTTAGGCTGCTACCTACTGCGTGGAACGTAGGATTTACATGCAGGCAGAGTGAAGCAGCACCAGAGCAGGGTCATGTAATTGACCACATTGTGTGGGGAGGTAGAGGTACACTGCTAGTATCTATGGGAGGAAGGAAACCGTAAGCAGAATGACATAGGCGGCAAGTGGTGCATCCAGTTACCAATACAGTGTGCCCAATAACCGGAGTGGTGCGCCCAATTACTGGAGCAGAGCGCTAACTTACAGGAGCAATGCTCTTCTGATTTTAGTCGGGCACACCACTGCACTGGCAAGAAAGAGGGCCCACCGGGTCTTTTCCCAGACCCCCAGCAGGCCAGTCCAACCCTGGGTAATTATCGGTAATGGATACTGAATAAAACAAGAAATCTAATTGATGCTCCCATAGGTGAAAACTTCCCTAGAGTATACATGTTTACTTTCGATTTAAAAACATGCAGGCAATTAGAATTTTAGATTGAAATCGAAATTTTGGACAATTTTGTTTTTAAAAATGAGCAGTTTCTAAGATTTTTGCAGTTTTATACTGTTTCATACTACTAGGCAGGCTTGGCTAAACAACTCTTTTGGACGTTCCAGAGTGTCAGCAATTCTAAGGGTGTTATTTATCATGCAGTGTAAAAGATTGGAGAAAAAAAATCACCAGGGATGTCGCCCACAGCAACTAATCAGAGCTTTGCTTTTGTTTTATAACTTGCAGGTGACTTGAAATCTAATTGCAGATTTGTTGCTATGGGCAACATCACCAGTGATGTTCTCTCCACTGTTTTAAACAGCATAATAAATAGGCCCCTAATTGTCCATATATTTTCTAAGTACTTCATAGATTCTGTTAACCCCAGCATCGCTCTCAGTTGAGACAAATACCAAGTATTAATATTCCTATAATGCAAAATAGTTGTACATCAATATGGTTTTACTTATAACTCTTTCATACTGTAGGGATTTAACTGAATGGATAATTTCCTCAGTAGTCAGAGACAAAGCTGTTTCTTTTACCTTGACTATGTTACATTACATAGATAATACAACTGCAACCTCTGTTGTCTGACACCTCTCCTGTTTTCTTTTTAACCTTCACTATTCAGCACATGCCAATCAAGAGATAATCAAAGTCGTAGGACACATTTTTAATTATTAGGAAGAAGAAGTTTAACATTATTTCGAATTCACTCACGTCAGTTTGGAAAACTCTTATGTGAATAGCTGATTCCTACCAGGCATTGCCAATATTTTTAAAGGAACAGTAACATCAAAAAAAAAAATTTTAATTCGTTGGTAAACATCGAAAAATAAACACCAAGACAAATTAAACTTTCAAATCACAAAGTCTTTATTAAGAAATAACTTACTGAAGCTCCACTTCCTCTCCTCTTCAGAAAAGGCGACAGGGCGACTGATCCATCCTGCTGCACTCGATTTCTCCTCCCTGACTAACTGCCATATTCGATTGACAGCATGTGAAGCTGCAGATTGGGGACCTTCAGCGGACGTTCCTCTTGAAGAAACTTTAGCAGCCCTCACAGGTGAACTGCCTGTAGTGTTTCCTGCTGGACTTCGATGTGCTGCTGCTGACTCTGACTCGGGGACGTCTGATCAAATGAGAGCCACGGGGGTTACTTCTCCATCTCTGCTGCCAATGATAAAGGACCCATTTGCTGAACAATCGTCAGTAGCTGCTGATCTGTTCCAGGCTGTAGATGAGATCGCTGTAGCGCATTGGATTTGGCCCACGGACATTTACAACCCCCGATCAGTTCTCTCCACTACCAGCTCCCAAAGATTTATTCCTCTCTGCCGGCAGAGCATCGAGTGAGCAGAAACAGGACCCTGGGGGAGCAGTGTATGAGAGACAAAGCCGTGGGGAATTTTTTTTAAAACATTTTTTGATGTTACTGTTCCTTTAAGGCTGGAAGGCATAAAAAGTAATTGTTAAACAAATACAGCTTTATTTATACAACATACATTTGAAAAACCAGTCTCTGCTAGCCAAATCTCAGCAACTTTGGTTGTACAGAAATGTATCCAGAACCTGCGGTTTTCCAGATAAGGGGTCTGTCTGTAATTTGGATCTACAAAATTTGGGCGCAGATTTACTAAGGGTCGAACTTCGAATAGAAAAAAATTTGTAATTCGACCATCAAATTTTTTTAACCTTTTTAGTTGGAATAGGTCCGTTTTCAATCAAATGCATCATTCGATTTGAACGATTTTGTCAGAAATCCTTTGATATTCCAAAAAATTTCAAAAACACTTGTTAAAGGTTCCAGGAGGTCCCCCATAGGCTAAAACAGCAATTCGGCAGGCTAAAGGTGGCGAAGTGTCAATTTTGAATTTTTTAAAGAGATAGTACTGGTTTTTGAATGGTCGAATTTTAAATTGAATTTTGACCTATTGGTTGGTTAGTTGGTTGACGTACCCAAAATTTACTGCAAATCAGAATTTTTCAAATTCGAATTTTCACTTCGACTCTTAGTAAATCTGCCCCTTAAAATCTACAAAAAAATCATGTTTTGCCTCCAGTAATGATTAATTATTTCTTAGTTGGGATCAAGTACAAGGTACTGTGTTATTAATACAGAAAAGAAGAATTTTAAAAAATGTGTCCATTATTATTATATTATATTAATAATACACATCTGCAATACACACATCTTCCACAAAGCCGTTTACCTGCTCAGGCAGCTCTCAGGTCAAGCCCAGCACACACTGACCCAGAGATTTCTGCTTCTCTGCAGCAAATACCTGCCTGAAAATGCCTCGTCCGACAAATATGTAACCAGCACCAACTGTCTACAATATTGCCAAAATATAGCTTCTAACATTTTAGCTTAAAAAATTGGGACAACATTATCTACACACCCAATCAGAACTCACCACTTCCAGTTAAGTCCAATAAACTGCACATTCCATTGAAAGCTCAGGACTCCAGTGCATTGTAGATCTTGGCAGTAAAACTAAAGGAATAAGTGGGTGTATACGGAGTTCTGGACAACCTAAACAGGTATTATCCATGAAGGGTGATTACCTAAACAGCATGTAAAAGTTTATTTAAAGGGATACTGTAATGGGAAAAATGTTTTTTAAAAATGCATCAGTTAATAGTGCTGCTCCAGCAGAATTCTGCACTGAAATCCATATCTCTAAAGAGCAAACAGGTTTTTTAATATTATATTTAATTTTGAAATCTAACATGGGGCTAGACATATTGTAAATTTCCCAGCTGCTTCAAGACATGTGACTTGTGCTCTGATGAACTTCAATCACTCTTTACTGCTGTACTGAAAGTTGGTGTGATATCACCCCATCCCTTTCCCCCACCCAGCAGCCTAACAAAAGAACAATGGGAAGGTAAACAGATAACAGCTCCCTAACACAAGATAACAGCTGCCTGGTAGATCTAAGAACAGCACTCAATAGTAAAAACCCATGTCCCATTGAGTTCCGTTCAGTTACATTGAGAAGGAAAAACAACAACCTGCCAGAATGCTGTTCCCTCCTAAAGTGCTGGCACAAGTCACATGACCAGGGGCAGCTGGGAAATTGACAAAATGTCTAGCCCCATGTCAGATTTAAAAAATGAATATTAAAAAATCATCTGTTTGCTCTTTTGAGAAATTGATTTTAGTTCAAAATCTGATGTGTTTTGAAAAAAAACATGTTTTCCCATGACAGTATCCCTTTAAGGCATACTGCAGTCAGAATAGTAAGTATTTGATTTTGGAAATTTCAGGGAAAAAATATAAACTTTTTTTTTTTTTTTCTTGCATGAAGAAATCTGTTTTCTAGATGTACTTTCGGGATTAGAGTCACTGTTCCACCAAACAAAGCTCTTGAGGGTTCTTGAAAATGCAGCACTGCTGTTTCATTTGTGTTTAACCTAACAATTAAGAGGATTTAGCTAAAGCAAACCAATGCCTTATGCTTATAAACAATACACTGTAAACAGTGATACCGTCTAATGTTACAGTACTTGTATAAAAAATGAAATGTTATTATTGAAAAAAATGGGGTAATTCTGTGATCAATGTATGCATTTTCACATTTTTTATTTTTCCAAATGTTTATATTTTTTAGACACAGGATATCCTTTTTAGTGTATACTTGGAAATATTGCAATATGATTTTCCTCTAGTAACGCTCTTTCTTCTTTACAGGCAACTGGATATAGCGTGCTAGGGAAGTCACAATATCCTTTTACAATGATGCAACGGTCAGTTGTAGTAAGAGCGGAAGATGCTACATTTGCATTGTGTTCAAAGTATATTCTTTAAAAAAACAATGAACTGGGGAAGTTAAACAGAGTTTCCTGACAGTCAGGAAAATGTTTAACAAATTGACACATTTAGAAGATTCCTGCTCTGATCATTGTATCAGATCATCAGAATGAATCTGGTCAAAGCAGTGCAATTCTATCCTATGAGGTATTAGTGCTCAGCAGCAGCACTGATCTTTAACTCCTAACCATGTAGAATTAGGGTTGATTTTTCCCTGGTGGTATTGTTAGCTGCGTTTCGGTCGGATCCGACGCTGGGCAACAAAACGCCCATGTCAAGTTCTGACAGGAACAAGGTAAGTAATAGGAAGTCAGATGGTGTTGAGACGCGATCCGATGTGATATGACTATCGGATGCAAATGCTGCAAGCTGCGTCTGCAGCTCTGTCTGCAGTCGTGTCACATCGGATCGCAGATGCAACACCATCCCACTTCCTATTAGTTACCTTGTTCCTGTCGGACTTGACGCGGGGGTTTTGTCGCTCAGCGTTGGATCCGACGTAAATGCAGCTAAGTCTGCCATGTAGTTCTGCCCTAAGTATTTTCCATAATATCATGTTTGGTTAAACATTAACAGGAGGTTCCTGGCTGGGCTTTCCCAAATCTATTGAAACATCACCACTGAGATTCCAATCATGGTTACTGTTAATAGACTTAAAAAATGTAAAAAAAAAACAGTAACTGTAGTGTTAAATGCTGACTGACACTATATGGATGACTTTTTGAAGACACACAAAGGCTAATTAAGGAACACAAAGTGGTAAAAAGAACATAAATCATATTTTTGTAACTATACAACAACATTCCTAGACTCTTAGGGGCAAATTCAATAAGAACATTTTTGACAGCGTGAGCCTCGCACCACTACCCCAGGTGCAAATGCACTGCGAATACACTAATTCATTAAAATGGGATGTTTTTGTTCTGGGCATCGAACTCTGGTGACTTTTTGCTAGTGTTACCTAGGCTGTGCAAGTATTTCACATTGAAGATACCTTAGTGTTCATTTGTGCCTAGCTAAAATGTGCTAGTGATCTTGTGCTTAGGTCATACGATGGGAAATTTTAAGTTGTATGGACGTCTTATGTTAAATGTTAGTGCAAATACTTACAAATTCCGCTTTTTAAAACACAAAACTTAATAAATACAATAGAGTTATTATAATGCCCTACACATCTGCCCACTGTAAATTTAATGTTCCATATGTTTGAAAATGTATGGAGAAAACCGGTTAACCAAAATAAGTTAGGAGTTTTGCAGGCAATCCTGCTGAAAAAAGGGAAAGTCGCCAGTGTTTTTTGGACTTTGAGGCATTTTCGGCTCACAGGATATGATGTAAGTGATAGAAGATTGAGGAAGATCTAGCTACTTTATTGCACTTCAGCTGGTCTGAGGCGGTGAAGGCAACTCTGGCGAAAGAGGTAGTGTTTAGTAAAATCTGCACTTTAGTGAATTTGTGGAGTAACGATTGTTTGCCAGAGTGAAAAGTCACCTGGCGATAGAGTTTGCCCTTAAGTGAATCTGCCCCTTAGTTTCAGTGAAAGCACTTGCTAATAGCCATATGCACTAATAAATCATGCACAAGTTCTATAGTGGTTTTTCTTGGTCCGTGGTGTAAATTTTACCAAGTATCAGAAAATAAAAATTAGCAAACAATTCATTAGCACACAATTCAAGGTTCTACATGAAAAGGAAGCCTGGGAAGTAACATTCCAGTCTTCCCTTGTTAAAGCAGGCTGGAAATAAAAAGAATGTCTTTCTGCAAGTAGTTTAGTGAAAAGTTTTGTGTGCAAGATTTTACACTTGAAAATTACGTCCGTAGGTGGCCATGCTGTGTGATATCTCCCACTTCAAGTTGGACATATCAAGAAAAGATCAAATGAGTAGATCTTTCAATGTATAGCCAGCTTTAGGTTTGCTTCTATCCAGCAACTACAGAGTATAATGACCACACACATCAGCAAGGTATATTATTATGGAAATAAAATGCTCAAAGGGGTGAGAGCAGAGGAGGAGGAGGATAACTGTTAGAAGTTAAACATTCCAGTCCAAGAACACAGAGGAGCATCTATACTGTTCCAAAATAAAAACAAACTACAAAGACGACAAAGGAGAGGTTATCATAATTATGCATGTTCCTTCCTATCTGATAAGTTTCCCAATTCAGTGTATATGTTACTCACTTAATTTCTCTGTCAACACTGTGGAAACATGGGATGTCATACGTAATACCTAGGTAAATGAATGAGACCTGCCATATAAATATACTTCATATCTAGTCAGCATTAACCTGCCAAAATACAACTCCATCAGTGTCCAATGCCTACTATAAATTGTGTACATGTGAGAAGCATATGATTTTTTATTCAGATGTTGCTAATTATTACTCTGTTTTTACATAGACTTTTCATATGCATATATCTATGTGTGCTGTACTGGTTTTGCTAATATAAACAGCAGCAAAATCTCTAAAAGCAAATGCCATTCCCTATACAGTGCTACTATTATTGTTTTTATATTTACTTTATGAGCTCTGCCCCTCTCATACTGTACATCTTGGGTTTGACCCCAGACTTGCTCTTGTTCTTTCGCAATAACTGAGTGGTAAACTAAGTACAAAGCCAATAAATAAATACAAGAGCAGTCTACAGGAAATATCCCACCTCTCACCTCCCATGATTTTAAGCAGAAACAGATGAGGATTTAACAGAGAGAGAATAATGTGCCCCAAACAATAAAGGGACACTGAGCTAAGAAACCAGTAATCGCTAAAAAACTGTTGATCTTTCAACTTCTCCAAAAATACTAGACTGTTAACTAGATTTCATTGATGGCATGTTGACATTCACTCTACTCTTACATAATAGTTCCCATTGATGTACAATAGCCAGGCCATATATAGCATCATCATTATTCTTAAGACTTCATTTGTAATTATGTGTAAATTACGTCATTAAATTATAAGGCTGAATAGCTTATTTAGTTTTGTTTCTAACTATTTATTTGTATTCTATTAAATTTCTTTTGCAGGAGAAGATTCTTTTGATTAAGGGTAAGTGAGGTACAAATTTTGCCAACCTAGCTCTCTGTGGAACATGTTTGTGGCGTAGCCCTTGCTCTATACTTATAGCAGCTGTACTGAGCCTTCTGGAAGCAACACAATGCAGTGGATAGTTATAACAGCTCATTATGTTCTAGTGTTTATCTGCCAGAGAATCTATTTACACTCCATACTAAAGCTAGCCATAGACATAACAATTACGATCTTTCTCGGAAAAGATCTTTCCAAGAAAGATCGTTCG
>CM044437.1:97083120-97111600 GCA_024363595.1 Xenopus borealis
AAAAATGATTGCTTCCCATTTAGTGTTACCATTATGATTACTAAACATCAGGGGAAGCCTGGAAACGCCAAGTTTTACAAATCCTCGATGAAAACACGTGGCCTCACCACATATGTAGTCACATTATGTTCTCAGCTCATGGCTTGAGTCATGCACACAGACAGGCGTCCTGGCTCATGTATGGGCTGCTGTCCGAGGTTTCTGGCTCACTAAGCTTTGGGGTTTATCGTTTCAAGCACACTGCTTGACTCATGAATTTTCCAAGCAGGATGCAGACTACAAACAAACAAAGTTATATTTTTGGAAACCTGTAGATCAAGCTAATTTTTAAATCTGTCTTTACATATTTCAGAAATAGATGTTAGACAAAATGCTTCTTGTGTTTCACCACATGCATTGGACATCACATAGCCATGATAATAATACTGTTATTTAAGTAAATATTTAGCCCTGCTGGTGTATAAGAATGAACAACTATACACACATTCGGAAAGTTCCAAAAAAAACAAAGCAAAGCCATTTCCAACAGAATACTATCGAACAAAAATCCTTCATTTTTTTACTGTTTTTTTCTTTGTTATGTTCACAAAGCTTGCACAATGATATTCATATTTTAATGTTTAAATATGTTTTGGCAGCCTACAGTGATTTACTTTCTCAGGAAACCCCAAGGCATTGGCAAGCATTGCCGCTAGAAAAACCTTTATTTAATTAAAATGATCATTAAACCAGCATTTATATACTGTAACTGTCTGAAGTAATTAATGTATTGAAAATGTGAAACTTACCTTCAGATTAATTTGCATTAAATTGTATGGTAAATTCACTGGGGGGCTGACTATTTTTAAAGGGGCTTGGCCTGCCTAGATATTGGGTTTCGGGCAGTCTGATGCATTGTTTGTTACAGTGAGGAACAGACTGAGGATATCTAGGGAGTAGTTTTCTTTAGGCAACCCTAGTACCCTACATGCAATACATATTAGCTCCAATAAACAGTATATTATGGTTGGCAAAACAAAAACATAGCTGGGAGAATAAAATGACTGCATAGTAATTAATAAAGATTATGCCACGTTCAGGAAGGGTGGAATACGGGGTAAGGGATTTTGAGGAAACTGGAAAAATGAATAATTTTTTTAAGAAATATTATATTAATACAGGAAAGCTTTTAACAAAGCATAGTGCACAAAAAACTATCCCAAAAGCAAACCATTGTGACATAACAAGAGACATCAGGCATAATATTAGCAAAAAGAACAAAGCATGTGTTAAAATGAGGAGAGACAGGGATTCCATTAAGTATTCATAAGCATGAATGGAGTATAAAGGTAATTCCAAAACATTCTTCAAGAACATACTTTATTACTAGGATCACTACTAAGTTTGCTAGAACTACATTTTAAATTCAAGACTAGTAAAAACCAGAAACAACAGGTAAATTCACAACTAGGAAAGTCTATTTACAAAGTCTATTTACAACACATAGAACTATTTTAAAGGCGAACCTGCTATTGAAGTAAAAATAAAAGTCTTCAGAGTGCTCTTAAAAGCATGCATCACAAAATACTATGTGTCATTGTATTGGCATATAATGAATCTCGTGTCTGCTACTGTAAAACTATTTGCAGATGGAGTCACCATTCATCAATCATCACACAGCAAGTCTTCCTGCTGACTAAATAAACTCTGAGTTTCTAGCTGTTTCATTTACCATTTATTTAGCTCCATGCATCATCCAATCAACAGTACAAATCAGATTCTGACATTGTATGGAAAAAAATGGCACTGGCCAAAATACTGAGAAACAGGTACTGAAAATGCATTTTTTTACTGCACAAACATGTAATCACAAACTTTACTTTGCAATAAGAATTTGACCTATGATAGGGTAAAATGCCTGGCAGAGGGTGGCCCAGATTAGTACTTGCTACAGAAGTGGGTCTTTGTGGCCACTCCAGTAAATAACTCAAAAGTCTTTCATTTGCCTTTAAATGAATTACAGTGTACTGTATCCATCCTTAATACCATGCTATAGTCACTCACATTTAAGAATAGCTATATCCCTGCTGTATAAACACTGACCACGTTGAGGAGCTTTATATTGGTTGGTTACTGTTTGAGACATCATTCATTTTCATTAAATTATTTGTGGCCCCTCTGTGGCTGTAGGTTTGAGAGTTATGTGCTCACAAATTTCTTATTACTCTTCACCAGTGGTGGAACTACTGGGGGGGAAAGAGGTGCAGTTGCACCAGGGTCTGCATCCCCTGCTAGCCCACTGCCAGTCCTCCCGCAAAAGGAAATGCTGAAAAAACTGCTTCCGGCAGGGAGGGGGCGGGCCTGGCTGTGAGGTCTGCACCCAGGCGTGCCTCCCCATAGTTTTATTTTTAACAATTCGAATTTTGAAGTAATTTTGGGCTACTTCGACTATCAAATAGCCCAAAATTCGAATTTTCGGAGTACTGTCTCTTTAAAATCCTTCAAATTCGACTATTCGCCACCTTAAAGCTGCTGAATTGCCATTGTAGCCTATGGGGGACCTCCTGGAACCTGCCCTAAAAAATTTTCTAAGCTCTAAGAATTCAAAGGATTTTGTTAAAATCGCTCGAATTGAACGGTGTATTTGAACAATTCAACCGATTTTTATTCGATCGAAAACGGACCTATTCAATCAAAATAGGTCCATTTTCAATCGAATATAGCCTACAAAAAAAGATTTGAAGGTCGAATTTCAAAGTTTTTTCACTTCGAAATTCGATCATTAGTAAATCTGCCCCTAAGTTGGGATAAAGTACAAGGTGCTGTTTCATTTTTACAGAGAAAAAGGAAATCATTTTTAAAAAGATTAATTATTTCATTAAAATGGAGTTTATGTTAGATGGCCTTCCTGGCACTTTCTCATAATGGATTGTAATGAAGAGTGAACAGAAAATGTCATTTATAGGAAGCCAATGGGTGGTACTTTCAACCCCGCAACTGTGATCAACCAAAATAGTTCAAAATTGTGACCTATCATGGAATGCACTCAGAGGTGATTCTTCCGTTGTGTCATCTGTCTGCACCCATTATCTGTTTCCTGGCCTTTGTACACCATTACTGATTTCTGGAAGCGGAAACACCATACACAATAAAAAAAGAAATTACTAAACAGAAAGTGGCTTGGTTTTAACACATTTACCCAGTGCAGTTACTCTATAATATTTTGTGGGAAGTTGAGAGCCCAAAAAAGAACAAAATAAAGGTTAGGTGATTTTTTTTAGAATGTCTGCACAGTTCTAAACTATAATTGTGCGTTAACAATATATACAAAAAATAATGTTATAGGTTTTGGATCCATTATCTGGAAACCTATTGTCCATATTATGGGAAGGCCATCTCCCATAGAGTTCATTTTAGGTGAATACTTTTTAAAAAATATTTCCTTTTTTCTATAATAATAGAACAGTACCTTGTACAAGAGAGTAATATGCATGAATCTACACTGGTGACAAAACAATCCTATTGGCTTTATTAATGGCTCAATTATTTTCAACACACTAGAGGTATGGGGATCCACATTAAAATACAAGTATGGAACTTGTTATGCAGAAAGCTCTGGACCTGGGGTTTTCCAGATAAGAGATTTTTCTGTAATTTGGATCACAATACCATAAGGGATCCTGTCATGGGAAAAAAAATTCAAAATGTATCAGTTAATAGTGCTGTTCCAGAAGAATTTTGCACTGAAATCCATTTCTCAAAAGAGCAAACAGATTTTTTTATATTTCATTTTGAAATCTAACATGGGGTTAGACATTTTATCAATTTCCCATCTGCCCCAAGTCATCTGACTTGTGCTCTGATAAACTTCAGTCACTCTTTACTGCTGTACTGCAAGTTGGAGTGATTTCACCCCTCCCTTTCTCCCACCCAGCAGCCTAACCCCATTGGGAAGGTAACCAGAAAACAGCTCTCTAACTCAAGATAACAGCTGCCTGGTAGATACCTGTATAAGAACAGCACTCAATAGTAAAACCCATGTCCCACTGCGTACTATTCAGTTACATTGAGAAGGAAAAACAACAGCCTGCCAGAAAGTAGTTCCCTCCTAAAGTGCTGGCACAAGTCACATGACCAGGGCAGCTGGGAAATTGACAAAATGGCTAGCCCCATGTCAGATTTCAAAACTGAATATAAAAAAATCTGTTTGCTCTTTTGAGAAATGGATTCCACTGCAGAAGTCTACTGTAGCAGCACTATTAACTGATGCGTTTAAAAAAAACATGTTTTCCCATGAGAGTTTCCCTTTTGGTCTCCTAAAAAATATTTAAACATTAATGGGCAGATGTACCAAGGGTTGAATTTTGAAGTTAAAAAACTTTGAAATCCAACCATCAAATTTTTTTAGTGTTTTTTTTTCTATCGAAAATTTACCTTTTTAAATCAAATAGGTCCTTTATCAATCAAATAAAAATCGTTCGGATTGTTCGAACTATTAAAACGATTTTTGTCAAAAAATTTTGATTTTTCCAAAATGAGGTCCCCCATTGGCTAAAATAGCAATCGTCAGGTTTAGGGTGGCGGAGGGTCTAATTCGAAGAGACAGTACGTCTATTTGAATTTTAACATTCAAATCAAATTTTGGCGATTTCAATAGTTGAAGTACCCAAAAATTACTTTGAAATTTGACCCTTACTAAACCTGCCCAGGTCTAGTAACCCACAGCAACCAGATTTTTGCTTTTAAACAATTGACCAGTAAAGAACAAGAGCCGATGGCTGTGGGTTACAAGACCTGTAGCAAACTGCACCATTTATTACATTACTATCATAAGAGTCCACGTATAAGTGTAGGAAAGTGGAATTGTGAGCTTTACATTAGAGCCCTCAGTTCTCCCTTCTGCACCTCATCAGAGAGTTGGGTGAAACTCGACTCACTTTCTTAGAATGAAATTATTGAATGAGGAACATTTTACAAAATATAAATAAGATAAGTTTCACTCCTGAATAAACTGAGACAACAGTGAGTTTAAAGCTGACAGAGGGAAGAAATAGCTGAAGTTTCCATTCAATAATAATATAAACAAATATTTTTCCTGTGGTTAATTGAAATGCATCTGTCCGCCTACAAGTCTTAATTTAAAAAAAAAAAAGGGTAAGTATTTTTTATAAGTGAATATTTGGCCCTTAAACGTTTACATACATGCCAGGGGGTTCTGAACCATGCTCTGAAGCAGGATATAAACTGTATTTAAACAGCTGTTTTGCTTTAGATTCTCCGACTCTGAGAAATGTGAATGCAGGCTGCTTGTCTCTCCTCAGCCACCCACTGGATGCGCCTGACATGTTTGGGGAGTTATACTTACACATGTTATATCAATTGCATTCATAATTTAGTGGCTCTAATGTTCTCATAACAGGAAAATGTGGTTAAAACCCATCTGAGCAAGAAATGCTTTGTCATTGAACATGACTCAGGGGTATGAGCTGTATCACACTGGCTATTAGCTGTCAGAGTATACAGTGAAAAGTCTGCTTGTGTTCTGTTTCAACTTATATGCAACAGCAGTGTAAACGTTGTATATACTTTGTGGAAAATCTCTGTATGGCAAATGTAATATCACCATAAAGCCTATGGGGCAGATTCACTAAAAGAGCGAATTGTCGTCAGTGACCGCTTTGCCACACTCCACGCCACTTTGCCAGGTGCAAATTCATTAACACTATGCTAATTCACTAAAATGTGGAGATGCCAAACAATAGCGACTTTTTCACTAGCGATACTTATTTGGTGCGAGCATTTCATAGTGAAGGTTGCTAGCATTTGTTTTGTGCTTATTGAAAATGGGGAATAGGGGAGACGCATAAAAGTCGTATACATGTCTTTTTTTAGAGATGATGGTGGAAATGCTTGAAGTGGCCACTTTTTATTACAAATGTCCAAGGGAGCTAAATGAAGACATACAAAATATGATGTCACTGACATGACTGAGGAAGATGTGGCTTAGTTTCATCAGTTTGTCTGGTCTGAGGTGGCAAAGGAAACTCAGGCGAAAGATGTAATGTTCAGTAAAATCCATGAATTTTCGCTCTGGCGAATGGTCGTTGTTCCGCAAATTCACTAATTTGCGGAACAACGACCATTCGCCAGAGCGAAAAGTCGCCTGGCAATAGAGTGCGAACATAAGCTAGCGGGGGTCTCTTTCGCTAGTGAATTGTCATCTGTGCCTGTTAGTGAATTGGCGATGTCCCTGCTTATTGGATTTCTGGCGAATTCTCGCTAGCGTTCGCCCTTTAGTGAATCTGCCCCTATGAATTACAATTCAATCTCTGAAGCTAAAGAGGATGCTCTTGCCACAAATATCTTTTTGTTTAGGAAAGCAATGTTTACTTCTAAATGAATCCCTTACGTGTCAGTGCTTCATTGCAGCGTTTCCAAAGATCTTCTTATGTGAATAAAATGATAAAACCATTGTAAAGCACAAGAAATCTCACAATGCCTGAATGCCATATTGAAATTGGTAACAGTTGTTTTCTGTTTTCTGCTGCATAAAAAGGGGCCTATTTACTAACTTTCAAACTTCTATGAATCAAATTTTTTTCTCAAGAATTATTGAGAAGTGTAAAAACCATAATAAACTTCACCATGTAAAGGTTGTTCAGTTCCTGTACAAGGCAGTGGAAGCTGCACTTATCCTGTTTCCATTCTTAATCAATTCGGACTTTAAGTGATTTTGGTTTTATGTTTTGCTAATAATTGTCAGAAGAACTAGAAAAATTTGAGGTTTTCAAGTGTTGCGTATTTTTATTCTTATTTAGAGAAAATTAGTTTATTACTTCTAAAACCACTAAAATGCGAATGTTGATAAATGGGCCTCTAAGTCTACATTAAATGCCGGGGGTATACAATATGGAGAGTTTTGTAAACTTTGATGCCAAATCATTTATTCTTCTATTGCTAATGATTTGTTAGAAACAAGTTTCCAAAGGCTAATTTTCATAGTCATCATTTAATGCAGCAGTACAACAGTAGAACATACTTATTGTATATGGCCTGTGGCAAAAATGTGCAATGGATCATGTTAAAAGATTCAGATTATAGCCTACTATCTTTTGGGAAAATTTTTATAGTAATGTCACGTTTCAGGAAATAATCACAGGTGCCAGACTTTACTCTGCACAGTGTGAGACAAGCAGGTTGGAGGCCCACAGGGACTTCCACTAAAGGGCTCCCCCAGGCCCTCCTGCCTCTGTTGCAATCCCCCTACAGGCCCCCTGCCTCAAAAACAATCTTCCAGACTACTGCAAATAATTGTCATTTTAAAAACATTCTTTGTTTTGTTATTTATCTGAAACATATAATTGTTAGTAGGAATCATTTCCTTGCAGACCATAACATTCCTTGCTTACTCAGGCAAGTCCAGGATCAGATCTGCAATGAATGTCCTGTAAATCCTCAGGTTATTTGGTTGTAATATCTTAAAGGAGAAGGAAAGGCTGGATACACTTGGGGGTGCCAAACATTAGGCACTCCCAAGTGATTTTAGCAACATACCTCAAACCCAGGACCAGTGCTCCTATCAGGACAAATCTGCACTGGCCCGGGTTACAGAAGTGATCTTACTTCCATCTTCACGCAGCTGCGCATGCGCATTAGAACGAAAAGCCGAACTTTAACTTTAAAATTGCCTTTTTCATTCTAATGTGCATTCTTCAGTCTGGGGAAATGCACAGCAGCACAAAAACGGAAGTAAGAACTCTGCGTGGTGCTCGCTTCTATAACCTGGGGCCGGTGCAGATTTCTCCTAATAGGAGCCCTGGGTTTGAGGTACGTTGCTTTAATCACTAGGGGGTGCCTAATGTTTGGCACCCCCAAGTGTATCCAGCCTTTCCTTGTCCTTTAATACAAAGGGAAATGTCTGGTAACTTTATATATAAACTATTAAGACAAATGTTCCATAGTGAGTTTCTAGGAAACAGATGTGCTGCTAATAATTGTTTCTGAAAAGCCCCTGCACTACATCATGTAACAAACACGTTTAGCAGATTCCTAGCCCTATGGAAATGCTGATCAACAGACTATACTGAAAAACTGAAAATATGACATAATTTATCATAGTGGCACAGAGCTGGCTACTTAAAACACTATGTGAAGTGTTTTTCCAACATATGACAAGGTTTTTCCCATTGTGCCAGTTCTTACTCAGTATGTAACCAGCAATTTCTGAGGATTGACCACAGAATCAGTCAAATCATAAATTATATGGTATGCATCTATGCGGGTGCTGGGTTGGTCAGCATATGTTTACACGTTTGCATCCACTGGCCAGAACCTCAGAAAAGTGACTCATTGATAAGTACTTATGTGATGTTACTGTAATAATGAAACATGAGTGCTACATGGTCAAGACAAAATAAAAAGATTTATCAGGGAGTGTTCTTGCTATGGTATAATTTTTTGTTCTTCATGCAAATTTATATACAGGGAAACCCCGTTTTACATTTTCAGGGGACATGAAGAAAATCATATAAAATCAGGGAAATTCATTAAAATCAACAGGTATTAATGGGACCACAAAAAAAGTGTGTAAAATGCAGGAAAACTTAACAGGGGACATAAAATCAAGTTTTCAATGTAGAGTTTTTAATCTGCAAAAGTATTTAACAATCCATTCACCACTGCACATTTTATGGTTTTCACCAGTGATCAGTGAATGTATTAATACTTATGGGCAGATAAATTCACATGTATTCACTTGAATTATTCGAAATTCTATCGAATTTTCAAAAAGATTCAAATTCAAATTTTGACCAGTGAATTTTTTTAATTCGATCGATTCGAATAAAAATCTATTGGAATATTCGAAATTTCAAATTACTTCCCCTTTAATTTTTTATTCGACTACCTAGTTAGCCAGTTTCAAACTACCGAAGTGCCTTTGGTGAATTTTGATCGAACTATAAGAATTCGAATTGCAGTAATCCTTCGATTTCAAAGGATTTTAATTCCCTACCTATTCCCATGGTCAAATTTCGAATTTTTTTCAATTCGAAATTTGACCAATAGTAAATCTGCCCCTTAGTGTAAAAATATTCCATTGGTTGGGTGCATTCCTTAGTACTATACCTGAAGTATGAGCCTCTTACATAAGAGCAGGCAGCTGTTAGAGTCATGCTGTGTTTATCATTTGTATCATACCGGTGTTTTCAGTAGTCTATGCAACACCTTTATAGGAGGTGGTTCTATTCAGTACAGTTGCAGTGACTACTACCAGCATTAGGAATTATTGTAATGTAGATTGTATAGATATATGTTAAGCAGTCCTCTTTGGAGGAAACAGGAGCCCATGGTCTAGTGGATAAGTGATCTGCAGACACCCCCACTACAAGAACTCCTGGTGATTCAGGACAAGCCACAACTGTCTCCCATGTCCCAGCAATGCAGCATAAGTTAGAGTCCTGCGCGGGTCCATTTTTTGGGACCCGAACCCGACCCGTACCCGCAACCCGCAACCCGCAACCCGCGACCCGCATTCTTACCCGCTTGGACCCGCGACCCGAACCGTACCCGCAACCCGTGATCCGCAACCCGGACCCGCGACCCGCTGACCATCAAGAATCAGGAAGTGCTGTCATCATAAACAGGAAGTGACATCATCGGAAGTAGCCAGGATCAGGAAAAAAAGGAGTAAAACAGGAAGTGCTGTCATTGTAAACCAGATGTGACATCATCAGTAGTGGAAATGCTCAGAAAAAGGAGTAAAAATCCCTATAGCGAGGATCCGCGACCCGACCCTCAACCCGCCAACCTGCAGAACCACCGGCCCGCTTCTATACCCGCACCCAGAAATTCTACGAGCAACCCGCAGGGTACCGCGGGATTTTGCGGGTAACCCGCGGGTACCCGACCCACTGCAGGACTCTAGCATAAGTATTAGTGAAGAAGAAGGCTTGCTGCAGCTGTTCTAGAACTCTTAAAGGAAAAGTATACCCCCGAACAATGTAGGTCTCTATAAAAAGATATTGCATAAAACAACTCATATGTAAAACCCTGCTTCATATAAATAAACTATTTTCATAATAATATACTTTTTTTAGTAGCATGTGCCATTGGGTAATCATAAATAGAAAATTGCCATTTTAAAAAATAAGGACAGCCTCCTGGGATCCTAGGATTCAACGGTGCATGCAAACTACCAAACAAACTATATTTGTTAGGTCACATAAGCCAATTAACAGACAGAGTTGTGTCTTTTGCTTCCACACTTCTTCCTGTTACAGTTAGAGTTGAAATATTTCTGGTCAGGTGATCTCTGAAGCAGCACGCAGACCATCACGAAATGGTGGTTCAAGGCAAGAGATGGTAAGATTCTTTAATATGCCCCTTAGTTTAATATGAACTATCTGTTGCTCAAGTATTCAATTTGGAAGTATAGTTTTCCTTTAAGAGGTCATTTAAAAGGTGGCGATATCGTCAAACGAGCGGATCTCTCCTTGATATGCCTGCATTGAAGTGGGCTATTTCGGGATGATCCGATCGTGGGCCGTAGGGCCCAACGATCGGATCATAATGTAGGTGATACGGGCGGTTGGATCGCGGGACCGCATACACGCACAGGTGCGCCCGCAACTAGGTTTTTTAACCTGCCAGATGGAGATCTGGCCAGATATCCATCGGGGAAGCCAGTCGGATGGCCCCACACACGGCCAATAAGCTGCCGACTCTGTCGGTCGGCAGCTTATATCAGCCCGTGTATGGGGGCCTTAAGGTTGACCTAGTCAGAATGCTTAACATAAATTACTATACTGCATTGCATCAGTGGTTCACTCCTTGATGGCTAAGCCATGTTGTATTCCCTCTCCTAAGAATAAAGAGGGAGGGGGTTTGCAGTTCATCTTCTGTCTGCTATAATATAACACTGTCAGAAAAATTTTTACATGCATGAAAGGAAAACTATACACCCAAAATAAATACTTGAGCAACAGATAGCTTATATCAAATTAAGTGGCATATTAAACAATCTTACCAAACTGGTATAGATATTTAAGTTAATATTACCATTTTACATCTCTTACCTTGAACCACCATTTCGTGATGGTCTGTGTGTTGCTTCAGAGATCACCTGACCAGAAATATTTCAACTCTAACTGTAACAGGAAAAAGTGTGGAAGCAAAAGAGACAACTCTGTCTGTTAATTGGCTTATGTGACCTAACAAATATAGTTTGTTTGGTAGTTTGCATGCACCGTTGAATCATACAATCCCAGGAGGCTGTCCTTATTTTTTAAAATGGATATTTTCTATTTATGATTACCCAATGGCACATGCTACTAAAAAAAGTATATTATTATGAAGCAGGGCTTTACATATGAGAGGTTTTATGCAATATCTTTTTATAGAGACCTACATTGTCTGGGGGTATAGTTTTCCTTGTCTTCTCATTTCAGGTATAGCAAATCCAGGTGGCTTGTTGAAGGGAGAGTTTTCTGATAGGGCTCATTCCCTACATAGTTTACTCAATACATTGTGGAACTCCTATTATACTCTGTAAACCCTTGCTCGTTATCCACCATTAACTCACTGTTTGTTATAACTAAGTTAAAGCACTGTGTATCCTGTCGGCGCTATACAAATAAATGATGATGATGATGATGATGATGATGAACTCTTGGGAACTTTATTTGATTTACTAGGAATCTGGCATAGGGTTCTTCCTTGTATATCAGGGCCTTGCAAGGAGCACAATGCAATTAACCTTGGCTTCTCAATTAGGAGATCTTACTGTTTAGTGTGGTTAACGCTGTGATCCTCATAAGCAATCTTCATCTGTTTATAATCATTCAGAGGCCCATTATAATAATAATTACAATACCCCCCCAATAAGTTAAGCTTGGGCACATCCCACGCGTAGCTGACATGGGGATGGTCAGGGTAAAAGGGAAAATTACAACATACTTACCGTGATTTTCCTTTCCTGGCCATCCTCCATGTCAGCACGTTTATTCCCACCCTTACTGTATATTAATCTGGCAGCTTGTTACCTGTTACTGTGACACCTGTGTAGGGGAGTGGAGAGGCTTTAAAGTCTTTGGGAGGGGAGTTTCTTCTGTCTGGGGTCAAGTGGGAGGAGCTTACCCACGCATAGCTGACATGGAGGATGGCCAGGAAAGGAAAATCACAGTAAGTATAATTTCCCTTATTCCAAGTATATCACAGTCTAACCTGACTGTTTTATCAGGGCAATAGTGCCTGCATAATAAATGTATTGAAGACCAACATATTTTTTTTTAAATCTATATATAACACAACATATTAAGTAAAGTTTAATAGTTTTAAAAAAAATATATTAACTTGACTGCTAGGACAGTTATTATCACTTTTATTATTGCATTAAGGAATCTGTATCTTATTTTCTTTTTGTTGTATTCCTGTCAACCAACAGAATCACTATCATGCTTTATTTTAGGGTCTGTAAACATGCTCATAATGTCAGAGTTAATGTCCAAAAGGACAAATCAGGATCACTAAAGCATTATCTGAAAGACTCATTGACATTTATGACAATGATGGGATACCTGATTGTGATTTAACAATGAGATTGTAAGAGATAAGGAGGCTTAGCAAAGACAAAGTAAACATATTTTGTATAAGTTATATATTTGGTAAATATATGTCCCTCGACCTCTAAAGGCAATGACACAAGGTACTATTTGTCATTCAGCATTTTGTTGTGGCTACTAATAGCCAGAAAATGCCCTGCCATAGTAAATACTGAGAATTGTCTCTGCTAAACGCAACACAAACTGCACAATAAGGGTGCAAAGTTGCGAAAGGCAATGTCCTTCACTAGCGAATTTTTGCCCCAGGAACACTGACACGAGTCATTGCACCTAGACAAAGGTCCAAGACCGTGGACCGAAACGTTGGTGCTTTTACTATGTTTGATGATTGAATACATTTTGTAAAATTTGGAATCAGAGTGCGTGTCGTTACAGATCCTTTCTACGTTTCGACAAGAGACACAGCACCCGGAAGTGAATGGTGATAGTTGAAGCGAGTGCGGATGCCCTAGGAGATATATATATATATATATATATATATATATATATATATATAGCTACTAAAAGAAATCTGCATTCTGCCAAGCATGAATGCACAGTAACATTTTGCCAATGGCTGATTTATTCAAAAAAACAGAAAAATGTTAGCCACAAAAACCCATTAGAAACCTGCTGAAGAAAAATGTCAGTTGACTTCATTGAATTTGGAAAGATAAAACAATGCCAACTAACTTTAATGTATTTGGTTTGGACAAAAAGCCTTATTACTGTACCATTTCCAATCAAATATCATCCTCTGGTTATGTAGAACATTGCCAGCCCTGACCTATACCTGGCCTTGTATATACATTTCACATTAAAAGGGTGGGGAGAGATGAGGAGTTTGCTAGCTTTCCTTAAACATTGTGCAAGAAATACTTCTGCATTTTTCTCACTCTTTCTCTTCCGCTTTTCAAAATTAGAATGAACATTAAATCCCTTGGGAAGGGAGAAAAGTTTGTTTATCTAAAAAGGTTTCATATTGTCTGAGTTTATGTACACTATCCCTGCTGCTGAGATTAAACCAGACCTATTCATTTTTCAAATATTTTGGCCGTTTTCTGTTTAAAGTGCAGAAAGGTTTACTTAATGTATGTAATTGGTCTTTAGCAATGCAGTATTTATGTATTCATTCATTAAGACTGGCAGGTTTTCCATCAGACAAATTTCAAAATCAAGGTTGAAACACATGGGCCGATTACTTTGCTGCTCAGTGCAGCTTTTTAAAGGGATCCTGTCATGGGAAAAATGTTTTTTTCAAAATGCATCAGTTAATAGTGCGGTTCCAGAAGAATTATGCACTTAAATCCATTTCTCAAAATAACAAACAGATTTTTTTATATTTCATTTTGAAATCTGACATGGGGCTAGACATTTTGTAAATTTCCCAGCTGCCCCAAGTCATCTGACTTGTGCTCTGATAAACTTCAATCACTCTTTACTGCTGTACTGCAAGTTGGAGTGATTTCACCCCCTCCCCTTTCCCCCCAGCAGGCTAACAACAGAACAGCTCCCTAAACAAGATAATAGTTGCCTGGTAGATCTAAGAACAGCACTCAATAGTAAAAACCCATGCCCCACTGCGTGCTATTCAGTTACATTGAGAAGGAAAAACAACAGCCTGCCAGAAAGCAGTTTCCTCCTAACGTGCTGGAACAAGTCACATGACCAGGGGCAGCTGGGAAATTGACAAAATGGCTAGCCCAATGTCAGATTTCAAAACTGAATATAAAAAAATCTCTTTTGAGAAATGGATTTCAGTGCAGAAGTCTACTGGAGCAGCACTATTATCGGATGTGTTTTAAAAAAACACCATGACAGTTTCCCTTTAACCCCACAACTCATTAGCCAAAAGTAAATGAGCTAGATTATAAATACAGTCCTGTATCTAAATATTACCCATAAAATAAGGGTATGATCTATTGTATTTTCACATCCACATTCCATTTGGAAAATAACTATATTATAATTTCCCAATAATGAAATAAGTCTAACTTTAGTAAATAAGGAATCTTATGTGTCAAAAAACTTTTTTTTACTGTTAGAGCTATACCTAAGGTCTGCTTAATTGAAAACAATACATTTTATCTGCCAAATACAGTCACTTCATACAACTTAATACACAAAAACATTGCTTAATTGTGAAGTAATATTGAACAAAATTAAAGTTCGGATTCAGTGTCAAGCAGAGTGATACTGACACTAAAAAATGAATTTTAACATAGGAATGTACATTAAATGTTACCCATAGGTCATGTTGATAATTTTTTTGCTGAGAGGTTTGTTTTTGTATATAACTGTTAGCTGAAGTTCCTAAGCCTGACTCTCTGACTTTGCCAGCCTGGCTGTCCCATCTCAGCCTGTTAGTTACAGTTTCTAATGCTAACAGATGCCTTTTGCACAAATATGGCAGCCCCCTCATACAGGAACATGGGGGATCAGACAGGTAATGTAAAAGCATCATACAAATACTTTATGGCAAAGTTAGAAGTAGCTTTCAAAGCCAGTTATTATAATAGATGTAAAAAAAGAGTTTAATTTCAGGTGTCAGCATCTCTTTAAAGCTGCATTTACTGTATAACCATGAGGCTGTTCCCTTCAGTTCTGTTTAAGTCAAAATATAATTTGACTTCAGATATTTTACGACATAACACTCCTTCTCTTATCATCAAGATATTTATGAGGCAGTAACAACAAACACCAGCATTTGAGATGGAGAGACAAAGGGGCAATATCAGAGACGTGGATCATTAGTATCATAGGACTGCCATGCCTTATGGTGGGTACTGTAATGTTCATATTTAAGGGATATTATTTTTCAGTCTTTTAGTATTTTTAGTTTTCCTTTAATGTAGGTGAAGTCATCCAATACTTTACAAAGGAAAAAAATCACTTAGACAAGAGACAAATGTGTTCCTCATGCAGCATGAAGTCAGACATTGCTTTTTCCATTTTGTACAGCTTTATTATGGTTTATATAGTTGTACCCCAGACTGATGCTTTATACACTTGTCTCAGTGAGTCATAGACATTTAAGTGAAAGGGTTATTCACATACCCCTTTTTTGCTCTCATATTCTCCAGTTCCAGGACTTCTTTTTAACTACTGGTTTTAGGTCATATTTCATAGCCACAAGAATAATAATTGCCTTGAATCCCCTGCATACTTTGGAACACGATGTAGTAGCAACATTCTTTAAACTTATTAATGACTCAAGAAGTTAAGGTTTGTGAGCACAAGTCTCCTAATACGTGTTCCTGTGTCAGAATCAAATAAAAAGGATGAGGTATTTCATTCCTGAAGCCTGGAAAATAACCATTTTAAAACTACTGATTACCAAGTACAAAAACTCTTTGTAGAAAAAAGGGAAATTGACAAAACAGGTAATTTCACATCAATAATTATAGTTGGCCTATACATTCCATTACCTGGGGGGCTGCATGTCAGAGTTACATTCTCAAGTGCCAATCTGGACATACATATGATGCCATAAGGGGGGGGGGGATTAAGGGCATTAGTTATATGGTGTAGAGCTGTTATGTCAGAGAATAAGAACAAACATTAACTGTCTCATTGTTTTAGTTGCCCTTTAAATATTTGTATTTAAGCTCTTTAGATAACACTTCAGAAATTAATATTACAAGTGTACTATTCTTTATCCCCTATTTATTGTATTATATATTCTATATATTCTACGGATTTACTACTGTAAATATAAAGTACTGAATATATAGATTTTTCAATTTGCTTTATTTCCTCAAATATTCTGAAAGTTACTTTCATGGCTTGCAGATTTAGCATTACCTAAAAAGCCATGTGGCTGGCTGGGCAAAAGCTACTCATTAAAATTTTTGAATTGCACATGTCTTTTTTAATTAAGATTTTTCCCATGCATCTTTTATGCATTAGGTTATGTACAGGCGAGGGCCATCCTCTAAAAGTCAAACATTACTAATACAGCGTAGAACATATGTGCAGGCCAACTGACTGCATACACTTATTTTTCTGCAATCCTACAAAGGTATTAGTGATGACATACAAACAGAATTAGAAAGATAGATTTTCATTAAAACGAGGACTTGATTTGATGATATGAACAGCTCTGCGAAATGTGTTGGCGCTATATAAATACATGTTAATAATAATAATATGCAGTGATACTAAAGCAAATGGGTTACTGACAAAATGTATTCACAGTATGGCTTGCAGAATGTAGGCCTTCAGTTTAACATGATCATGCAGTGGGGAATGAGCACAAAGAAAATTAATATAATTAATGAAAGCAATAACAAGGGAGACTATCACTCCTTGAGGAAACAGACCATATCAAAACAGAAATTAAAATCTGACATGGCACCCATGACGTCTTCTTCGTACAGCACACAGAATACATAGCAGAAGGGTTTAAGTTTTCATTTCCAAGAAGTGTCTAGGATTAATGGCCTAATTTAATCCATACTTTAGGTCATTCCAGATTGGACAAATAATTACGGAATGATTCATATTTAGATGGCTTCCAACAAAGTACATATAAAAAGAGCAACAAATATTTTACCACACAGTTTTTGTCTTCCCAGAACTGATTTATGCACATTAAATAACAATTTATTGTGGGAAAGAGCCTAATGGCACAACTAATGTATGCTTAGGGATGGGTCTGAGTTAGTATTTATGCTCATGTGGATAATGAAATCTCTATCTAGATTACATTTTATAGGAAATTGTTAGACTTGTTATCAACTGGAAAATCTTGAAATCTAAGCAGCCCCAGGGAGATGCAAATGTTTCGATATACATAATTGTATGGTGTCAGTAAAATAATTGTATGGTGCCAGCTTGGCACAACAGAAAAAGCACATAATCAATCATGATTGTGCCATTAAATTGTAAAGTCTGCACCAAATGCCATTAAACTATAAAGAATGTGCTGTGTATCATTTTGTTTAATCTTGCTACTTGCCTTATATTATCAATTCAAATGTCTGCTCTTCGAGTCCCAGGGTGGCTCTCTATGTGCCCAACTGAAATGCCAATATTATAAAATTAGAATGCTACACATATTATGTGGCCTTTATTTAGATTTAGATAACACAGCATGTTCCACAGCACTTTACAGAGATTATTTGTCACTCACATTGGTCCCTAAAATTTAAGTTCCTATCACATTCACACTAGGATTGTTTCATCACAAGTCAATCAAAGGGTTTATATATAAGGGTTTATATATCTTAGGAACATGGGGGGAAACCAGAGCACTTGGATAAAATGCATGTAGACACAGGCACATTGTTTCCAAGTTGGAGGTTTAGTGCAACTTGTAGCTAAAATTATAATACCTGCTGGGCAAGAGCTAAATGTTACAACTAATAATGTTAAACTCTGCTTGCTCTCCCCAACTCACTGTGCAGCCACACCTATGGGGAGAGGGACTTATCAGAAAGACTTAAAATATTAAAAAGAAAAAGCTGCAACTCAGCATTAAGTCCAGGGTTGGACTGGGCCAGTGGTACACTGGGATAAAACCCAGTGGACCCTGCTGGCCCAGACCCACTATTACCGCTGCCCCCTGACCTCCCTCCCAGCTCCAGAAGGAAAAAAGGTAGGCGTGGTGGGCTGGAGCAGGGTTGCGGCTGGGGGTGGGGGGCCTGAAGTGTCTAAACTGTCTTTGCCACTGGGGCGTGGGGTGGTGGTACAACCAATGCAGCAACACCGATGGGCCCCGGACTCCCCCTCTGATCTTGATTAAGTCACATAAATATATCAATAAGTAAATAGTGCTTACAATGGAAGCAAATGCAGAAAAGCAAATGTGTTTATACACGCATATCGTTAGTACCATAGTACTGTTATTCTTACTTGTTATTTGAATTGAAATCATAAGGCATTCATTCCCAAATAAAATTCCTTTTCCATTACTTGACTTCTTGCTAGAAGGTTTAGTCTATAAATACAGTCATTGGTACATTATGTATGGAAGGATGTTTTCCAGATGGACAGAGTTGGTTTCAGACACTCTATATCCCTGGATCGGTTGTTTGATGTGTCTGTTTTTCCTTGGACACTACACTTTTCCACTTTAAGACATTAGCCATTTAGTGTAAGGAATTTATAAGACTATACCATCTGACACCATGTGATGATTAATTCCATGTTCTATTCCAAGTCCTATATATTTTTAATTGTGGAAAAAGACAAATGATTGAAATACCAGACATACGATAAAGCAAAAAAAAAGTGATTTTATTTAATAATATATACGTATATATGTACCAACTGTTTATAACATTTAGGGGATTATTTACTTAACTCCAAATGCAAAAATCCCGAAAGATTTGGTTTATTTTTATGAAATTGGACTTTTAAAAAAATCACAAATTTTTCGGAATTTATTAAACCTTAAGGATCGAAAAGTCCAAATCAGAAAATCCAGCACCTGTCGAGGTTGCATATGTGTAACAAAATCTCACCCTGGTGGTCTAGTGGTGGTGCGGCGGGGACGCCCGCCGCACCGCTCCTCTTCCTAGTGCCGGCTTCTTTAGTGTGCGTGCGGCGCACACTTCCGCTATTTAAAGGTGCATGCGCGCTGGCGTCTACGTCAAATTCAAATATTTAAAGGGGCACTTGTGTAATTTTCATGGCCCATGATAGGATTTGCTCCTGGTGCCTTTAACCTGTGCTGTAAAGCTTCTGATCTGATCTACTACCTGTGTTTGACCCTGCCTGGCTTTTGACTACCCTGTTCTCTGTATCCTGACCCGTGCCTGTTATTTGACTACCGATTCTGCCTCATCCTATCTGATTGATCACCCGGTTTGACCATTTGCCAGCCTGTCAACTTCTAGCTATCCGCCTGCCTTGACCCGGCCTGTCTGACCACGAATCTGCCTATTCCTGCCTGCATCGTGACCATAGACCTTTATACAGTCGTGCCCCATTGCTGGCCAGAACTCCTGCCTTGCACCTCTCATTTAAGTCCAGGTGGCATCTGAGTAGCTGAGGGCTCCTCCCGAAGCCAAAGGCGGTCACACTACTGGTGAAGCACGAGCCTAGACCAGGGTGCTTGGCGCTTGTTCTGGTATTGGGTGCCGACCATGACAATATGTCAACAGGAGAAGTCCCAATGATTTTTTTATGTGCGCTGGGTTTTGTGCAATACCCCAAAGTTTTGTGTGATAAATTTGAAAAAAAAAATCATATTTTTTCCAGCAAATTTTTGGAAAAATTAAATAATAAATAAGTGTAAAAAACTAGAGGAATTTGATCGGAGCAGAAAATGTTGAGATAAAATCAGACTAAACACTTAAACCGCTTATACTTGTGAAAAATCCAGACATTGTGTTAAACCAGTAAAACCAATGTTAGTCAGTCCCTAAGCAACTTCAATTTTGGACCCTAAAAACATTGGTAAGTTGACCTGTACTACTAAGATATATTGAAATTGCTCTTTAATAATGGCCTTACTAGGCCCCCTAAAATCCTGCCCCCCTGCAGTGTCTGCTTATTCTGAAGTTACTTCCCTGCAGAAGACTAAAAGGTTAAAATAAATTGTATACTGCAAGTTAAAGGGCCTGAATTCAGATTGATTGATTTGGTTATTTAAGGCTTAGATAATTTATCAAAATCCCTTAAACAACTGCAAGAGGACCCAGGGGTTCAAATTATGCTTGAAGTTCATGGATCTGGGGCATCACTGCACCATGCATCTGGAAGCAACCTGACTTTTGGAGCTCCTTAGAAAATTGTGTCTAGGAGTTTGCTGCTATGAGTGCTGAAAATAGGGAGTTTAAAAAAAAATGTTACCTATAGGAAATCAACTTTAAATACATTTAAAATCATGCCTTTAATGGATTCCACGCTCAAATCATTTTAGGGCTCCCTAAATTGGGGGAAATACACTATTTATTGCAACCATGTACTGAAACTACAGTCAGTTCAGTTACTTACATTCCTGGGCTCCACAGCAGTCACATGATCTACTTCATCTCCCTTTACACACCTGTGTAACATTATGTTAAAATAGCATGGAACTGGGTACTGAAAAACATTATTATAAACTCCATTTGCGGGATTTGCTCACCTCACAGAGTACTTAGAAACACACTGACCTTTCACTTTTCAAAAAATTATCAAATTATGTGAAATATCAGCAACACTGCACTGATTATCATTCAATTTAAACACAATCAGATTTAAATCATGCATTTATTAGAAGTATGCCTGTAGTAAACCCCCTTGCTCAACATGAGGCCAATGAATAGGCCTTGTGCTTTTTGCCACTTGTTTTAATCACACAAAATCAATGTTATTTCTTGAGCAAACAAGGCTAGCAGAAAATGAAACTTCATATAGTTCTAGATAATTAAAGGAGAACTAAACTCTAAAAATTAATATGGCTAAAACTGCCATGTTTCATATATACTGAACTTATTGAACCAGCCTAAAGTTTCAGCTTATCAATAGCAGCAATGATCCAGGACTTAAAACTTGTCACAGGGGGTCACTATTTTGGAAAGTGTCTGTGACACTCACATGCTCATTGGGCTCTGAGCAGCTGTTGAGAAGCTAAGCTTAGGGGTTGTCACTAATTATCAAGCAGAAAATTTGGTTGTCCTGTAATATAAACTGATGCTACAGGGCTAATTATTAAATTCTGATGCTAGTTGCACTGGTTTCTGTGCTGCCATGTAGTAATTATCTGTATTAATCACTAATCAGCCTTAAATTGAGACATTTCTATTCTATGTGTACTGTATATTGTGAGTGAGTCCCTAAGCTCAGTAACTGATAGCAGCACAGAGCATGTGAATAGCCGGTAAAACACCAGCAAAGGCAGGGGCCGGTATTACAAATTTACCGGCAATGTAGCAGCCGGTAAATTTGTAACACTACTTTAAAAAGGCCCTTACCTTGCCTTAGTTCGAGTTAAAACTTACCTTTCTTGCAGTCTTCAGCCGATCGTAGGATGTGGCTCCGCCCCTATGATGTCATGTCCCGCCGCCTTTGGTGTCACTCTCCACCCTTTACCAAAGGTGGCAACCCTACATGTGAATCAGTAGAAAAGAACAGGAGGCACAGATCTTTACTGCTTAAGGGCTGTGGTTGCCTTGGGCTGTTACAGTAGCCCAAACATAATGTACAACTTTCCTTGTCCTTTAAGACTGCTAGTGCAGAGATAAGCAGAAGTCATTTATACAGGGGTATTATCTATGAACTAATGAAGAATAACACAATTTCAGAATATTAATATACAAGTTCTTCAGTGGAAAGTATTCTATTTGAAGCCTCTTCAGATAGAAATGTTTGCATGTTGTAAACTTCTAAAAACCCTATGGGTGGACCGGCAGGGAAAATATCCAATTTAGTGGGTGAATTTATTTTTGTACTGAAGACTTATCCTCTTACCCCACTGCAGTCATTTCAGCTCATACTGTGATAGTTCTTTGTTTTTTTATCTCTAACACAAAACATGAATCTGCAGAAGTTCAGGCCAGCAAGAGATTGCCTGTTTTAGAGCGGTTGCATGTTGTATTGTATTTTCACTTTCAGCAAACAGCTTGGCCAACTCTACAGATGTTATAAAAAAAATCTGGAATGTTCTCACTGTAATAGATGGCATGCATTTCCTACAAACACTTACAACTATATTACTACAAATATTTGGGGGTTTCTTGTGGATTTCCCCATATTTTCACATTTGCTGCTTCCACTGATTTAGTAATGTGTTCACCAGATTTTCCAATAAGAGCCATTACACATTTTTGGACTATTAATGTGGTTTTCACAGAGGTCGGAATAATTTATGTTTATTTCCTGATTAAATGCCAGACACCTCTATTTCAAAAGTGTGGTCTTGTCTGGAGCAGCTAACCCTACATTCATCCTCTATCCAGTAAACTTTTTACACTGATGACAGATTTATTTCTTTTTGTTACTTTCTCTCATTTACGGTAACTGGAAATCCTAGAGTTTTCATGTTCTTTTTGATCCTGCATTTATAATATGGAACAGCATCACGGCAACATAACTTGCATGGAAGTTGTAAGCAAAATATTTTTCAGTGCTACCATGAGACATCTGCCAGAATGTTTTCCTCTAAAATGGGATATGTTGCAGGAAAATCCCATACAACTGTCGGTGTAAAAAGTTAGTTACAAGTAATTAGAAGTAAATGTGTATGATGTGATGTCCTACCCAGGTAGTTTGAGACAGACTCCCCTTTAACCTAGAGAGACCCTAGCAGATAACACTGGGGTCCATAAATGGACTCTTCATACAAATGTTTACAATCTATCTATATGTTAGCTATATGTTTGTTTTTTTTATTGCCGATGGTTAGTATTGAGATTCTGGAAATGAAATTAAATAGCTCTATTGGCAAGCCACAAAATGCTCAAAATATCTAATAATAATGATATGTTTGGGATCTATTATTCTGAAAATCCAAATTACAGGAAGGCCATCTCCCACAGAATCCATTTTAAGCAAATAATTCTTATTTTTTTTTAATTATTTCCATTTCTCTGTAATGATAAAACAGTACTGTGTACATGATGTTAACTTAAGGGCCCATTTATTAAATTTATCTGGGCAGGGTCTTCAAGAGGAAAACTCAAATTATTCGTGGAAATTTATTTTTTTTATATTAAGCTGCTGAAAATCCAAATCGAAAATGTCGAAGTCAATAGCAGATGTTTCTTGACATCGTGGTCTGCGCTAGATAATCTAATAAAGTCTGGATTTTTGTCCAATAATCAGAAAAAGTCAAGTTTCACAGCAAAAATAAATAATAATTTTCAGAGCGTCACAATACATATTTATGCTCGATTTTGTCACAACGTTCTCTGTTTTTTGTTTCAAGAAAAATTATTGATAAATGATTCCAAATCATGGAAGGGAGTTTGGCTGACTTTGTTTTCATAAAAAACTGAGATTAATTTGTTTTATTAAATAACCCCCTAAGTCTCATGAATCCATATTAGTGACAAAGAAATCTTACTGGGTTTATTTAATGTTTAAAGGATTTTTAGTAGACTTCAGGCATTGTCTTAGGGGCAGATTTACAAAATTCACATGAAGGATTCGAAATTCGATAGAATTTTCAAAAAGATTCGAATTTTCGAATGTTTTTGAAGACCACTTAGACCATCGAATTTTGAAAATTCGATTAAATCAAATGATGCGAATAATTCGAAAAAAAATCTATTAGAATATTCGACAGTCAAATAACTTCCCCTTTAAATTTTTATTCGACTGCCTAGTTAGCCAGTTTCAACCTACCGAATTGGCTTTCATTGTTTTAGATCGAATAAAAAATGGTTAGAATCATTCGATTCGAAAGATTTTATTGTTCGATCGAATTTTTGCTATTCGATCATTCGACCAATCGAATAGCGGTAAAATCCTTCGAATTCGATTCTAAGGATTTTTATTCCCACACAATTCCCATGGTCGAATTCGACCCTTAGTAAATCTGCCCCTTAATGTCAATCATATGGACTCACAAGGTGCACTGGAATGTCAAGTTTCCACACTTGCAAATGCTAACTTATGCACTCACAAGAGACAAATGTACACTGCTATTCAGATGAATTCTGGATGTTTTGTTCCTTAGTTGACAAAATGACCAATATTGACATTTTGGGAAATCCTCTAAAAAACTCAAAGCACTACTCTAGGAGCAGATATTTCTTGTGTGGTCTGAAAAGTCTAGTCAATAAAACCTTTTGCATTCTTATGTCTTCTTCCATGCAGTTCATATCAAGTTCCCATTTCTCATTAGAGGGCATCAGCGCAAAATACACGCACTGGTCATTAGATTATTTGAAAATTCAGGGATACAAGAAAGCCAACTAGAAAGGCTGCACTTATTGCCCTGCACCATGCATGTATTAGCTTTGTCCCTAAATTTTAAAATAATATGATAACCCTAACATGCATACTTGTTGCAGTTTTACTTAAGAACAAGAATATATTTTACTAATTACTAACTGAAAGGTATATTATGCACCTGTTAAAAAAATAATTAACTGTTCAAAGATTTAAAAATGCATTTTCCATTTGTTAGGAAATGAATCCACAGCATAATTATGTTTTACAGGGTGGCACTGGCTTTCGCAAGGGGATTACCAATTTTGTTCATAAATTCTACCCTGAGCCATTTTTTTGTCTATTCCATTATGACACCCAGCACCAAAGCCCTTCTGCCACACAATTCACTTACAAGCAATCAGCATATTTAAGGGCAGTAACCTAACTGGAGTCAGGGCTAGCTAAATATTGCAAAGAATAACCAAAACAACCAACATTAAAGAATCCTCTATTTGCTTGGAAAATAACATCTAGATATCCAGCCATTAGATAACACCTGATATGAACTGTATTATAATGTGAAGTTTCAGTTTCTATGCCAGGGGTCATCATTATAATTCCTTAGACCTAACTCAGTCATACTCACAAATATTTTATTCTTAGTAATATATAGCATATCACTAGATTAGAGGCAAATCTATAGGGGATATGTGTGCCTGTACCCATAGAACTCTGAGCAGTAGGTGATTTACTGGGAGTCAAAACACATTTTGAAGGCCTCAAGCTGACTATTAATGTAATAATTATTAAAGAACATCTATTACAAGTAACATATCATTCATCTGTGAATTATTACAAAGAAATCTACCTTCCATGTTGTTCCATGAAAAAATTATAGAAAAGTTTAACACAGAGCAGTGACTCAATGCCCTTACTTTGTTATTTTTACAACCGAAAGCCACAGAGAGGAGGACCATAAAGTCATAAGAAGATGAATCAGGGGTCAGCCCAGTTGATATCCTAAATATCCTACAGTACACCCATTTTGCAGAACATTTGCTTATGGGCTTTCAAAAGTCAAAAGTATTATGTGCCTTAAGATACCAAAAATGCCCTTTAAACAAAACAGATATTGTTTCTCCATATATTGCAGTATATACAAGCCGGCCAACTACGTCAGTCATCCCTGGTCTGGCCAGTTCCTACACTCACTTTCATCTGATTCATTAACAATTCTAATACTCCACTTATATTGGTCAATGGACAATATTAAATATATATTTTTTTCTTTTTGGCGTAAGAATAATATATATGGAAACATATATTAGATAAAGGGGAAAAAAAATCAAACAAGGGCTGAAGAATGTGATCATTCAGTTCTGAAGAAACTATACATGAAAATATATATGATCATTATGGAATTAGCCTATTGCCTGTTGGGACTCCATGCTGATTGCAGTAACTGTTAAAACAAAGAAAAGGTACTAGAACACAAAAGAAAAACACAGACAAGCATAAAATAGGGAAGCTGAAGTAAAAATGGAAGGACAATCGTATGGGGCAAGGGAAGAAGGAATCAGCAAAAATAAAAAGTGAAAGCATGCAATTAAAGTGGTGGAAGCATGCTGAAAGCTGAAAAAGCAATAAATGGGGCAAAGTATTCATGAAATATTAGAAAAAAGGGTAAAACAAAAAATGAAAGGCAGCACTAAGCAAAAATCAGAACAGGTGAGTAGGAGATAAAAGGGGGAAAAGTGGGTATGAGGGCATAGAAGGAAAGGAGAAAATGTGCATTGGGAGAACTTCAGAAAAGAGCAAATGGCTAGAATATGAGGGCAAAGGGTGTTTAAAGTGAAGGAAAAAAATTACATACCCCCCAGAATTCATAGCAGGAAGGCACAGAGGCAGTTAAATATATAATACACCCCAGAATACATAGTAGTGTGGTACAGTGACAGATACACAAATGATACCCACTGAACAGTTATCTTTATGTACAACAGCCTCAGCATGTTTATAAAAAATCATTTGTATTGCAAATACCCTCTGGTGGCCATTTTCCCTCTGACACATTATCAGTAACACTGACATCTGCAAACAGGACATGTATGCTGTTAAGTTCATGCAATGCAAAATGTAGGTTTACACAGGCATAACATACTTTCATAAAAAGTTCTGCTGGGGTTGAGCACTGTAATGGTTAAGCTGAGCTCAAGTGAGGTAGTTAGGATCAGACAGCTACAGCAGAGTTTCTATGAGTACCACTGTAACCCATACACTAGCTTGTGGAAGCTGGAATGGGACTTCAAGAATGTTCTGTTATCAATATCATCACATTTATGACCATTCCTATGGAGATTAAAAAGATGTACGTTGACTTTGGTAGCTAAAAACTAACATGTTGGGGATGTGATATAGAATACCTCTAATTCCATCAGCTATGAACTCATCCAGTTACAGTCAGAAGGGTTCATGAGCAAAATGAATTGTCGGAGTATGACAGTACATAGGAAGCCACAAGAAATACTCATAAGCCCTAGAAGTGAAATCACCAAAAAATTTAGTTTTTTAGGCTTTAACTAACATAAAGGTAAAAAAGCTGTAGGAAAGTTTAGACTTACTCACTCATGTGATTCTCCTTCTCCAAAGCAGGACAGCATTGTGGGAAGTGGTATTTTGGCTGGAGGAGAGCTTTAAAGTGGACCCGTCACCCCCAAAAAATATTCAAAATCATGTTTTATCACATTAGTCAAGCAAAATGAACATTAATTACACTATATAAATAATTTTAATCTTGTTTTCTTCAGTCTGGAAATTCATAATTATAGCAAGCAGGCAGGAGCCATTTTGTGGACACTGTTATTAAGGCAAGCCTTGCATCATTTCAGAATCTTGTTTGTGTATCAGAATGGGGGACCCGATGTCTATCCCCATGTCCTGGCTACACAATTAAATGGTTAAGAGAACTGGAGGAATGTGGGGAGAGCAGTGACATCTAGGAATGGAAAGTGAAAGTAATTATCTGCACGCCGCTATGTCTAAGGCATAGAGGAGTGGCAGACAATATCTGATTGACAGCTGATATCTTTAAATGAGCTTAAAACAGCTATGAATGCTTTAATAAAAATTTGAAATTGGTTTTCATGTTTAATTTGAAAAGGACTTTTATTATACAGATTTTTGTGTCTGGGCGACGGGCCCACTTTAAATGGTACATGTAATCAGGACAGTGCAGAGCATAGTAACAGACAGACACATAGGGGGTTATTTATCAAAGGTCGAGTTTGTGAGGTTTTTTCTACCTTGAATAAACTCACAACTCAAATGTTTGCTTATTTATGAAAATACTTGAATGTAAAAAATTCAAATGAATTCAATCAGGGGAAAAACTGGAATAGCTTGGATTGTTCATGAAGGCTAAAAACATCTTCAAATGGTTCAAGGGACCTCTGCCATTGACTTCTACATCATCTCAACAGGTTTCTTCAATTCAATCTATTTCCAGCTTCGGATATAATACATTTTGAAAAATTCAAGGTTTTTTTATCCCGAAATATTTGAGTTTTTGCTGAAACTACCTTCGAAAACTGAACCTTTAATAAAATAACGTAGCAACCATGCATTGATTTGAATAGAAGTGGAAGAAGTGTGTGCGAGTAAAAGACTTTCCCCTATATGTAATAAAAGGCACTAAGTTTGCCCTGGGGCAGTAACCTATAGCGACCAATCAGCAGGTAGAATTCACTATTCACCTGTTTAAATGCAAGTATCTTATTGGTTGCCATGAGTTACTGCTCCTGGGCAAATTTAGTGCCTTATATTACATATAGGGGACTTGGCTTGTGTGACCTACCATGTATGTATTACAAAAAAGACTGCATTCAATTTTTGCATCAGTATGTACTGAATGTGATAATGTCTTTACCAAAAAGCTTTGTGCAGAAAAAAAATTGCACCATCTTCAAGCTGGTCTTAAAGGAAAACTATACCCCCTGAGCAATGTAGGTCTGTCATATGTAAAACCCCACTTCATGTAAATAAACCATTTTCATAATAATGTATTTTTTTAGTAGCATGTGCCATTGGGTAATCAT
>CM044437.1:97127205-97141663 GCA_024363595.1 Xenopus borealis
ATCGTATTTTGGATATGTTCCTTAGGTGGAAGTGACATGATATATTGCAATTGTTAGGTTTGGTTCACTGCAACAATATCTGACATGCGTTCTGTTCATAGTGAAGGCCTGCAATGGTCTGTGTGAGGGGGATTCATCAGTTAAGTCTGACCCACTTACAGGCACCCTAACTAATTAAGTATTTATATAGTGAGAAGCAGTGGGTATTGAGAATATAATCCCATTATATAGTGAGTGGCAGTGAGTACTGGCACCCCAAGTGCATTATACAAGGAGAAGCAGTGAATTCTTGCATGCAAGTAGAATAAGCAGTAGAGGCACTTCATTAACTCAATGTATATTTAAAAAAAAAAGGCAGTGGGCTTGATGCTCCAGCTGATCCTGCCCATTCTTCTAAGTAACACATTTTTGCTTTTCAACAGCCTGTACAAAATTAGGTGCTTTTTTTCGGGGTTCATTTATTTGTCATGTTATTAAACAAAAGTTAACATAGCACACTGAGCAAAGAACCGTTAGTACTTAATGATTATTGTTACATGGTACTGCATGTAATCAAATAGTGTTACACTGAAAAAAATTGTCATAATAGCAATCTAGAAAATTCAGTATAAGCACAGTTACAATCATTTAGCAATTATTACCCTTGAGGTGTCTAGGTACCCCAAATCTTAGATTTAGTAGTGACTTCATAGGTAAATTTTACTAGTGGAAGCAGCTTACTAAGCTTATTAATATGAGGTAACCAATATGGACTGGTAGGAGGATTGGACCTTAACCAGTGTTATACACAGCATTTTAGGCTTAGTTTGGGTTAATGGCTCCTCTGTGATTCCACAAAAATAATTGAAGTTAGAGCCAGGTTAACACTCAATTAGCCCATAACTTCCAACCAGAATTTTCCATATTGGGGGAAAAAACACATAATATGTAAGAAACCAGTTTAAGATTGTTGACAATGAGAATAGGCAGATGTTCTATTAGGATACTTTTCATTACGTTGAACTGAAGTACATTTATCTTGATGGAGAGAATTTTGAAATTGTCTCTTGTTGAGAGACAAAGAGAAATTTGGAGAGAATTTTGAAATTAATTAATTTGTCTCTTGTTCAGATTAAAAACTGGTAAAATGAGGCTCTCTTCATTAATTGAGGATAGATGTTTGCCTTTGTTTAAAATGTTCCCTAAGGTGGATGGCAATTAGTTTTATCCCTGCAGGAGATACATTTTTTGCGGCCAGGGTCCCCGAGTTTTGTATCGGTAAAATAAGTTTGATATCAGATCCAAATTGTGCTTTAAAAATGTGTTTCAATTCCATATATCTAAAAGGATCAACATCAGTTCCTTGCAGTTATTGACAGAGGGAGGGCAGTGCTCCCTAATGTTTTTTTGTCTAGGAATTTGGTAGGGATCAGGGCCGGATTTGGAGTAGCGGTGCCCCAAGACCTCATGGTCCCAGCGCCGGCCCTTCGGTGTGCACGCCCCCACATGCCGCCCATAAATTATTTCCGCCCTAGGCCTGGGACTTTCTGACCTTGCCACAAATCAGGGCCTAGTAGGGATCAAAAGTGAGGGACATGAGAAGTTCTCCACAGAAATGTATGTGTGGATAACAGATAAGTGGTCAGTTTTACCAAACATAATGTTATCGGACCAAATCCGTGTGTTATTGACAGGTCTTTGTAATGCAGGGACCACATCAATGGACATAAGGGACTTTTGCCAATTAACTTGTAAACTGGATTATGAATTATATTCCTTGGCTCCAATAGTGAATGCGCTGATAAAAGCTGTTCCTTGGGAATAACCAAAGAACCAAGTGAGGCATAAAGGATTAATTAGATATTGCATAGCAGGTTGTTGATTGTTGCCCAGACACTGGGTGCAAAATTGAAAAAAAAAGAATAAACAAGATAAAGAAGAAGGGTCTTATCCAGAACCAAAACTGAGAGCAGTGCTAAAATATCAAAATGTCCAAAGTGGACTGCACCACCCAAATGGAAAAGTGAGAGAACTGTGTAAGGATCTGGAATGAGAGACCCCTTATAACATATAGCTAAAGACAGTGCAAGAAACATAGGGAACAAACTAACAAACATTGTGGCCACAAGGGGTCAGGCTTCCTAAACACAACAAAAGAAAATTGATTAGTTGACCTCTTGGCACCATTGGTATAACAATATTGAAAAAAATTATGTTGTGTATTTATGGGGGGGGGGGCATAATCCCAAAAGTGCAACACAACCATAATGTGGAGCAAAAAATTGGTTAAACGTGAAACCTGGCATATTGCTTGTCAAAAACATAATAGAATGCAGACATAAGCAGCGCTGTGTGTATGGCAGTTTTCATTGCCCACTAATGCAGTCAAATGCAGTCAAAGGACAGATTACCCAATTATGGGAATACATGTTGTAGTTATAGGTGAGCCCTGGTTGATTATCAGACTGCTAGTCAATACTGTATAGTAAAACTCAGAAATAATGCTGTGTATACAGCACTTTTAACTTGAGCAGTCAAAAGACAGAGGGCACAATTATGGGAATTAAAACAACTATGGGATTTAAAACTGCCATTTACACAGCATTATCTCTGTTTGAGTTTTACTACACAAACACAATATTTTAAGTATAAGAGCTCAAGTTGGCTTGAGACAGACCCAAGTAGACAGCAAGCACTAGTCATACTCTACAGTGAAAAGGAGGACCCCTGCTAACACCGGTCCTCAGTGACTCTCTTTTGGGGTCCTGGAACTTTCTGCTGAGATGCCAAAAAGAAACAAATTAACTTTAAAGAACTAATCAATATAGCAAGGTATTATTAACATGTATTTCTATAGCACCAGCATATTTCGTAGCACCGTAAAGTAAATGTGATTATACAATTAAATCACATGAATTACATACATAGAACATATGGCGTTACATACATTACAATAAATATGGAGTTACATACATCCTAATAAATACCGGTACAAAAGGTGAGGAAGGCCCTGTGCAGAAAGAGCTTACAATCTAAAGGGAAGGGAATGATACAAAAGGTGTGGGAGTGGGCAAGATCAGAGTTAAGTGGGTGAGAGATGTGGTACTGTATGCTGTATTGCATTGGGTAGTTAAGAGTGAGGGTAAGCTTCTCTAAATAAGTTAGTTTAAAGAGATTTCTTGAAAGCAGAAAGGTTGGGAGAACGTCAGACAGACCGTGGGAGAGGATTCCAGAGGAGGGGAGCAGCCCTTGCAAAGTCTTGAATGCGAGCATGTGAGGAGGTAATGAGAGAAGAGTTGAGTAGGAGGTCAGTAGAGGAGTGTAATAATCGGATGGTTGATTATATAGAGATGAGTTCAGAGATGTAGGGAAGGGCAGAGTTATGAAGTGCTTTCAATGTCAGGGTCATTAATTTGAATTTAAGTCTGAAGGACAGTGGAAGCCAGTGCAGGGACTGGCAGAATGGCATGGCAGAGGAGGAGCGGTTGCTGAGGTGTATAAGCCTAGCGGCAGTGGTCAGTATGGACTGGAGAGGTGAGAGTTTCTGGAGGGGAAGGCCAATTTATAGAGAGTTACAATAGTCTAGACATGATATGACAAGAATGTGAATAAGATATTTGGAAGCATCTTGGGTGATAAATGATCGTATTTTGGATATGTTCCTTAGGTGGAAGTGACATGATATATTGCAATTGTTAGGTTGCAATATATTTCACCTCTAGAGACTGATGTTCCCTGCTTGAAGCTTCACCCTTGCAGGAGTAACAGTCATCACGTAAAGTTGCTCTGTTCTATGACTTTGTTTATATAAATAGGTATACTTTCCAGTAAGAACAAGACATGTGTCCAATGAGGTAAGAATAGTGTCACTGGTTTCAGCTTAATTATTAAACTTTCCTTTTAATGGCTTTAAGTCATCAGTATCTGGAATGTACTCATTACCATGATTTTTTTTATTTATTCTTTTGTACAGGCGTGTAGGGATGTGACTGTAGATCAGCAAGATCATTGGGTGAGGTGTTATTAATCTGTATTGTGCAAACACGGAAAATATAAGGTTCTGCTATGATATAAATCCTTTGATTTCCCTGGTAAGGCCCTAATTGGGGAAATTCCACACACAAACATCAAAGGGCACATTTACTAAGGGTTGAAGTGAATATTCGAAATAAAATTTTTATTTAAAAAATTAGAATTTCAAAGTAATTTTGGACTACTTCAACTATAGAATAGGCCAAAATTTGATATGAATAGAAAAATTCTGAAAATTCAAATTTGTCAAGTACTGGCCCTTTAAACTCCTTCAAATTCAACAGTTTGCCACCTTAAAGCTGCCAAATTGCCATTTGACCTCTAGGAACCTGTCCTGAAATTTTAGAAGTCCTAGGAATTCGAAGGATTTTGCGCAAAATCCTTCGAACCGTTGGAAAATTTGATGGTCGATTTTTTTTAAGGTTTTTCATTAGTAAATCTGCCCCCAAGGGTCAAACTTTTATTAAGGGTCAAACTTTCATGCGAGTTTTTTTAAAACTCCCTTAAATTCATCTGAATTTAAAATTCGACTTAGGGAAATGTATTAATGAAATCGATTTGTAAAAACTCAGATAAATTTAAACAACTCTAAAACTCGGATCGAATTCAATCGAACTCGATTTGAAGTTTTACTCAGAAAAAACTCAATGTCAGGAAGGCTGCAAAGATTGCTCACTGGCCCTCTCCCATTGACATACTACAGCAATTCGACAGGTTTTAGGTGGCGAATAGTTGAATTTGAATACTTAAAGGGCCAGAGTATGATAAATCTCGAAAATCGAAACTTTGGATAAATTCCCCATTCGAATCTGACAGTTTTGAGCATAAAATTTTTTTGGAAAATTCTAATTTTCAGTTCGACCCTTAACAAATCTGCCCCCTACTATTTAGTTGAGTGAGATCTTTTAAATAAAATCTGCTTTGTTCATGTCAAATAACAAATCTAGCGCGGCGATCGCTGCTATCGCGAGATGCCGGTCCCTTGTACAATACCTTCTACACCTTGCTTACCAGTGCAGATCCATGTTGGAGAGACTTGATAATATCAAAATTTAGGCTTTTATTCAGACATACATATACAGGTTACAGCAGTGGGGTGCACAAACGTACGTGTTTCGTGACCGTATCCCGGCAATTTTTCGGCAAAATGGGATAGATTTGCCCATCACTATCCTGGACCCCTACCAGCACCAAAACGGTGATCACAGAGGGGGGCGGCAATAGCAAGCCGTCTCAGGTGGCAAGGGAGCTGGGATTGCTCTATACAAGAGAGATTTATTTTTCTCATTTACCCAATCTTTCTAGCCTTTAATTCTCAATGTTTCACTTATTATTTTTGGCAGCTGAGCTAATTGTTTACATTTATAACATTGATAAATTGAAAGTTATAAAAATGTCTTTACTGCTTTATGACTCGAATATAAACAATGTTTCAAAATTTAAAAAAAAAAACTATTTGTGTAAGGTTTATATCTTGATTGACACAAGGGCATCAAGCGTTCGTTTAATTTAAAACAATGTACAGATTCAGCAAAATGGTCAAGCCTCTATGGAAATTAAAAAAGACCATAAGTAAGAGCTGAAAAACTGGATATTATTCCTTGAGTGATATCTGTATCAATGAGTAAGGAGGACACTTGAGACAGCTTTACAAACTGACTATTTCAAGAACTTTATATAACTGCAATAAAAAATATGCTGAGAATGAGTAAAATTATTCGTAATACATCAGCAATTCATATTATTGCCTATGGGAAAGGTTTTACTAGAGATTTCAGCAGATTGGTCGCCTGCAGAAGCAGAGGTATTGCAAGCGATTAATTTCCTGGTGTGCCATTGCCCTTGCACAACCTTTGTAGGTGACAGACTGGTCTAGTCTCAGGTCAGTAAGAGCTGACACATCATACTTGACTACACACCTTTATTTAACTAGGCAGGAGCATTTCCTGATAAAAGCCTGGAGACTGAAGTTAATTTAAAGTAAACAACAACAATACTTTCCCAATGGCCTTTTGCTTTTGTTTCACAATCAGCACTTTACACTCTACATTTATTTACAAATGCCCTTTCTACATAGCAGGCAAGGTTGTTTCTGTTGAAAACACGGGATACAAAGTAGTGCAATTTTCTGTTTTTTTATTTGCTTAAAGGGGTTTTTCACCTTTACATTAACTTTTAGTATGATGTAGAGAGGGATCTTCTGAGACAATTTGCAATGGGTTTTTATTTTTTTTTTTATTTGTGGTTTTTTCGTTTTTTTATTCAGCAGCTCTCCAATTTGCTGAACCAAACCAGAGAGCTGCTGAATAAAACCAAAAACCAGAAAAACAAAAAAAGTGAACCACCCCTTTAACTGAAATACTTTTTCATTAAAAAATTATAATTGAAGCTGTATAAACACCAAGTGGTTAAAGCTCCAAAACACAAAAGACCTTGAAATGTACCAGAAAACTGGAGTTAATGTTGATAATAAGTGGGTGCTCAATACTAAATATTTTGTATATAATGTATCCCTGACCCAGGACAGTGATCACCAGCAATGGAAATTACAGTATCATTTATTTTAAGATAAATGATTCTTTAATGAAGGCAGCAGTTAACCCAATTAAAGCTGGTATACCTTAATCATTTGAATCTAAAAAAAAATGCTCGGGACCTGGGATTTTCTGGATAAAGGATTTTTTTGTAATTTGGATCTCTATACCTTACAAAAAAAAAAACATTAATTAAACCCAAAAGGATTGTTTTGCCTTCAATAAGAATTAATTATATCTTACTTTGGATCAAGTACTAAGTTATTATCAGGCCCAGATTTGTGGAAAGGCCACCTAGGCCCGGGCCTAGAGTGACAGGATTTTAGGGGCCGGCATGCTGCTCAGCCACACCCACATTGGCCCAGAAACACTGGGGATACACAGGAGATACGATCGTTTTTTAAATTCCCCATGCACCAATCGCCATTGCTCCGGTCCTGATGATGAAAATTTGCGAATAAAGGGCAGAGTAGGGGGGCGACAAATGGCAGTGGGCCTAGGGGCGGCTGATATATAAATCCGGCCCTGGTTATTATTATTACAGAGAAAAAGGAAAACATTTTTAAAAATTTTAATTATTTGATTAAAATGGAGTCTATGAAGATGGCCTGTAATTGACACCATTTGGATAACCGGTTTCTGAATAACGGATTCCTACCATGAGAGGCAATGTTTTCTATGGAGCATTTTAAAACCTCAGTAAACATTTGAAAAGTGGAATTGTTTTTTCAGGAAAAAAATAAATCAACAAAAGCATGGATTTATTTCAGTTTGCAGTGGCACAGTCATATGGCCAGCCTTTGTTTACTAATAGGAGATTTAACCTAATTTCATGGGAAAGTTTCTTTTCATGCAGTGCCAGATCGCACAACACTGAGCTGCAAAGGGAACATTGTGCACAGGAATGGTTTGCCAAGAACTGCACAATAACCTGACACCTGCTTAGTCTTGCACAGCATGGAGCGCCAAGTATGGCCTGCAACCAATTTATTTGCATGCTAGGCACAAATCCATTGCCCATTGATATTACTCAACAAGGTCAAAGTATTACTCACTGTATTAATTATTGTGGATTAAAGAAATGCTATCTGATATTGTTCTTGAGTGTATTTTTTTTTTATTTCCATCAACATTATTACAGCTGCCTTGTCAACATTTACACTATAACTAAGGCTGATAAGTATTCTGCTTAATGTGTGCCTAATAGCAGGTAGTCAGCTGTTTTATTACTGCACTTTTTATTATTGCACTTCCTTTGCAATGACGTAATTATGAACTACTGATACTGTTCTTACAAGGCAATATCCGATGCCAGTTCCTGTGGGCCATAAATGCAATGTCATCACCAAGTCCATTGGCTTGCTTGTATATTACGGGAAATTACTGTAAATAAATCAGAATTTCTGTGGGCTGACCATCTCATAACAACCTACAAAATATAAGGAGACATGATTGCCCTGCTGTTGCTCTGCCAATGTCAAAGACTAAAATTACAATTAGCTTCTAACTCTCACCTAACTGACATTAAGCCTGGATCTATTTTGCATTCTGTTGAGTGGATGGACCAGGTCCACATTCTGGCAGCCTCTTCTTTAAACTGACACTTGCTCATTTGTCTGCCTAAGAGGGGACTAATTTCCATGTTGAAATTCCCTTCCTTTCTCAAGACAAGAATCAATATAGAACTCTTAAGTACATCCAAAATAAGCATTGCTAAAGAGAAGAACTTTATTTTTTCTTTCCAATGTAGCAATCAGGGGATGATTTATTGTTTAAGTTATTTTTCAGGAGAAGGATTCATTATGCCCTAGAAGCATACTGTACACATAACAACTGGCATTTCTAACTGTCAGCATCATTGACAAGACAATTTTAAACATTTTAAAAATAAAACCAAATAAAATTTTTAGCAAATTTCAAATATACATTAATTTAAAAATGTCAATTATAAAAGTATTTATACATGCTATTGGCCCTTCAGTTGGCATCGAGTATGCATGGAGCCCTCTAAAGTGTCTGCCTGACCAATATTGGGCAAAAACTAGGCAGATATTTGAGACAGGCTTGAAAAAATTTTTTCACGAAATGCGTAGATGCAGTCCTCACTGAACACTTCTCTTTAGGGGGCAAATTCATTATTGCTTGAAGCGTCTAACGCTAGCGCTAATTCGCCAGCGTGACGTAAATTCATAACTTCAGAAATTCCCTAACACCGGCTCTGGCGAATTTACACTAGCGAAGTAGATAGACTAGCGCAACTTCACAACCTTACGCCAGGCGAAGTTGCGCACTGACGAAGGATCGTAAATTCGCAAATTCACTAAGATGAACATTTTCCTGAACGTTAGCACTTACGCTAGACATTACTTCACCTGGTCAGACCAGGCGAAGTTCAATACAATAGATAGGAGGTTGAAAAAAAAATGTTACATTTTTTCTAAGTCCAAAAAAACGCTGGCATATTTTAGCATAGGAGGGTGATAGTCTGAAAAAGATCGATATTTTTTTGGGGGGGTTACCCACCTTCCCCCCTACATTTCCTAACATATGGCAACACAACTATACAGGGGGCACATGTAGGGCAATAGGACAACTTTATTTATTTTATTAAAGGTTTCCTGGGCTTGTGTAGTGGAATGTAGTGGCTGTAACATATACTTCTATTATAACTTAAAAGTTCCCGCCGTATGCAAATTAGGCTTTGTTTACTTGTTTAGGATTTTAATTGCAAGTAGGGCAGGGCTTTGTTCATCTGGTATCCCATCTGTTCCCAGGTGATCAGTTTAAGCCATTAGGCTACCTATAAAGACCTCTGCACTGAATCATTGCCCAATATAGGTTCTGTTTACTAGTTCCTGCTAGTGTGATTATCATTGATATCCGTGTTTGACCCTCTGCCTGATTGACTCTGATGTTTCGCTACCTGTCCTGACCCTGGCCTGTGACCTCGACCACTCTTCCCTTCTTGATTTGGTACCGCATTGTCTGATCCTTGTTATTGACCTGGCCCGTCCCTTGACTACGCTTCTTGTCCTCCTTTCCTGTCCCATGTGCGGTACCCTTGCCTGCCCAGAACTCTAACCCTGGCCCTCTCACACAAAGACCTGACAGCACCCAAGTAGCAGAAGGCTCGTCCTGAAGCCAAAGGCTGTTAAAGGTGGAAGACTGAGCTTGGGGTTTGTTCTGGGTTTGGGGATACCAATCATAACAGAGAAAAGCACAGTAACTTCTGGTACATTTTTAAAACATGATAGGTAAGTCTGGCAAACTCCATGCCTGATCTCAGGTTATACAGGAAGTAGGAAACAGGATCAGGATAAGGGATTAGAATAAATAATGTAAGACCAATAGGAATGCCCTTAACCAAAATGTCCACACAAGTAGAGGTTAATACACTAGTAATTTACAAATCATTTTAAAACCATCAAGTTTTATTTCTATTAATATACACTGGAACCTTGCAATTACATTTATATGTGTTAGGCAAAACATTATTTTAAGGATTATCTACCTATTAAGGCCATAATTAACCAGATAACACCAGTGTTGAAAGGTTGCATAGCAAACTTTAAATGGTGGCCCCAAGTGCTTCTACTGCTTCTTGGAATGCACCAAACCTGAATATGGTAATGTCTGTGGGAATAATGCATTGCTATTCAAGGCTGAGTATAGTATTGAAGAATGGAAAATATGTGATCTTATTTTTTTTTAATGTTTACATCATGCTGTCCGAGTGTTTTAATCACAACTTTGCTGTGTGTGCAATGTATCTGGACATAAGTGTTTAAGTATGTGAAAGCTAAATATATGTAGATTAGCTTCCAGCTCAAAATCCTGTCCTTAAGTATATTTCATAATATATTTTTTTATTTATAAGTAAATGGACAAATTCTATGAACTGTTTGTTTTATCATTCTAGCATTACATATTGGCAGGTGGGGTGTTTTTGTACCCATCTAAATGTGAAAGGAGTAAGAATACTTATGTTATTGTCGGTATTACTAATATCAGATTAAGATAATACCCTGGAAACCATCTTCCCCGAAACATACTTAAATACCAGTTATGTGAGCTTGGCATTCCAAGCAAGCTTAATGTTTCCCAAGCTGCTTGACATTTCAAACACCTTTTTTGTATGAGACAAATGTTAAACAAAATAGAACAGAATGTGCATTAATGGATGTGTTCTCAGCACATTTTCCCAGAGTTACAGAGCCGTCAACTTGCAATTAAGTGAATGTCAGGTGCTCTTGGTGAGTAGCAGCAGTTTTGGTAATGGGTTTGAGGTGGAGCTGTAGAACCCCAGAGAAACACTGGGGATGGACAGTGGGCATTTAGTTACTGGCAGATTAGCTATTTCCATTTTTACTAGGAGGCCAGTTCAAGACTAACATACAGATATTTAATGCTAAATATTCTATTTAAAGGCTCCAAAAGGAATGGGCCCAAGCATTACCCAAGCATATATATATATGTGTGTGTCAGTGTTATAGCAGTGTTATCAGTAGGAATGCTGGGAATGTTTGTACGGGGAAATTATGTGCTGACATGTTTCATGCTTTGTTTTGCAAACACCATCTAATTTGATTTATAAAAAATCTCCTCTAGAAAACATTCCTCTAGCTCCTCTGGTAACAATCCCTGGCTGGTACCTGTTCAATCTGTCTCCCCCTGTTTATGCATTCATTTCCCATCATTTCTTATGAGATCTTCAATAGTTCTGAGGCGTCTGTTTTATGTCAGGTTCCATGACATACATCTTTGCAATCAGTATTAGAAACCACCAGTGCACCAGCATTTATACCTCAGTGGATAGGAATTCAGTATCATACAGATATGTCTTAGCATTGCTTTCTTCTATATTTATAAAATAGTCCCTATCCCAAATCGATCTAGCTTTTATAATGATTGTTGTTTGTTTAAAAAGATTGATACTAAACCATCAATCCATTCTGCAAAAATTCTGTTTCAGTCGCCATTACGACCTTTCTCAAGGATGATCCTTGAGAAAGGTCGTTTTTTACAATGTAAAGTTTTTTACATGGGAGTGCCGGTATCTTGAATATAAGATTATATATATATATACACACAAATACAACAAACAAGGAAAAGTTGTGATCACCACTAATTTTTAAAACCATTAGGTCACAATGATTTGCCAGGGGTTAGTTTACTCTGACTTAGCTATACTATTCTTATTAATACTATACTATTGTTCTATACTATTGCCACTTCGAATAGGTTTATAATTATAACCCCATGGATCCCCCTTACACCCTACTATACTCGGTGCCTCAAGCAGAAGTGAGCAGCCAGTTACCAGGGGCAGCAAAAAGCTTCCTCATAGCTGAAATTCAGCTCTGCTAGTGCCAAAAGAGCAATAGCACTCTCTGTGCTAGCAATGCAGCCATAATTGACCTGCTCCGACACTAAAGTTTTAAGCATGGAGGTTAAGCCCCAGCATCCCTCTGACTAAACTGGCTATCTCACAATATTTTGACAATGACTACTGTACTTACTACTGTACTCAACTGCTACAATCACAATCCCTGCTACAGTTACAATCCCTTTCCAGAGGCTATTATCTCCACTGCTACTTTCACATTCTTGCTGTACCACACCTTTACTTCCACAGTCCTTCCCTTCTTTTATTGTAAGTCGGCTCAGGGACACACACCTTGATTGCGTTTTTTTTCTCATAAATGTATTGTTAATTTAACAGTGAATAAATGAAATTTTAAATCATCGTTTTACACTTAACAGTGAATAAAAATTAAACAAACCCATTAATTAGTGTGCATTACTGGGAACTAAGGCAATAAAAGGTGATTCAACTAGGGTTTATTGGATTTTATTTTGTGAGCTGTAATGTAACTACATTTTAATGTCTAAAGTGCTAGTATAAATATGAATATTCTTAACTGTTTACAGACAGAGGTATTTTGGGCCTAAAATTTACCCTTGATGAGCTTGGTGCTTTCTATGAACATCTTGAGACTCCTCAAAATATATTCATTTAGCTGTGTTTTGATTGTGGGAAAATACCCTGTGGGCCCCGGCTCTTTTAGGCCCCGCCTGCCCAGACCTGCTCCCTATACTGCCGCTTACCACCCTGACCCCTGTTGCCATGTGCAGGAAAAGGTGGGCAAACACGAGAGAGGTACATTTTGTGGGTGAGATGGGGGCCCAGAGGGGGATTTTGCCAACACTGAATCAGAAGATGTTCTGGCCATTAATTCACAGACAGCAATTGAACAAAGGTTGTCTGTCTTGTATGTCTGACAAATAGTAGTGACAGTTACCCACTGATTGTTGTGTTTGGTAGCCGAGGATGAGGAGAGTACTATAACACCTGCAGGCCATTTGTATAAACACCACACTGATATAATCAGATCTTCTAACCTGTCAATTGACCGATCGCCATAGTACGGAAAATGTTGGGACGATCCACACACGGTCTGAAAATTGTACAAACCCTCCGTTCTGTACTTCATCTTTGCATCTTTATGCTGAGTATTTGACCTTCAGCTGTCAAGAGTTAGGAGGGGATTTAGTTCAAATAGGTGAAAGGCCACTGGTGGGCAACACTGCCTGAAAGAGATACTGACACCTGAAATGAAACTTTTTTATTGGCTTCGAAAGCTACTTCTAACTTTGCCATAAAGTATTTGCATGATGCTTTTACATTACCTGTCTGTTGCCCCATGTTACTGTACGAGGGAGCTGCCATATTTGTGCAGCAGGAGTCCGTTAGCATGCCAACATCTTGGCAAAGAAAATGGAGGTATGGAAAATCTGTTTCATACCTCACATGCTTTTACACTGAAATACACCCTTGTGAACCAGCAGATGCCATTCCTATGAGTGTACACAGACTATAGGGCAGATTGGAGCAGGTTGGTGTATTTTGAATGAAGCAATACCTTATAAAAAATTATGGCTGTAGCACAGTCATTAGTCACATTTCACCTTTAGAGATGGACTACATCATGTTACACAATGGCCACACTGGGCTGCTTCTCAGTCTATAGTTAAATACAGGCCAATAATGAATTAGTGCCACTGCACACATACCACCCAGTGACACTCTGCCAGGCCGGTACTGAGAAGATTTTACTGCCAAAACATGCAATTATGGCACTGAAATCTGCTCTGTGCACCTACTGACACAGAAGAGCACAGATTCAAGCATAGGGCAGATTCTTGGCCTGTGTTTATCCGCAGATCGAGAATCCGCCTGATGTGGCTGTAGCCTTGATATGAAAAATATTTATTTCTGGAGAAGAAGATACCAGACAGAAATGCTGATACTTTTGTTCAGCACTTTGGCAATAAAGGGCAGGACCTGTCATGTAAACCTGATGCATAGTTTTAATAGAAGCAAATCAGATATCATTACCTTCTTAGTCACAGTTACTTCCAAGCCCATCAGAATACCATGGAAAGTATTCACTGACTAATGCATACGCTATGTATTTATGCATGTGTGTGTGTATGACTGGCTAGTACTTACAGAACAAAATGTAAAACTTACCGCAGTGGCCCACCAGTATGATATCAGCACAATAGATTATTTGTGTGTGCCCTGTAAAGGGATATATAACACACAATTTATTTAATTGTGCATTTTTGGTGGGAAAGGTTGCTTTCATATAAAGATGCCATTACATAGAAAAATCCAGTTAAATAAGAAGCCTGACAAACTAGCAGATCATTGCCCAATTTGGCCACCCAGTAGGGAGATATCCAGCCAAAGGACAAGAATAGCATCATCAGCCCAGTGCATTCCTCATCTATAGGGATTTTTAAACTGTACAACACATAACAAACATTGCTTGGCTAAGGTGCTGTTTTGGACCCCTTCAATCATGATGATATGGTAAGTGAAAATTAACATACATATACAGTAGAAC